>VZSF01009323.1:8102-67184 GCA_013398295.1 Chionis minor
AAAAAAAAAAAAAAAAAGATAGTCATGCACAAATTCTGGATATTTCTTTCATAACATACTTCATAATTCAGTTATGATAAGTATGGCAAGTTTTAAATTATTTGTTTCAAATGCTGGTCAGGCCCTAGGAGGAACACGAGTAATTAAAATCTTCACCATTAACACTAGACACACAAATGTGAATAAGATTCTCTGACCTCAGGATATTAGGAGTATTATGATATTAGGAGCTTATGTGATATAATACCAAAACCTGTTTTTCTAGTTTATCGTATAAATATTTAGGTAATTTACTAAATGCATACAGATTGAAAAGCAAGGGAGAAATCCTTCTGCCTTTTCATGGCAAAACTCATCATGAAGTCAGTCACTCAAAGGTTTTCCTAATTTAAGCATAAGAAGACAGGCATAACCTGGAAGTATCCAGGAGGCACAAACACGAGGTCCTCAGAGGGGGCAAAGCAGACGGAAAACCTTTCTTGAAGACCACAGCAGCTCTCATTACCACCAAGCTTCCCTTTGTAGTGGAGAAGATAGAGCAGCTCTTCCCATCCTTGGAACGCTTTCAAACATACTGTGCTTGGCACCCTGAGGTTAGCGTGATTTTTGAGCAGATAAAAGCCCCATTACATGAAAAGGCAGATCCCACCCTCTTTCTCTCTCTTTTTTTTTTTTTTTTTTTTTTCCCCCTTGGTAAGAAAGAAAGAAGAGCCTTGTTCTGTCTGCAGTTCCACTGATTTCAGTGGGAACCTTCATGGAATGAGGTGCTGCTTCACGTAAGAGAAGCAGAGGCAAGTCTTTAGGTAACTTGCTGCTTTGGGTTACTCTCCTTATCCTTTCACATTTCCATGTCTAAATGCCCATCGTGCTGAAGAGTACGTGAAGTCTTTCAGCTCTTTGCTTCCACTCCATTCGAAACAGCTAGAATATTTCATATTTTTAGGCACAAGAAAACCATCTTCCACAGTTTTTGACAATTGAAGAACATGGACTGAGGGGATCAGAAGAAAGCTCTATTTACTAAACACCACATGTAGATTACCACTGACAGTTTTTCTAAGGAAATTTATGACCTGTCTGGAGTAAATAAACTCCCTTTTTGGTAAAGAATCTGCAAGCCAATCATTCATGCTTGCTTAGAGACGTTACTGTTCGTGTTGCTTTTATGTGGAAGGCTACAGTAAAGGGTGATGTTATGTCTAAAATAGACAGTTGGCAGCTCTGGGGAAAAAAATAAAAAGGTGCCATTTCTGACACTACTTATCACGAGATTCTTGCTAGATTATGGCACATTCACTGTGATTCAGGAAAAAAAGGAAAGATAATGATAGGACAATTATAGTTCTCGTAATGAATATGTTATCTTCATGCAGGCACTTGCGTGCCTAGCTACATTTACTGGCAAGTTATGGCGGTTTACAGATCTGAAATAAACAGAGAGCTCTCAGTATGTTCAAAGTGTTTAGAAAGTCTGAAAGCTGTTTGCTCTGTATCTCAGAGTAAATGAGAATGGGACAGGCAATTTTCTTCTCCTGGCTGTCCACCCTGTATTCCTACCATTCAGTTCCTTCCTTGCTCCCCTTCCTCTCCCCATTTCATGCTCTGCATCCGAGACATAACTGTTCAAGGCAATCATGAAAATGAAGTAAGAAGAAGGAACTTTAGTAAGTGTTTTCAGAAATACTAAAGTGTTCCTTACACACAGGTAAGCCGGTGACTTTCAGCGGTACTAATCCTGATTTACAGCGGCGTGAGAGAACCGGGCTGTTATTAAGTCTACCTAATTTAATAGATGCACGTAACCTGTGTGCTTATTTTCTTTAGACCATCATATGTGAAATAACCAATACAATCTTTAGTAAATACTAGTCTACCTATGACAGTATTCTGAAGTTAAAACAACTAAGTGCCTTTGTGAGTGATGATCCCATGTCCTTAACTCACCCCATTGTACTTCAGCACATGTGCTATGTAATGTCGCTGGGGTTTTGCCTTCTCTAGAAAAATGATCTGGTTTTGACAAGGGATGTCAAAAATAGTTTTCCACCCTCAGTTTCACTCACGTAGCAGTAGAACTGGTTGCCTCGCCGGTGTGGACAGGGTCAGGTAAGTTTGTTGCTTACCGTAGCAAATCATGCCTTGCTGAGGGCTCACGGGACAACTTGCCTGAATAAGGCAAACAGGATTTGCCTCGGAGTGTGCAGAGGAATTTGTTACGATAGGTGTTGAACTCGGCCACCTTTGTCTGCATTGTAAGAGCCGTTGTTTCCAATGCTGCTCCAAGACGGGCGGAGAGTAGGCGGGCATTTTGACAACGGCTGTCAAAAGCACATCTTGGCTGGCGTAGGCACGTACCTACTGAAATATCGACGCTCTAAAAGGCACATTTCTGTAAACCTGGGACAGTGCAGAGTCTGCAGCATCAGCACGGACTGTGACTTTCTGTGCCGATGTACACTTGCAGGATGACAGATGATGAACGGGATTTTTAATACATTCTCACTTACCATCTACATAAGCACAGGATTCAAGGCCACAAACCAATCGCCAAAAACGGATGATTTTTAAGATTATGCAGTCTAATTTAAAGAAAAGTTGACTTTGACAGAACAGTTAGTGGAAGAAAATACCCTCGTTCTAAGCAAGTGATCAATACCCTCATGACAGGAAGCTGATGACATAATGCATAATGCTGAATCTTGCAGCACCGTCATATGCTACGCGCTCTTCTGTGCTCTTACTTGAAAAAGCATAAGAAACTAAATTGCCAAACCAGACTTGACTTCTACTGGTATCTCTGCTTTGTAGATGTTCGTTGGTAAGTGACCGGCTTCATGGAAGCATCAAGAAAGAAGTGGATCGTAATAGAAGTTTCATTTTCTTATGGTATTTATTTTTGCAATTGCACAAAGAGTAAGGCAGTAGACGAGGAAGGAAACGGAAGCAGAAGTTATTTTCAAACTAATAAAAGAAGATGCTATTTTGTACAGAAGAACTTCTAGTTGACCTTTGCAATGAATGCCATAAAATATTATTTTGGCCACAAATGGAACAACATTTTTAGAATGATTAATATTTAATCTTTCTGTCTGTCTATCTATCTATCTATGCAGGATTTTAAAAAGACTGAAGGAAGCTAGCAGCTCACTCTCACTTCCAATTGCATCTGTAAAACTTTAGAACTGTGCAAGATCTTTCTCTACTCTGCTGGATGCCATTAGCATTAGCATTTTACCACAGAAAAAGAATCTGAAGTAGACAGTGAACTTCATAAGAAATCTTCCAAAAGCCTTCCATCCCTCAAAATCTTTAATCCCCGACAAGATCCTGACTTTCACAAAACCCACTAGAATATATGAACTGCTCGGTACACTCACAGAGTTGATAACAGCCAGAGTATTTTTCATAATGGGAAAATCCAGGGCTATATTAGATGGGAGAAAGTAATTTTTGAGGAATTTTGAAACCCCAGAGAAATCTCAGTGGTCAGTCACTGCTCTTATACTCAGGGATTTATTTATTTATTTATTTATTTAGGCATTGTCTCTTTTCTTTTTTTTTTTTTTTTTNTTTTTTTTTTTTTTTTTTTGGCATTGAGACAGGTTTCTGTCAGACTGCATGTCCTATGGCATTCACACAATATTGCACAAGCAGCCATTCTTTGTCTTTCCCGGCCCTAGATGTTAGCTGAATGTAGTAACAAAACCGACACTCCAGAATCTAGATACTTCACAAATACTTTGTTACAGAGGGATAAAAAAGATAGCAAGAAGAGGGAAAGAATCTCTCCAGATTCAAGAGTTCTGTATTGGCACTTTGTAGCAATTCCCAGTAAAAAAGCTTTAGCTGATCCCAGTTGTAATACTGGTTCATCGGAAAAGGAGAGTGGATACGTCCTTTGGCTGATGTGAACGCACTGCCTATAGTTTAAAATCAGCGTCTTTACTTCATCATAATTTAAAAAATATATTTAATTCATTAGTCTAACAGTATTTTAAAATGCGTCAGCGTTTTCCACCATGATGCTTAGTCGAAACTGGCAGAATGGAAATTGGAGAGAAGTAGCAAAGAAATAAAAAAGTATCCTGCTGTGTTTCCCAGCTACCGAAATGACCAAAAGCTGCCAGAGGAGCACCTTATACAAAAGGAAGACTGTCTAGAGAAGAGGTAAGAACATTCTCAGCAGGTCTGCTGAAGCCAGTGCTTCTTATCGAAAAGAAAGACAGAAACATGTAATTGTACCCTCCCTTTAAAACTAGGTCTTACTGCTTTCCTGTGTGTTACAGATCACACGTTATTTTACACTGGAAACTCAGTGCTAAAATCTAAAATGTGAGGGCCAAGTTCTGCTCTTAGATACACACGCGCAACTCCAATAAACTCAAAGAGAGCTGTGTTCATATGTTTAGCAATGGAATTTGGCCCTAAATATTTAAACATTTATTCAGAGAAAAAAAAAAAGCTTCTCTGATACATTTGTATCTGATATCTAATGTACGCAGATTACCACCACTGCGTACCTGCATTCAGGGATAAAAAGTTTTGGGGAACCATAAACTCCACATTCTACCTGCTCTGCAGGGTCAAATAACATGAATTTGTTTCAGGACATTGAGGAAATTAAATCCTTAACAACCTGTGGCTGATGTTATTTATTCGGCAGGCCAGGAGTAATTTGATGCAAACTCCTGGCACTATTCCTATATTTCAAGAAATTACTGTTTTCAATGGGCTGATTCTGGAAACTTTCATTATATTAATATGCAATCCAGANTATTTTTAGCAATGGAATTTGGCCCTAAATATTTAAACATTTATTCAGAGAAAAAAAAAAAAAAGCTTCTCTGATACATTTGTATCTGATATCTAATGTACGCAGATTACCACCACTGCGTACCTGCATTCAGGGATAAAAAGTTTTGGGGAACCATAAACTCCACATTCTACCTGCTCTGCAGGGTCAAATAACATGAATTTGTTTCAGGACATTGAGGAAATTAAATCCTTAACAACCTGTGGCTGATGTTATTTATTCGGCAGGCCAGGAGTAATTTGATGCAAACTCCTGGCACTATTCCTATATTTCAAGAAATTACTGTTTTCAATGGGCTGATTCTGGAAACTTTCATTATATTAATATGCAATCCAGAAAGAACTAATGTCCTCTGCTTATATTTCCTCTGCAAAGGAAAGCTCAGTGTTCTGGCTAATTCTCGCTTATCTTTCAGAGGCTTATGACAGGAGTCCATGTAATTTGGAAATGTTTAACCTGAGGATCCCACCTGCTCTCCATGGCAAAATGACCCCAGCTGTATTTTTGTTAAGGATACAAAGGATTCAGAAACCTGCAAATTTTATGCAAGCAACATAATACTCCAATTTGTATATCTAATATAAGTAAACAATAACTACATATTCATGTTATTTTCCTTGGACAAATGACAGCTGGACCGGAGCTGGGTTCCAGGTTCAGACACCTAAATTTGGTTGTCTACAATGTAAATGTTTACGTTTCAGCTAGCTGTTTAACTTCCCATTATACTCAATAGGGATCTAAGGCTCAATTCACTTGCCTAAAATTAAGCCTCTAGGGCCATTACAAATGCCTTGGGCTACCAAAGAAAGTGCCATGGGGCTGGCACATATGAGTCAGGACCTAGGTGAGGCTCTTCCCTCTTCGGAAAGGCAGATGGAGGCCAGATAGCCCAGAGAACTCAACGGAGATAACTAAACTCACCCCTAGTAAGCACAGTCAGTGGCTTCTAGAGAGCAACTCCACAACCAAACGTAGGTGTTTACTTTTGCATGAACTGAATTGGTCTCTTCCCTGCACTGACCATGTTGACCAGGTTTCCACTGATGATAACGGGAACCTAAACACAGCCCACACGCACACACATAATTTTAGGTGACTGCACCCAAAATTGAAACCTACTCTTGATACTGTAGTTGCCAGAATACATGCTATTACCAAGAGGCATCGCTATGCTTTTGGTTCAGCCAGGGTGAAGCTACTTTGCTCGTGCATCTTGTGCAGTACGGCCATGGCAGTTAAACGGTGGCACGCAGGACAGCAAGAGAAGTGGGCAGGTGTGATTACACGGGTGACGAATCTCTCTCGATGTTTTGCTTCAGGGATTTCCTTGATGTCCATATGGACAACGTTTAGCTAAAGCTGCTCCCTGCTCCCTCGCTAGGGGAGTCTCCGGCTACTAGTGTTGGCTCTTTCCCTTGCTTGGGAGAATTGGAGCTTTGCCCCCTCTTTACCGCTCTCATTTTCAGGTGACCAGAACACCCAGCATGCTGCCAGGGCGCTCTTTTCAGAGCTGTTTGGTTTTCGGGCACAGTAGTCAGCTTCTTAAGAGAGATTCTGCACCGAGACTTTGGCCGGAGCTCTCTAATGGTAGAGGTGACCTTTGAGTATCTCTGGCTATAGAGGAGCAACGCAGGATGTTGCCATAATGCTGTGACCGTTGTAGGAAGGAGGTAGGAACAAAAGTAAGTACAGATTAGTAAACTCATTAATAACCATGGCTAGTTGGGCCTTCTATTCTGGTCTTCTATCAGTGCTAATGAGGTAAGTTAAGAACGATCCAGGACCGAGAAATTCTTTGCTGGTACAAATCCTGATTTTGGCTTGCTCTGGTGGTTATATCTTGGTTGAGATCAAACCTCAAGCGTTACTTCAGATAATATACACAATTATTAGCATAAGTTTCCTTGGTTGTGTGTGGCAACTCCCCGCCTCATTTGTGGAAGCCACGGTTTTGAATAGCATACAACAAACTAGCCGTATTTAAGCTCTAGTCTCGGGTAGGGCAGTTGATCGGAGAGGCTGAAGGAGTAGGTGGCGGGGAAAAGGACTCTGTAGATAGGTTTTCCTTCAAGTGAATTGACTCAGATCAGGCAGGAACAAAACTCTGCTTTTATCATACTTTCTATTTCGTTTGCACGCTGCTTACTTAAGGGTCCACCTATAGTGTTGGCTTCGAGAAGAGAGTTCCTACACGCACAAAATGGCTATTACAGATCGAAGCTCTTGGTCACAACTGCATTACACAAGACAAACGTCTATCTTCAAGATCACGGTGCTACCTAATTCTGTTTCTCCAGGTCTTTAATTTCCCGGCATTGGAATCACCTTAAATCCATTTTGGCACAGAATACATCATTATTTTCATATTGTGCTAGCCTACTCTCCTGCTTTCATCCATGCGAGCCAGGAGTGAATATGAGTTGGCAACTTTATACTTGGCTATTATATTGCAGAGTACACTTTAATCAGCACCCTAATAAATAGCACGCCCAATTAATTGGGACATTTGCCAGCAAACCGATTCACTTCCCTCCACTTTAGTGGCTGTAAATGATGGATAAATAGCATGCTTGCTGTTGTCTGCGAGCGCATTAGTTGTAATTAACAGGTATGATTTGGTGTTGGCTGGTATGTGTTTCCTCAGTAGCACTCTGCTCAATTTTGAGTAGGCTCTCTGTTTCAGCACAGTTGCTAAAAATAAATAAAGGACAGCTTTCCCTCTCAGTATTTGCTTAAATCTATGTAGTGCTTTTGTATTGAAAAATAATTAATGCAATCTATGTATTTCTATGTATTATATTCCTATATGGTCTTGACAATAAAGTTGGTAATTTAGTGAGCATGTTTCTGTTTTAATTAGTATAGCAAACAGGACTTTGCCCTACCATGGAGTAATTTATGATAAAGGGAGGGATTTCTGCTGCAGCTTTCTAATCTACCTTTTTTTACCAGGGCTTGCATGGTGGTTTGCTTTAAAGCAGTATTTCCTTGAGGGAAATCTACAGAAATACAATCTATTTTCTGAAATTGGTCTATGCTCTGGTTTACTGTCCGCATGCGACACTTTCACTTATTGGGACACCCTTCGCCAAAGAATTAAATAAAATTGAACACAGCAAACCTTTCTAATCCCTGCATTCCTCACAGATTGCTTTAATGGAGACTGAAAAACTTAGTTGAAGTAAATGAATGTGGAAAGTGAAATGGTACTGGGGGAATCTCGACAAGGGATGTTGAAAACCAGGATGGCTACGGATCAGGAAAGGGTAGAAACATTTGTGTAAGTAAAAGAGAACATCGTTTGTGGGTTATCTGAAAAGAATTGCCCATGTCGGCATTTATTTTGACTTGTTGGTAGGGGGAAAAGAAACCGCCCTGTACCACTGCATACAGTTCCTTATTAGTTGTGGCTTCTGCAGAGGCTCTGTCTCTTTTTTGGAGCATGGAGGATTTCTTTCATTACATAATCTGGATACTTTCTTTTTTTTTTTTTTTAATAGATTAATTTTTTTTTTCTCTTGTGTGTGCAAATTCTCTTTGCACCAATGCTTCTATACTGAGGTTATTATGCCGAAGGAATGCAAGCGTCTAGAGTAACAATGGTTCATTTTCCTTTAATGACTTTGTCGACAGGATGGAGACATTTTTGTGGTGTGATGAATTCACTCGGTCTCCCGTTGTGTTTTCTCCACATGCTTTGGAAACTCTCTCTCTCTCTCTCTCTCTTTCTCTGAGAATTGTGGCCATCCACTCCAGCAAGAGCTTCATTACTTTATATTCATTGTATTTAAATGACACCCCAGTGGTACTGACCTCCTGGGATGATTGATGTAAATTATATGCTATGTAGGGGAAAATAAAATCTTTTTCTGACTTTTTATGTTCTGCAGAGAAATAAAAAGTGAAAACAAATGACAGAGAAAATCAGGCCTATTCAAAGTGAAACTTTGTAAGCATTATGGTTTGAGCAGACTCCAGTTTGTAAAAGCGCTGAGACAGTTTATAATGGCCTTACGATCTGAAAGGTGACCTGAAAAGGGAAAATCATTTTGTATGTGCCCTTTTTTGGTTCTGTATAATGCATAAAAAAAACTCGCTTTTTTTTTTCCCCTGTCTGCGAAGTATAGTAAAAATTCAGACTTGAGCAGGGAGCAGCCACTGCACTTTTACCAACAATAACGCACAGTACTAGGGGGGACATCGTGCTCCTGCCCTCTTTCCTCCTGTCTTCTAGTAAATTTTTTCAAATAGATTTAAGATTCCATAGCCAGTAAGTAGCTGTCTTGCTCAATTGCTCTGCCAGGAGTTATCACCTATAGAAGCAACAACAGAGGCAATGTCTTTTCATCAGCCCAGCTCATCATTGGGCACTGACTTCAATCACTTCTGAACTGGTAATCTCTCACTGCGGGACACAGGGTTGTGCACAGCAACCAAATTTGTCTGAAAATGTTCTGTCAGTGCTTTTCCAGGCACCTCACCAAATCACACTACCTCTATTCAAGCTCCTGGAAATTATGTAATTCTCATTCGACGTGTTCAACCATATTATCCCAGTAATTCCCTTATAAGAATTACCGCACAGAATTGGCAGAGTAATTTCTCTATTTTCTATGTTTACTTATTAGTCTGTCCTACCAATTCTGATATATGTAAAGATATGCATAGATATCATAGAAAGGCCTTGCCTTCTATATGCTGCCTTGCCTTCCTCAAGTTAGTATAAGGTTTTGGCAAATCACAGAACTTAGCTAAAAACTTGACTCTCCTCAAGCAAGACTGCAGTGCCTTTCATGACATGACAGAATGCTTTCATTCTCCTTTTGGCCAGGAAAATGCTTATCAATAACCCTGCTTTGGCTGGGGTTGCCCAGGTGTTTAAAAATGTGTAAGAGGAAGGACTAGATCAGGCCACGGTCCTCGCAGCAGGAACTAGACTTCGCTGTGCACGCAAGAATCAGCAGCACGAAGCCCCTTAGTCTCTAGGAGATTATTTTACCTGCTTGGTGTTTTGCCCTGTTGCTGTCAGTGCTTGGGCCGGTATCAGCTTTGCTTTCATAATCGTAAACCACAGAAGGCAGAAGGGAGAGAGGTTGGCAGCGCTCGGCAGCGAGCAGCAGAATCGCCTCGTCTTTCTGAAGCTGATGTGGGAGGTGGGAATGGGAAGGATAAACACCAAGGGGACTGATAAGGTGTTTATAACGAAGCAGTTAGAAGGATTGGGAGTGAACGGTAGCCAAAAAAACCCCCAAAAACCTACCACAGAGAAAAAGGTAAGGACAGCAGAAGCAATCTAAGGTAAAAAGGTGACATTTATATCTTTAATAAGATGACTTTCGAACAAGCCAATAGCCCCATGAGTGTTAAGAACATTGCAGTGGTTGCCAGAGCTTCCTCCTGCCTCCTTTTCTTATCCTTCAAAAAAAGAGAAGTAAAATGCTACCGTTTACAGAAAATTACAAAGACTCTAAGCTATCAGTTTCTTCGAATGAATTATAGTAGAAATAATAGGGATGCCGTTCAGAGTGCTGGCAGGAATTTGAATGAAAGATGGACTGAGAAAGGCAAAGCAAACGACAGACTGTAGCTTCTGAAGTTATGCACCCTGTAAACCTTCAAGAAAAGCAAGATTTTTGCATATGTGGTGAAGAAAGCACTAATGGTTACTCCATTTATCTCTATTGGTCACATTTATTTATTCCAGTTCATACCATGGTACAAATCAGCCTGTCTCATAACAAACTAGCGTGTGTACTGGCAGATGAGTGGAATGACTGAACTGACAAAAACCTACAACTAGGAGGAGTTGAAGAAAGAAAAAGTTAAAAGAAGAAAGGAAAGTTAGGTTAAATACTCCAGCTCACCTAGTCATGCCCTTCCCCATCAACCTGTTGAGCTGACAGGACAGGGGAAGAGGAAAGCCTCCACTGCCAGGAAAGAGGGAAAACATAGGCCCTGCTTATAGATGGAAGGTATTTAACCACCTCCATGCATTTAACCACCCCGGTGTGGTTGAAGTAGTACAACTTGCTATGTTGCAGTCAGAACCCACCGGTATTTCCAAGGGCAAAAAACTGTCATAGAATCGCTTAGGTTGGAAGAGACCTTTAAGTCCAATCATCAATCTAACACTGCCAAAACCATCGCTAAACCATGTCCCTCAGCACCACGTCTATGCGGCTTTTAAATACCTCCAGGGATGGCGATTCCACCACTTCCCTGGGCAGCCTGTTGCAATACCTGATAACCCTTTCGGTGAAGAAATTGTTCCTAATATCCAACCTAAACCTCCCCTGGTGCAACTTGAGGCCATTTCCTCTTGTCCTATTGCTTGTTACTTGGGAAAAGAGATTGACACCCACCTGCTACACCCTCCTCTCAGGCAGTTGTAGAGAGCGAGAAGGTCTCCCCTCAGCCTCCTTTTCTCCAGGTTGAACAACCCCAGCTCCCTCAGCCGCTCCTCACAAGACTTGTCCTCCAGACCCCTCACCAGCTTCATTGCCCTTCTCTGGACACTCCAGCACCTCCATGTCTTTCTTGTCACGAGGAGCCCAAAACTGAACACAGGATTTCAGGTGGGGCCTCACCAGCGCCCAGCACAGGGGGACGATCACAGCCCCGGTCCTGCTGGCCGCGCTATTTCTGGTACAATGTACTATAAAATAGCTATTTTACGCAGCGAGGGGAAGACGCTGAGCTATTTTCAAACACCTCTATGGCGCGCAGAGATGGGGGTGCGCCCACACGGGCCCAACACATCCCCCTGCTGCGGGGGAACCAGCCTCCTCTCCCCGGCTTTTCCCGCTCGGAGCGGCCTCTCACCGCCACCCTCCCGCGGCGCCCGGCGCTGAGGGGGAAGGGGAAGGGGGACGGCCATGGCCGCCCGGGCCCTCCCCTCAGCCGCCGGGCAGCACCTGCGGGAGGCGGGCCGGGGAGAGCCAGCCCGCGGCGGCCTGAGGGGAGAGGCGGCGGGGAGGAAGCGGCGGGCGGCCCCGCCTGGCCCCGGCTCCACCCCTCGCCCTGGGAGGCCGCGGCTGCCACACAGCAGATGGAGGCGGCGGCGGGCCGCGGCCGGTGTGTGGCGGAACCGGCCCCTCCCTCCCGCGGGCGGCGCCATTTTACCACCCCCCCCCCCACCGGGCAGCGTGAGCGCCTCAGCTTCGGGGCCGTCGCCGCTGCTGCCGGCGCTGTGGTGGCGGTATTGCCGGCGGGGGGGGGAAGAGGGAGCGAGGCCGCCGGTTTTCGTCCCCCTCCTTCCTTGCCTCGGTCCAAGCAGCTGCGTGGAGGGGAAGGGCCGAGGTTCAGTTCTTGCCCCTCGCTTTCCCCCTTTCGGGTAGCCGCACACGGGGTGGGGGGGGACTGGGCACCACCAAGCCGGGCTGCTCCTGCCTGCCTTCCTCCTGCCTTCCTCCGTGCTTCCTTCCTTGCTTCCTCCTTGCTTCCTTCCTTCCCTGCACATCTCAGCCTCCTCATCCATCCGCCTGTCCCTCCCCGGGGGTGAGCCTTTTGAGTGAGTCACCAGCGAGGGCACGAAATTAGTGTGTTGCTGTTTAAGCTCCCTTACATGGGCTGCTCACTTGAGTTTTTTTTGTTTGGTTTTTCTTTTCTTTTTTTTTGGAGGGGTGGGGCCTTCAGAAAGCTTAACCTGCCGGCTTCCAGTTAGAGATAACCTTTGCAGGGCAGCTGGGTGGGAGAGGGGTGGTGGGCTTCGGGTTGCCGGGGTGGGGGGCTTCTGCTCGCTCCCATCTATTTTCCTGGGTTTTGTATTCCATGTTCGCGTTGGGGATTCGTGGGCCAGATGGGAGCCGCAACCTGCCAAGTGTGACCATGACAGGGGCCCGTGGCTGGCAGCCTGCTGAAGGGGCTCCCCAGCCACCCGCTCTGGTGTGGAAACCAAGAGGCCGAGAAGTGGCCCTGCCATGGACCCTGGCCGCCATCTCGCTCCCGGCCCCGCAACCGCCAAGCCCTGGCGTTTTGGGTGGAACTAGACGTGGGGTTCCTCGCTGCTGGGGGGGTGCAGCGAGAGGCTTTTGCCATGTTTGGCTCTTCCCGTCGGCCTGCGGTGGTGTTTATGCATGTTGGGCCCACTGCCCTGTTGGTCTTGTCTTGCAACTCGTCTTGAAAGGAGGTTCTCGACTTGGGGTCGTGTGGCGGAGGCCAGGCACAGGCCTGCGGTGTGCCCTGCTCTGCATTTCTTGTCGCTGTGATGCTGTGAAAAGTTGGTAGTTCATAATTTTTCTCTGGAGGAAGTAGATTTTTATTTATTTTGTGCAGGTGTGATGGTTTATTAATAGGGATCCTCTGATACTCCTTATAGAAATTATTAGTCCATACAGAAATTATGGTAAACGCTAAAAAGCTACGAATAACAGCTAGTCGAGAATACTACTACTCTGCGTAGGCTTTAAGTGGTTTTGACGCTTACTAACTATATTTTTGTATGTCCTGTGTACATATCAACTGTTTGTAAGTTCATACAAGTTATACAAATGAATGCTTTGCAGTCCGTGAATACAAAATGCAATATATGAGCAAAATATTTATTACTGTGTACGTGAAGGGAAGGTAAGAACCTGATGTTGCAGATGGCTGAGTTTGCTGTAGGGCATTAGTATTAAGGATTTACTGAATCTGTTTCAAGGTTTGCAGTGGTGTTGGTGATACACTTAAATTTTCTTTGGAAGTCTTTGATTGAGCTGCCACATCATTCTCTCTCTTGGTACAGGCGTCTCTTTCCCTTTGGCTTAAGGTACTGCACCACTTGGCAGGGTGCAGTGCACCCTCCAGTTCTCCCTTTGTGTGTATCTTTCCTCATTGTTGGCCAGATCCAAGTGTCATGGAAGGCAGTGTCAGTCTTTCTGTTAACTTTGGGGCACTCTGTGCAGGCTCATATTTGCATGTTACTAATATGCAAATCAGATTTGATTTTATTTTGGTTCCTTTTTGTCCTGTGTGTCACTGTTGTATAGATGGGAATGCTGATGCTAAAAGTAGCATTTCCATCTGTAGCAGTAGTTGTTTACAGCTTTCTGAAAGCCCTGTCTCTGTAAGTCTTGTGAAAGTACAAAAATGTTAGGTTTCATTTAGATAAAGAAATTCTTAGCTGTGATGATTCTGAAGAGCTTGAGGTCTAACCAGAATGTGCTAGAAAGACAGGAGGGAAAACTCAGTTATGTCTCTGAGAAGTAAACAAGAAATCCATGCTTTGCTGGTATTTTACTTTTGATTTTCAAATAGGTGCACTTGGAAACATTGCTGAAGGTTTAATTCAGTAGCGTTTAGATTATTTGCTAAGCTCTGAGTGTCATAACCGACTGAATTACTCTCATGGGCTCAATTCTGAATAACGTAGAATGGAGCTGTCTGAAATTTGATTAGTCAATTAGTAACTTGTCAGCATAAGCAAGCTGTAATTTAGTAAGCTACAAGTGTTTTAAGAATTAATTACATACAATAGTCCAGAGCAACGCTGAACATTGTTCACGTTGTTATTGCCGTTGTGATGTGATGCCCTCAAGCAGTGAGACCAGCTAGACGGTGTCTTTCTAGGTCATTATTGCAAGAGTGTTTTAAGGCATGAGGCCAAACCCGAGCAGTGTAATTATACCATAGATATTAGTTGAGTTGATACTCTTGTTGCAATTGTGAAATAACCAAATGTGTAGTTGCACAAAGTATGTTAAAGAAAAGGAAGCTGGCGAGGCCTATGTTCTCACAGAACCGGGCAGTAGTGACTCAGTTCCAAACTTATCTGGAGCTGATCAGAAAACTGCATGCCAAAGGTACTGAAAGTGGTATTGATTAGGTCTGTAATCTGTGTTTCAGATACTTGGTATTTGTAGTGCTACATGTAATTGTTATTAATTTGAAGTAATCTTAGTATGCATTTGTTTGCTAGGTAATGCAGAATGAATTTCTGTTTATAAATAAGCTATGGCTTTTCTCTACCCTTGTATTTTGCACACACTTGAAGTATTAAATTTGATCATAATCAGATGTTCACAGAGTCAACTGCAAAGTTTCTAGTTCACACAGCTCCTAAACCGGCAGAGGAGAAGTAACAGTAATGGTAAAAAGAGGCCTAGAGCTTGTATGGAAGAGGTGGTTTGATGCACCTTGGTATTGGCCTAACTCTTGCTGACATCTCTCAGGTATATCATAAGAATTATCAATACAGCTCTGTTAAGTGCTTTTATGTTAACTGCTTTTAAAAATCATGTGCTTAAATAGTGAAGAGAAAGGTGTATTTTCAAGTAAGCAAGAATACATTTTAGCAGAAACCTGTTGGACGTCACCTGTGACTGTGAGATCTCTGCAAGGGATTGGTGTCCTGAATGTTACTGATTTACTGTTAGACCTACTTATAGGAACTAATTTTCATGGTTGTAATTTATATTAAAGCTGTGGCTGTTTTTTCCTGTAGTTTTCCTTGTGCTGGGTGTTGTGCAAATGAGCGACAATGGAGGTAGACATTTGCTGCTCTAGAGAACTTAGACTTATGGTGGCAAGCAGTGATTTCAGAAAGGAGAGGAACAGCTCAACAATAAGAATTGGAGAAAATTCTTATAATCTCAGCTATGTATTTGGCTAGTCGTTCTTGATTAGGGATTTTTTATACATACATTAATGCCCTAACTTAGAGGCAGCGATGGGGCAAAGTATGAAATGCCTGATATGGCAGAATGTTCGGGGAGGGTCAGAATGGAGCTATATTATGAAGTTATTTTAATTGTATTTCAAATAGGGAACTAAACACGGCTCAGCGGGCTGTGAAAGGAGGAGGATGGCTGTAATCAGTAGGGTGGGTTGGGAAGATAGTGCCATCTTGAAAGGAGTTGAACAGGGGAAGGCAGTGAAGGTCTAGAGAGAAATAATATCCAGGGAAGTATACCTTAAAGCTACTGGTAAGAAGGAAGTAAACTTGGTTGTGCTTTACAGGGTATATAACTACATTAGTGAAACCTCAAATTTGAAATTACTTTAGATAGGACTAAAGGTAGCTGGGAACCATGATGAGTGATGGGTTTGCTTGTTGGCAAGTGAGCAGTAAAGCATCCTGGCAGAACTTAGGTGACATCTGCGTATTCATAGAGGAATGTTTTACTCTTCAGCAAAAGCAAAATACTGAGTAAGTTACAGGTTGGGGTCTGTTTGTCTTTGCATGCTGGAGTCAAGTATGTAAGTTGCTGATGAGTTGAAGCTGTTTTTTATCACAAGACTTGCAAGCACACCTTATATTTCCTTCACCGAAAACTCAGTGGTTACCGCAGGAAGGTCATGGTTGCTAAATGGCATGTCTGTACAATTATTAAATAATTGGTGTGGAAGATTCAGAATGCTACTAAAATAATGCCTTTTGAAAAAATAATTGCTAGTCCAAACAGAGTTACGGTTGCAGGAGCCAGATTTGGGAAGCTGTGGAAACTTTGCTGTTAGCTACAGGTTGTCTGGTCTCTATACTGTTCTGCTAAAGCATTTTTAGGAAGGAAGAAAAAAGTCATCGGTGCTTAATTTGCAGTAACATTAACCACCAAATGTGGCATGGAGTTCTGCAAAAAGTGCGTGCCTGGGGAAGGACAGAGCTCTGATGAGACTCAAGTTAGAAATTATAAAAAAAATGTTTGTAGGCATCGCCAGACGTGAAGGCAAACCTCTCATGTAAGACTATGCTGTATGTTTCTCAGTCTCAAATAAAATAGTTGTGTCTGCACATTAATATTCTTTCAGTAGTCCAGACCTCTTCGGTGGTCTGTTTCAGAAGAGCCTTTAATAACTGTCATGTCTAACTTACCGATGGACAAATAATAGCTTAAAATATGAGGACATGCAGAGTAATTTTAAGTAAAATACAGTGGTTGTTATGCGGAATAGGGTCAGAAGGTTATGCTTTAGTGACTCTTCTTTCCCTGCCAACTAAGTGAGAGAGAGTTGTGCTTGTTTACTGTGTTCATTTAAGTTCTTCGTTAAAATTAATGCACAAAAATACCTTCTTATGAGATGTAGAAGTGAACATGAAGGATTATGTTGTCTCCGGGGATGCTGAACAGGACAGGTTTAAAGATAAAATCAGTTAAGATGCATTTTATTCTTTGGACCAAAATCTATGCTTATGTGTATTTGAAAATTTGTTTTACCCTTTGTTATCAGACGTGCATATTTCTTCTGTAACTTCTAAATGGGGATGAATGCTTGAGTTGCCTTATAAATGGAAAGGGAGAAACGATGTTTGGTTATATTCCTTCTATTTTTGTGGGTTTTCCAGGCATGCTTCATTCCAAGAAAGAGTGGTGTGGTTAAAGCTGAGATGCTTGTTTTGCCTGGGTGGTGAAAGCTGGGCTGCACATTGACAGCTAGAAGCTTAATATTTCTTTTTTGGTATTCCCTTTAAAATAAAACTATCGTAAGCATCTAGTCTATCAGGTAATAAATGGATGCAGCGCTAGCACATGTAGTGTGTTATCCTTTGCATGAATACAGCATGCATTCTGTTTTGTGATACTTTGTTAGTTAATTAAAAAAAATGAAAGAAAGCTGAGATTGCATCCCTAGCTTTGAACAATATTATTGTGTGCAGACCTGATGCAGATGTGTCACTGCCTGCCCGCAGATTGCTTCTAATCCTGGATTTGGTCTGGCTGTTCCTTGAAAGTTTGTGCCTTTGCTTTAGCTGCTTGGCTTTTAAGAGGCCATGTTTAGGGAATATGGAAGTTATCTTACTGCCGATAAACGAAGCCATTTCTTAATTGTTACGCAACAAGCTGTTGCTTTTGGACCTGAACAGGTTAGAGGATGACAAAGGAGTTTCATTATACATTTTGAATCATAAATTTGTTGTAATATCTAGGTCATCTATACACTGTGCTTATCTGAGACAGTTTAGAGTGTTTCTAGTTCCAGCTCTGGAGAACTTAAGGATTTAATACTCTAGTGTTTTAATTTTCAGTTATTCCATGTTGGATGATCAGCAAACATAATCCAGTATTTGGTTATGGGTTATTGGTTTTTTTAACTTTTTTTTGTATTTTTGGGCATACACTTAGAAAGCAAGTCTTGTATGTGCTCATCAGGGTTTATGATTGTGTTTTTGTTTTTTAAAAGAAGCGCACTAACTAAAATCTGTACTTCCTGCAGTTAATTAAGTTCTTACATCTCCAATCCTAGAAGACTTATCTTACACTCTCTTGTCTGCTGCTGAGGCCATGTGTGTGGTAAAATACTCAGTGGTAACAGACTAGTTAATTACCCTAAAGTAAAGGGTGTGAAAACAAAAGCATTAATTTTTAATTTTGTGTTAACTCATAGTCATCTTGGCATTTATTTCCTTCCTGTTTTGTTTGGGTTTATATAAATGAAAATACATTGGTCTCTAAATTTTTGCATGATTTAAGGTTAGATGCAAAATATATTTATGAAAGGTAAGAGCACTGATGCAGTAACCACACTAGATGTATGTTTGATGAATTAAGTCATCATAATAGTAAATTCTACTCTAACGTGTTATTTAATGCAAAACTTTATGTATGGACTCTGCGTTCTTTGGCAGTTCTGCACTTTCTTTAGCCTGTAACAGAGACAGCAGATCTGTGAGACTCTACTTCTGTTCTAAACTGACCCACTTCAGACTTCTTATAACCTTTTTTTTTCCTTGTGAAGTGAAAGCTATAGTAATATTAATGTTTGCTCTTCCTGATTGAATTTAGAACAATTATTGAACAGACACATTGGAGGACCATTCTGTAGTGACTGGATGCACCTTTCCCTGTCACGTGACATTTTGGCAGTGGTGGTTGGTGAAGGTATTTGAGTAGCATTTCAAAAGATGGAGGTCTTGACTTTGTGAGTCTATATATAATTTTAAGACTGCCTATTTATGTCCCAAATGATATGAAATAGCTCGGAGATTTGGTGCTTTACAGTTAGGGGCTAGATGTATAGCCTGTATGTTAAATTCAAGTTCTAGGAGCAGTAGAATTTGACTTCTCACACATCTCTCAATTTGATCTTGAATAAATAGATGGGTTTACACGGATGGCGTATTGGTTGGACAACCATCAATGTGAGTTAGTATTGCTTGGTAAATTCCGGGTGGATATGGCTATGAAATCAAAGTCTGCCCAGGTATCTTAACTTGGTGAGAAGGATGAGCCTAAACTTGATGAAAAATAACAGGATTTGTTTCCCTCAACGGAGAACTCTTTTGTTCTCTGATTCATATGGAACAAGTACTGTTCTCTGTTGTGACTATTTAATGTAAAAGACATTGAGATTACAGTAGATGCTTTTAAATATACATTTTAATGTCTATTTCTACTACACATTTGATCGCAATATTTTACTTATTGGAAAAGAATTTGTAAAAGCTGGACCTATTTGGATAGCAACTCCTAATTACTAGTCCAAATAGTGTTAATCAGAAGTTATCTTCTCCTTGCTAAAGTTTATGATTAAAATACAGCATGTTGAAATAATCTGTGACCTAATCTGAACATCTGAATTCGTTTTGTAGAATATGGCAAACAGCTGCATTTCAGTTTGGACCTAAAACAAATACAGTATATCGACCCATTGAAGATTACAGTAGGCTTTTCAGTTCCATGTTAGCTGTACTTATTGAAGAAAATTGATTTGAGAGTGCTTCTGCTTTTGAATGATTTTTTTTTTTTAATGTCCGGAAGAAAGGAAATAGAACATAAGGATGATGGGACTTTGATGTGTAAAGAAGTTAATTATCTACACCATCAAACAAAACGTGGGCTGTGGAAGTAATTATTGTAAAGGGTCTGACGAAGCCTGACAAGCTGCTGGTTTTTTATGTCAAGAAAATGCTGTACACCTGCTTGATTTGAAAGTTAAATCATTTGGTTGCAATAGGAAGACCAAGTTTTTAGTGAAGCAGTAGCTGATAAGCTTTCAGCTCTCAAACCTAGTGATGCTTACACAGATGTACAGCCCTCCAAGTTTTTTTAATTAAACTGTTCTTGTCCACTTGGAGGGCAGGAACCTTAAACACTACTGAATTCAGAATAGGACGTGCATGAATCACAAATGTTACGCTGTGACGAGGCAACTATGGAATCATGTCCCGTGTTTTTTGGGAAAACGTTTCATACATTAGCAGAACAGAACCCCATGGATAAAGCAAAATGTCTGCCCTGGATTTTTTTTTTTTAAAAGCCATATGCTTTAAATGATGTAATTAGTTGGAAAACCCCGCAAACTTAAAAAAACAACTTAAGTCTTTGTATATTATTCCGTTTTTAAACTTTAGGGTGCACATGATTGATATGTTTCAGGATTTTTTTCTACAGCTGTTTTAGAAAGAATTAACTGAGGCGTTCCCCTAACTACCTTCCCTAGGGTCTGGGTAAAATACAGAATTTACAGTGTATTAATTTGTAGTTAGGGATATTGATACTGTGATATTGGATACATATAGTGCTACTGAAATTAATAGTAATCAGTCCAATTCAAATAATGAACAGTAAACCACATAAATTTCCAGGTCTTTGGGCTGTTCTTGGTACCACTGCAGCTTCCTCTTCGCTCCCTTCCATGTGTACACAGAGCTTTCCTAGAAATACTCTGTCACCTTCCGTCATGTTATAGATGTGTGTTACTTTTTTTTTAGTTGTTTTTTAACTTGCTAATTTGAGTGTTTAGATTATAGGACTCTGGTAATTGCTGATTACGGCAGGATCCTTCCAACACTTCAGCCTGGTGTGTAACTACTCATGTGATTAAAATCAGACTTCAGTAGGAGTAAACTTGTGATTAAAGTTACACATGTGTGTAAGTGCTTGCAGGGTGGGGACCTAAATTAGAATCTGCTTGAAGATGAACCGGAGTCTGTGGAAAATCTACTTGAAAGCATTAATAAAAAAGTAAACTTATATCTAAATGCATAAACTTCTTACTACTTTTGTTCATCCTCATGCTGTTACTTCATTAGCCTTTTGTTAGTTTTTGAAAATATCTTATGCTTTGTATTTAGAGTATTACTAGTTTTCTTAAACCAAAGCATAATATTTGTGATAGATTGCAGTACTTTTAATGGCATTTAATATAAATCTGGTCACGTACTTTTAGATTGTTTTTTTAGAAAAGAAATCTATCTTAACTATAAAATTTAAACGGGGAGAAAGGTAGGATTTCTTTAGAGGTCTTGCAGCAAAGCAGACTATTAACATATGTTTTTCATTGTCATTACTACTGCTACTACTAATAGTACAAGAAATGAGCAGTAAAACTCAACTGTTACTAGTGTGCAGCAAACTAGAAGAGGAAGAAATGTGGTAGGAATATAGACTGTTTATCAGGAGACTTGCATAGTGTGTGCAGTTCTTTGTTAAAAGATTTCTTGAAGGGAACAATGAAACTCCCTATTCTATATTTATAGAGTTTTCCATAATTAGATAAATTTTGATTTGTCAGTGTTCTAGTAAGTGAAGTTATTTTTAAAGAAGAAATTATTTAAAGGTATTTGACTTGCCTTTTATTAAAGAGGAAAATGTAGATGCGTTAATTCTATGAATAAGAGAAGAACTGTCCTGGGTTTGGTTTGGAGTTTTTAATGAGAAATTTGTATAGAAAAGCTGTAAAATGTTTTGTATAAAGCTAGTACCTTTAGTCATGTAAGTAGTATGATGATGCTCAGGTCCTACTCTTTCTAAGGTGTTTCTGTTTTGAAGACTTAAGTAATGTGTGTACTTAAAGCTGGTGTTTTAGAAAGGAACTTGTGATCTTGGTGCTCATCAGGTTTTATCTGTCTGTTCTGAGATTCTCTTTTACTTCTCTTTTCTTGGCGGAGGCAGTATGGATGCGATTTTACTTGTGCTTGGGATACCACAGGATGTTTTGGGTAGCGAGATACTGGTGTCATGTATTCCAGAATAACAGTGTTTTTTATCTTGATACTTTCCTGTTGGGGCTTCTGGGCTACCTCTAAATGGGTGGTTGAGCTGATACTTTTAAAAATAGCACAGGTTTCCAATACTCTGTTTGCAGTAAACATCAACTCCCCTTATCTTTTCTACAGTGTCTCAGACAGGCTGCTTTTTGCATGCAGAGTCTTTGCATTCAAGTCTATCCCAAAATCTTTTCTTCCCTTTTGAATACCTAATGTGAAGCATGCGTATAGTCTCTTTAAAATAAAACTTAAGTATTTTAAATGCTGTTATTTCTTTATTTACTTAGATGAGCAGCACTGTGGCTAGCCCGATGTCAACGGTTACCTCTTCAAGCACTGGAAGAAAATCAACAAGCTTTACACCTGAATTGCAAAGTATGATGTAAGTAATCAGTCAAAATATCTGGTAAGATCTATGTTTTGTGTGCATCTTTTAGTTGGTTTATTAGAAAGTGTGGATAAGGGTGATGGAGAGGAAAGAACAGGTATTGCCGATGGAACTGTATTTTATTTCTGATTTGTAAAACATTCAGAGGTGAGTTAGCAAAATAAAAACCACATGCTGTACTGAAAGGAGAGAAAGTCCTGCTGAGTAAAGAAATTAATTTTTAATATTACTTTAGAAGTCATTAGAGACCTGTATTTCTCAGTCCTTTATTGAAGAAAGCTAAGCTTCGTGTTGTCATATATGCTTATTTAAAGAAATACTTTGTATTACCATCTTCCAGTGCTAATATCGAGAGGTAGACGACAGAGATCTAATATTATTGATGAAATTAAGGTATGGAACAGTGGTAAATAACTGGGGTTTGGCAGATAGGAAGTAAAGTTGTTAAAAAGATAACTTATTTGTTGCAAATTAACAGTGGACTCATAGAAACCGAGCACCAAGAGGTGATATTATATGAGTTTGTAGTTTACAACCTCTCAAACCTTGAATGTTATTTAAACAGTTGGATTTTGTCAGTTTTAGAGATATTTGCGTAATGGGAAGGATTCCCTCTGTAAAAGAAGTCTTTATCTTGAGTGGTAACCAACTACACTGGCCTGACTGCAAATCTGCATTTTGTGGAAAGCAACATATTTATCAAAAAGTTTCACCTACCACTGTATGGCATTTTTTCCCCTTTCTATATGTATCCAAGACACTGTACTGTCAGTCAGGATGGGGCCAAGAGGGAAATGATGAGCTTGTTTCTGTGTGGATTCATTTTCCTGATTTATCAAACACTTCAAAGAATATTTCAGTCTAGAGCTAAAAGATATCTAACTTATAAGGCTGCAGATAGCTTGGCTGTAGTGGCTCATGTCTAGATTGTACATTTTTTAAAAATATATGATTATGGACGTTACTTATGGCGGGGGGGGGCGGGGCGGGGAGAGGATGCACATTTGCCAGTTGCTGAGGTCAGCTGCACATAAAAGGGAGCGTTGCTTTACGAAATCTTGCAAAAGTGCCTGAAAGGGTTTTTCCCTGTGTTCATTTGTCAGAGTTGAGCGTGAAACAAAGGAAGCTAGTCCTGGAATACGGAGACATAAATCCATGGTTTCAAAAGATAGTGGTAATCACTGGCTCTTTTCACTAGCCTTAGCTTGGAAAGACTCTCCAGGATGTTGTTTAAGATGGGATGAGGTAAAGTAGGATGAACTTAACAGGGAATTAATTTTGGGCTACTGATCTTTACTTTGGCAAGATCATTGAGAACACCCAGTATTTGAGAGCTTCTTTTTACAGTGTTGCTTCATGGGTTTTTTTAATTAACTTTTAATCAGCTACATAAAAATCAAAATAGTTACAGCACCCACCTTCTGACCCATAGATAGGTTACTAAGTTTTAATGACAGGGAAATTTTATTTATTAAAATTACGGTTGCATCCTGACTGTTCCAATGATATTATCCTTTTGATCATTTTGCTTTAGGTCATTAATCATTGAATATCTATTAACTTGTTTGCATGTAACTTTTAAAATAACTTGTGTGAGTTAGAATTTTTAGGTAGTCTTATCTGACATGTTCTACTGTCCTCCTTCCCCTTTATATATTTATGAATATGTATAAATGTATATAAATATTTTTTTCTGCCAGTTGCCTTCCATAACCATAAAGAAGTTAGAATTCTTTCAAGCCTCCACAGGTGATAATTATTTACCTACATAAAAGCTGCATTTGCCTTTGCAATGGAAATATTTAGCATTTTAGTACTGCTGTGCTAGGTATGCTCTTTGTTTTCTACTTCTTTTGTACTTGCGGAGGAGTTCATTTAGGAGCAGAGAGGTGTTTTAAGTCACTTTAGGCAATATTTGAACTGCCTTTTTTGTTTTGTTTTGGTCAGTTATGGAGATGACCATGCAAGTGCCCCACTTTCCCAGCTCTCTCTCAACCTGTTCCTAACAGTCTCCTCTGGCTCCTTGCTGCTGCTCTTAGGACATACAGCATTTTTACGCAGGTTAAATGACGGTGAGAAGGATGCTGTCTTGCTTTTCCATCTTATGTTGTAGACACCTTCACTGTCACGTAACGTTTTCTAATTTGAATTGCTATATGGGCAGTAGACACAAATTACTTGCCTCTGTTAAATTCTACTTAGAGTTCCCTGTCCAAAAGTAGAAAATGCAATTTGTTTGCAGTTAAATGTGCTTAAGAGGCTACTAGGTTGTTGTGCAGTGGATCATGGAATACATTCCACTAGAGTATTTTTCAGTGAAGTGTAAACGAGATAATGAACTCTTTCCTGTGCGTTGGCTCTTCCAAAGTAGAAGGGTACTTTATTACAAACCTAGTGGTTTGTTGTATTGAGTTCTTTTTGGATCGAAAAAGATTAGTTCCCTCCTTCAGGAGACTTCTGTTTGGTTATTGTTCACATCTATTATGGTCATCTACACTGGAAAAATATAAATGTTGTTCTTGGTGGAGAAAAGAACTGTAACTTTGTTTAAAAAACAAAAAGCGCAGCTGTGAAGTTTGGAGTCAAAGAAGCCTATGCATCTATTCGGATCAGTATCTGGGGAGCCTGCATTTTATTTAATTGTGGACTTCCTGATAAAGTATTTTGAAACTACCCTCCCCGCCAGTATACACATGATTCTGTCAGAATGTAGAAGTTATTGTTGGCTATATAAATGGAAGAAATAGACATTTTCCTTTTGCTTCAGAACTGGTGCAGTTATACTTCGAAAGCTATGCAAACAGTTTCATTAAACTAGTAGGAACTAAAGAAATTCCTTGAATGTGATGAGCACGTTGAAAGTTACATTTTTTTGGTTTTTGCTGGGAAAGAAGGAGACTTTTGAAATGATAAAGTGCCAGGGATGAACCATGTGGAGAAAAAATGATAGCTGTTTCTTTTGGCTAGGACCGCAAAATGAGGTTACCACTTTAAAATAACTTTCCAGGCTGTGACAGAAGCTGACGTTTTTTATAAACTACATAATTTAGGAAGCTACAGATTCTCCCATTTAAACAATTTATAACAAATCCATGCTGACATCTTAAGATCCTGGGAAATAGTAGAGGCTGGAGTGTTACAGTGCAAAAAAGGTAGCAACTTTCTTTAAGAAGGAAATGCAGACTATATCTGTGTAGTCTGTCATTATGAAGTTGAGTAGGATCACCTGTTTCCTGTGGATTGTCATCCATATGGAGTAATATGAAGAGTAAGTTCAACTTGTCCTCCCTTTCTCAACAAAAAAATATGTGCAGCAAGGAGATGAACTTGTGAGAAATGAGTCATATAGGGACACCGGGCGTTTGGTAGTTTGTGCTGATACTGAAAAACGGGCTGTTGGCTTCTAGGGACTTAAAAGGCAGAAAGAAAGTATATGTGATCTGGAAGTCTATGGATAACTGTGCCTCGCATTCTGAAGGTGGTATCTTTGATTAATTTATAATTAACAGCACTTAAATGTTGACCCATGGTTCGATTCCCCAGAACGCTAAAATCTATAGGTAGTGTTAAGCTTGTGATTAATCCCATTTAAGGTGAGGAGGTTATTCGTACGCTACATCCGTTACATATACTACACCTATATTTGAACCCCAGCATTAGGGAGTGAGCTGAATCCTTTTGTAGAGTTGTGTTTTTTATTATAAGCTCACAAATACTTTTCTCGTGTATTTGAGAAGACAGGAAATGTATAGGAGTCCTGAAATGAAATTCCAAAACAGTGCAGAAAAACTATCTTAAAAATATGTAAAGGTTTTTCATAGTATACGTGTGTATATATGCAATTTTTTTTACAAATAAAATGGTTCTGTATTTCCACTGACTAAGAATATTTAAAGTATTTACTTGGATTTGAAGAAATTTTTGTTTGTCAGGAACAAAATAATCTGTACTGTATGACATCTAATGCTTGTGTAAATAATATTAAGTATAACTGGTGATGGTATTTAATATGCTGATTACCTTAAGAGGACTACAGATTTAATTAAAATGATCAGACTGTCACGGACCACCCAGACACATGTCAGTTTATAGTGCACTACATTTTACGTGGAGATGTTTGGCTTTTAATTAAGATCTTGGAATTATTTGATACCTATCTTATAATCATTTAAAGGAGCATAATGCTATGTAGATTTTGCTTTGACTCCCACATCCTTTATTTGTATTTGGATATTTTATTATGTTACCATAGAACTTACAGCAGTAGGTGTTAGTAATTTAAAAAAAGTTTTCAGCAAGTCTAGTGCATTTTGCTGAGCTTTGTTTTACAAAGCTTCCTTTGGCTGATCTACAACCTGTTTCCAAACTAACAGCTAACCTTAGGTCACTTGCACTTAAACTGTAGTTCAGCCCAGTAGATGCACAACCATAATGATTTCACAGTAGCCATTAAAACTAGTAATTCAGTTGTAATCAAATATTTTGCAATATAAGCACTACTTATAAAGTGAATTCCTGGGAAGTGTTCTAAACACTTTTGTTGAACAATTTGCAGATGAAGAGAGAGGGGTTTTACCCCCTCTCAGTAAAATACCTTGATTTTTCTAAGCTATTTTAACTATTTACAAAAACACTAATTACCACCACCTGAAGCTAATTGAGAAGTTGTTTTTATTGATTCAGTGTGGGATGTTTTCCCCTGAAAACTAATATACAGAGGGAACAGAGGCTGTACTCAAGATTAGTTTACGTTATCAACAGAATACTGTAAAAAAAAAAATCATATGAGTAAAATTTTCCAATGGCAAACATTGATTTAAAACTAATATGAATCAAACACTTCAATTTCCTACACCCTATAATTTGATCCTGCAGGTGACCCAGTGTTTAGTTTCGCATGTTTCAGTAATTTTATGACAGCTAAACATTTGTAGGATTGGGCTTCAAATTGATGATAAATCTTTGAATGCTACTGTATAAAGTACTAGTTAAACATTCGTATTGAAGGGTGTGGCTTTTGTCTGCTGCATTTTTTTTTTTGTGCCTCAACATGTAGCATCGTTGGTAATGGCAGGCTGTATTGCCACGCTAGTGCAGTTCCTGTCGTGTGCAGGGGAGTAGCTGTGAGGATGCAGCTGTAGCAAGAAAACCTGAAATATCTTCTTAAACTGGATGCTTTTCTGATATCGTGTTTTTGTAAAAATACATAGTTCGAGTAAATGGATAGCCATATTTATCTTTCAGGCCTGTGGCGGTGTGAATTATCAGCTTGATAATACATTACTTAAACTTAATGAAGAGGCTGAACTATATTTAGCCACAGTATTCAGATTGTGTCTGGTAATGTTCTGAATGAAGTGCATTAAAAGCCTTTTTTCCTCCCCTTTGTATGTAACTTGAATGTATATAATGTAACTTAAACCTGCTTTCGTGATGAGCTCTTAAGGTAGGCTTTGTACCAAAAATCAAAATTTGATGTTACAGGGTTATAAAGGTAACTTCAGTGGTGGAGGTAATGGAGAAAACAATGTTTCTGTTGGTTTTATGTAAGACTTTCTGGTTATTCATGATCTTTGCAGTACTTAATATTAGAATAAGAGTATCCATTGATATACTATCAAATTTAGTATTGCCGCTAACTGGTTGTTTATTTCCAGATGGTGAAAGTCTGTCCAGTTCTTATTTCAAGTGCAGTTCTTATTTCAGCTTTCTCCAGTTTGTAGCTTATACTTATCTCTAATATACTCCAGTGGTGTGTTAATGTGCAGTAGAGATCTTAATAAAAATGTTATGTTCCCTTTTTATTTATAACTATATTATTTATAATCTAGTCTGTCTTTGTTAACATGTAGCAAAGTATGGGAGAGACTTGGTAGGAATCAGGGCTAATTCTTAAACCTCTATTTCATTTAAAGTCCTTGGATGTGTCTGCTCAACTCTGGAGGTATTTACGTGGTTCCTGTTACTAAAGTATTTGAATGTTTTCTCAATATTCATAATTTTTTCTCCTCTTACATCTGTATTTTTATGGACTGGTGTGTATGAGCATATTGTGTCGTGGTTCATCCATAAGAATCAAGCAAGGCAAAACTAACCAAAGGACTTAGTTTTGCTAACATACTGGCTGGTTTGTTGAATTAACATATTTCAATAAGGTAAAGACTACATATGATCTATCACCAATCTACTGACGGTTCTGTTTGTTCAGTGTCTCTTTCTCCAACGAACAGCGGTAGAATAAGGAATTAATATCGAGCACAGGTTTGTTCAATGTAGGACAAGAAGGTTGGTAATAAGAACTCAAACTTGGAGTGTTCAGTTTGGGGAAAGCGATGAAGAATCATTTCAGAGGTGAAATTACTGTCTGAATATTTTCAATGTCTAAAAACGGTCAGAGAAGCTCTTTAATGAGTTTAATGAAGGCTCCATCAGGTGAAGAAGTCATGATTCAGTCATGGTTTTCTATATATACATATGTGTACATTTGGAAGTACATTTATAGCTATAAGGATAGTGAATGCTATAGCTAATGAGCAACATCTTAAACATTTCTATGTAGAAGGGTATGGATAGGCAATAAATTTGAGGTAAGAGGAACTTGCATTCCAGTTTTCAAATTTCTTTTTCAGATGCTTATAACTCTCTAAGGTAATTCTGGTGATTAAAAATTTTCTTTCTTTTTTTATGCTAAAAGGCAAATTTGAAGAAGCTTTTGGTTTCAGTTCAGAGTTATCAGAACATGGAAAAAACACTTGTACTTGCTTATGTTCTTTTTATAAATACCTACTCCAATAGCTGAAAAACAAAGTTAGAAACTTGTTTTGACTGACTTTGTGGATCTACGGCATTGCTGTTAGTGGAGAAGTTGCAGTACTCTAAGGAAAACTCCATAGTTCTATTCTTGTCTCTGTTAATTTTCAGCTTACAAGCATCACAATTACAGGCAGTTATTCAGAAGCAGTAGAGGATACAAAGCTCATATCTTCTCCCTATTTCCCCCCCCCCTTTTTTTTTTTCAATTTTTCTCTCTTACCGTGTGAGGAAAACAGACTAATAAAATGCAAAAACTAACATAAAATACCTTTAGAAATTTGTAAAGCTGCAAACTAGCGACTGCCAGCTCTACTGAGGCATGGCGTGTATTTCATTATACTCAAGAAAAATTGTGGAGTTAGGCCTTTCCTTTGTGTTGCTAGTGTTATTTCCTCTTACTAAAACTAACCTGGTATTTTTGATATTTCTAATGGTACTTGATTGTGCTACACAAATTACCCACAGGAAAAGGATAGAAAATATTGTATGTGTGCATGTAGAGTGTAAGAAGCTAAAACAAATGGAAGACTTGCCTGTTGAGCTTAATAAAATGACATGTCTTCTGTTCTTTTTGTTTCCTTTTTGACTTTTGCATCAAAATACTCCCAGAAATATAACATGGTGTATTATGGAGAATAAGATCTCTGTTGCTGACCGTGAAGGCTTTCCACTGGATTACTCTTTCAGTAATAGTTTCTTATGCACTGGGGTTTCACTGTGTAATGGAGCCAGTATTCATGGTCATTCCCTTTGTAATATTTTCATTAATATCTGCCAGTTCAAACAGGCTAGTAGAGAGCAGTTCTAGACCTCTGGTCACTCATGGGGTGACTAGGTTGAGCATACTTTTATTTTAGAGTCACAGACATTCCATGGTATGACTGTTCCTTTTTTTTTTTTCTTTCCTATATACAATGTGATCTTATAGAATATACTCTATTTATTGTCTGTCACAACCTTGTGAATCAAATAAATTATTTTTAGGGATTAGCGTTCCTAGAACTCTCTTCTATTTATTTAAGATTTCTCATCCGTTCTCAGATGACAACATCTTGAGAAATAATATTCTAAATTTTCCAATGTGAAATGAAATTCTTAAAAGTGTGATCTCTGAACTAACGTTTTCTCCCACTGATGTATTTGGATAAGCCTTGATAATTTGAGTGGAACTACAGTTTGTTCAGTACTGAATGCCCTGGAAGATCTCACTGATTTCTTCTAGTATTGGATGTTAAATTCATTTTCAAATACAGAAATGCAAATTCTGTTTCATAATAACAGTGCTGAAATAGTGTTTTCTTATCAGTTAGAAAGTTCAGGGAACTTGTTGCTCAGTGCTGGAGAAATGCACGCCATATGTAACATTAAAGAAATGTTGTGATTCATACAGCTGTGCTCTGCCAGATTGGCTTGTGTTTGTGTGTTAATCTAGTTTCGAATATCAGAATAATTATAATCTAAATACCTTGAGTCATTCAGATTACATGCTAACTAAAAAACCCCCTAAAAAGCAATATGCATTTTGTGCCGTTTGCAAGACATAATTTACTGTTGCATATTTCACCTAAAGTGTTTTATTATATGGTTTAATAACTTTTAAAAGACATTTTGTCTGACAAGATTTTGGACAAGAGCTAGAAACCATTCTTTTTTTATCTGTTATAATCAGCCTGCTACTTGTTTTTTGATAAACATCTCATTCTGTTACCCTAGTCTTCAAAATGCAAATGGAGAATTTACATCTCTCCGATAATGGGTTTCGTTGCTGCTAAGTCCAGTTCACAGCAGTTAAACCATGGCCTTGATTATTTTGTGTTCTTATGATTTTTTTCCTTGATTATTTTGTGTTTTTATGAATTTTTTCTTTCCTCCCTTCTGTTATACCAAAATGTATAGGCTTGACTCACCCTTGTGAGGCAGATATAAGCACAAATACAAGAGCTGCCATTCCCTTTGTGCCAAGGTTTCTCCTCATGCCGGGTTCAGTTCTTCCCCAGGAAAAAGAGAATTTTTAGAGTATTGGCTTTCATATGTCTTAGGTTTCTTGGAATGCAGAGCACATGCAGACCCTGATTCTACTTGAAACAAGTAAATGATTATGGTGACTAGAAGTTATGCTGAATAGACAGTCTAGATGATTGTTTTTAATAAAATGGCCCAGCATTTCTATAGCATGCAATGCAATGAGCGTGTGCTTGAGTTGAATATTAATAATAATTTATTTTATCTTACTGTATGATGGAGTATGGTAATACTCGCATAACCCTCTTATGACTGGTATTTTATGGCTTCAGTTGGTCGTATGCTCATCTCTCTCTGCTTTGAAGCTCATCAGTAAAATCATCTGACTTAGGATAGTTCATTTGGAATGATAGTGGAAGAAACCAGCAGTAATGACCTGGCTGAGGGAGCGCTCTGGTTAACCAAACTGTAATTTGGGATTGTAAAGAATTTCTCTGTTCTGTCCCATACTTGTTTACCATATTTGAACCCAGAATTGTGCTGAGATTGCATTGTTCAAAAATAACCAGTTCAGCCTACTGAGATGAAACTCTTCCCTGCAAACACACAGTGAAGACTTCGCCCCCCCCTTTATTAGAGACAAACGGAAGGGCAGTGGCAGCAGATGGGGTAGTTCTTTGTCAGCATGGGGCTTTCTTTTTGTCTGCCTCGTTAAATACAGCAAGCAAGAGTGGTATGAGAGAGAAAACTGGGAGCAGAACTAAGTTTGCCTTTTATAGGTAGGACGAAGTACAGGAAGGGCATTCATTAGAAAGAGGACTTACTGCAGCTCTTCCTGCTGCTGATGTGGTATTTTTAAGCTTTTAAAGGCAGAGTCTCTTCTGTGTACAGTGCTTTAGTGCACAGGATTTTGCTGAGGAGGCCTGAGAGGGTTTGCACAACTTGGTGATAAAAGATGCAAGAGCTGAAAATGGAGAGTTTTAGTGCACCTATCGAAAATTCATTCTTTTAGGCTACCGCACTTCTGTTCTGCATTTTAAAGTGTAGTTATTTTAGACCTCCCTTTTGTAATACTGCAGTTTCACTTCACCTTTTAGTGGCAGAGTTCACTTGAAAGACAGCCTGAACTTTGGCCTTATTAGTGCCAGACAACATCTCTGAAATACACTCATTTTATCTCTTGCTTTTCTCTCTTTTATGTGGTGTTTTTTTTATTGTTGTTGTTTTTGAGTATCCTGTCCCTACTTACAAAGGGGGCAAAAGGCCATGGGGGATCGTAATTAAGATATGGAGTAGTACCTGGGCAGTCTTTTACACAGAGCAAACAAATTGCTGATTTTCTTTACAGGCTTCTGAAGGGACATTCGTGTAACTAATTTCAAAATTACATTCATGCTCAGAAAGCTTGTAAAAGAAACACATGAAGGATGTTTTTGAGAAAAGACTGGAGATGTTAATCTAGATAACAGTTTTTTCTATAAACAAAATTCGTTGAAGTTTAGCATTGGTCTGGGTTATGTGTATCTTGTATTGCTGCTCTACCAGTACTGTGTTCTTCTCTTTCCAGTTCAAAGCTAATGTAGGTTTTTGCAGTTAACTTATGAAATCAGTTTTGATAAGTACGAGAAGCGTTCCTCTAAGTAAGGTTATGATGCATACGGTTCTACTCAATTTGTTCTGAGTTGCATACAATTTCCCTCTCTCTAAAGGTGAGGGAAGCAGGCAGAGCGAGAGACCCCCTTGGCTTAACTGCGAGCTTCTGAGTCTGCTGAGAACCAAGAAGAGAGGTGTACCAGAGGTGGAAAAGCAGATGAATACCAGTTGAGAACTATAAGGGCATTGCCAGGGTGCATAGAGATGTAGGTAAAAAAGCAAAAGCTCAGCTCTAATTGAAACTGGCCAAAGATGGTCAAAAACTACAAGAAAGGGTTCTTCGGGTACGTAACAAGCAGAAACGGAAGGAAAATACTGGCCCGCTGTTAAACAGGAGAGGTGAGTTAGTCGCCAACAATGCTGAAAAAGCAGAGGTTCTCAACACTTTCTTCTCCTCTGTCCTTACCAGTGCTGTTGGGCCCCAGGCCTTGGGAACACCAGTCCATGTTAATGCAAACACAGACCCACCACCAGTGAAGGAAGAGGTGTTATGTGAACTGTTACAGGAGCTTGACCCTACAAATCGATGGGCCCTGATATTGTCCACCTGATGGTGCTAAGGGAGCTGGCAGACATCGTTGTGAGACCACTCTATAACTTTTGAGAAGCCATGGAGATCGGGGGATGTTCCAGAAGACTGGAAGAAGGCTAGTGTCACCCCCATCTACAAGGAGGGCTTAAAGGAAGATGTAAGAAATTATAGACCCATCAGTCTTACTTCAATCCCTGGGAAAGTTATGGAATGAATCCTCCTAGGGGCTATCGCAAATTAAATGAAGCACATGATTAGGAAAAGCCAGCATGGATTCGTGGTCAAATTGTGCTTGACAAATACGGTTGCCTTCTACAACGAAGTGACCTGCTTGGGTAATGTAGGGTGGGCAGTGGACACTGTCTACCTGGATTTCTCCCAAGGTTTTCCACGCTGTTCCCGCCAGCCTCATCCTAGAGAAACTGCTGTGTTACGGTTGAGACAAGTGGTCTGTGCGGTGGGTGGGGAACTGGCTGACAGGCTGCACCCAGAGGGTCGTGGTCAATAGCTCCTGCTCAAACTGGTAACCTGTCACAAGTGGGGTCCCCCAGGGATTGATACTGGGCCCAACGCTGTTTAATGTCTTAGTAAGTGATCACAGAATGTTATCTGGATGTCGGGATCAAGGGTACCCTGACAAAGCTTGCTGATGACACAAAACTGAGTGGGGAAGTGGACACTTTGGAAAGGATAGCCACCCTGCAGGAAGACCTGGATAGGCTGGAAGAGTGGACTAACAAGAAGCTTATGAAGTTCAACAAGGATGTGTGTAAGGTCTCGTGCCTGGGAAAACATAATCCCGGAGTGCAGCACAGACTGGGGAGCAGCTCTGTGGAAAGGGACGTGGGTGTCCTGGTGGACAGCAAGCACAATGTGAGTGAACACTGTGCTCCAGTGGCAAAGTATCCCACTCAGGCCACACCTGGAATGCTGTGTTCAGTTTTGGTCCCTGCTATAGAAAAAAAGCTGTGGCCAGGCTGGAGAGGATCCAGAGAAGGGCCATCAAGATGATCAAAGGACTGGGAAGCCTGTCATATGAGGAAAGGCTGAGAAAACTGGGTTTGTTCAGCCTTGAGAAAAGGAGGTTTACGGGACACCTTATCACCATGTTCCAATATTTAAGGGGTGGCCACAAAGAAGATGGCGACTTCCTTTTTACAAGGAGTCACGTGGAAAAGACAGGGGGTGATGGGTACAAGTCACTCCTGGGGAGGTTCCAATTGGATACAAGAAAATTTTTCACAATGAGAGCAATCAGCCGTTGGAATAATCTCCCCAGGGAAGTGTTGGATTCTCCAGCACTGGTAGCTTTTAAGATTTGGCTGGGCAGGGTGCTGAGCCATCTTGGCTAGACTGTGCTTTTGCCAAGAAAGGTTGGACCAGATGATCCTTGAGGTCCCTTCCAACCTGGTATTCTGTGATTCTAAATCCTATATTTGAAATTTTGTTTTGTATGGAAATATTTTAAGATGTATGCTTCCAGGATTCTGAACTTAGATCCCTGAAACTTCAGGTTTTGACAAGTTACTTCAAGGTATCATTTAATACCTAAGTAAAAGATTTTAAAATTTGGAAATGATCTGTCCCACTTAAGTGAAGACATACATATATTGTAACTAAATACTGATTAAGCCATGGACTAAAACGCTAATCAAGTTCAGCATTTTTGGCTTTTTTCCCCAGTGTAATAAACTGTAATACAGTAGTTCTAGCAGACTGAGCCTGAAAATTTAGTTTAGCTACAGCTGTGACTATAACTGGCAGATGTGTCTGTTCTTAACTGCTGCAGTTTTAAACTACAGCTGCTTGCATAACTTGCAGTCTCAATTTATTTGTTTTAGTCACTTTTAATCTGACAGTATGGATAGTAGATGTCAGTGTGCAATGTTGTTGTAGAATATTATTCATCCTGACAGAACAGTAGGGCAATAGACAGTATAATTACCATGGGCTTTTTCATTCTTCTGAAGTCATTCCACCCCATGGAATTATTTCCAGTTGCATCAGATAACTTATTAAAAATTTAGTTAGAATATACAGAGGTGACCAGGGGTAGAAGGAGCAGAAGGAAACTGCCGATTGCACCATGTCCTAGGTAGCTAATCTCTCTAATCTAGGTGTTATTTCTGGCTCATTCAGCTCTATGCTCCGTGGTTTTGGAGAGCAATACTTTTTTTTTTTTTGTTTTCTAAGGCACAAAGGGTTTATAATCCTTCCCAGGTTTTGCCAGACTGATGCTGAAGTCTGCCTCCCCTGGTTCATGGCTGTCTCTTTGGAGGTACAAGATAGCCCTTAGTGGTTAGAGAAATGTGTTTATGTGTTTTTCTGTATCATTGTGAGTTCAACATAGTAATTTAGATTATGACGTTCTCCCTAAATTGGTCTGTGAGGTGATTAGTTTATCCTCAAATCCCACACTGGCTCTGGGACTTACAATAAACCAGCTCAATAATGATAGGTGGATAACTTCTCATCTTGCATAGTTTCTAGCACTTTATATATAAGTAACTATCAATTTTTTGAATGTAAGTATATAAATGGCTTTATTGTACTCTTGATTTCCATCAGACTATGCTGCTTACTCTTCCATTTGACTTTTTTATATATACGATAGATATATAACAATTACATAGCATACTATGTATTAAATCACTCTGTCTCTTTTTGTTATTTTTAAATTGATTTTAAATCCCCTAGGCCAGCATTTGATCTTTTTGTGTGTTTCTGTAGGACCTTCTGTAATGATGTACTAAGGTGTTGCAGTGATAAGGGAACCCACCCTCCCCTCCATACCTCCCGTGGCTGTGGAATAACTGAATACAGTTTCTTTTAGCTTGGCAGTAGAAATGGTAAATAATAATTTATAATTTATATAACTAGATAGCAGAAGTGTCAATAAGACTAATGGCTAAGTGGGAGGTGAGTGAGCAAGAACGAGAATAGTCTAATGGCATGTGTTAGTTTATTGTACAAAATAATATTGTTGATTTCTTAATATGTTGGCAATGATGAGCTTCTTAGCTTTAAAAAACCCAACACTACCCAGAACATGTAGTTTGTTCTTAAAGTTGCTTTTTTTTTTAGAACAGCAAATGCTGAGCAAACAACTTATTTGCCCTCCTGATTTGGTGATGGTGACGTTTTTTCTGCTTCAGTTTTTGAATAGAAAGCTATAAGCACTTTATGGTGTTAAAAACCAGCAGCTTCTGACCTAATGTACCCTTCTCTGAACGATAATGTTTCTTTGTTACTTATTTTTAGCTCAGATTGTTTTTCTCCCCTTTCCCCCAACATGATTTGTACAACCTTTAGAAAATTGAGTAGTTGTGGTTTTGAATCATCCGTCGTTTCTAGACTGAATGAGTATTTCTGAAGAAGCACTGGCTTGCTTATGAGTGAGTCCCTTTCTTACTTAAAAAGGCAACAGCCATGACACAGCCTTACCCCCTGAAAAAAGAAGATGCAGTACTGTAGACCCTCAGTAGACTGTATTGTGACTCTGGAAGGGACAATGTGTAAAGGACTCATTTAATTTTGTACCAATGTTATATTGCTAGCAGATGTCCTGTTGTTTTCCTTTAACCATGATTCAGAGTCATTTGGATAAAATATTTTGAAGGAGTGTATTTTGGTCCTGAAGTAAAGCATGACTATCCATTTTGAAACTATAGTAATACTTCATTATGAATCAGTCTATATTTGACTCCTTGTTTGTGTGTAAAGCCTTCAGTATATCTAGTACAAGTCTACTGGTGTTTGTGCTCTTGGCGAAGTACAGCAAGACAGCATAAACATCTGATGTGTACACAGTGATCAAAAAAAAAAGCAGCAGCCTCACAAGAATAAATTTAAGTTACAAAAAGTATAAATAAATGACTGGGCATTTTAAGTGTGGGAGAAAACAAATAATGAATTTCATGGCAAATGTTTTTTTTCCCCCTATTAAAAAAGTCAATACTCTCGTAATATAAGAGGTTCCTGTTAATTATACAAATAAAATAGCTCCCATCTAAACCATGCTTGGAGTTTTTAGTTGTTGTGTAGTCTTTATATTTTGAGTTATTCAACGGAAATCAAGAACCTGAACAATATAGGCCTGTGCTTTTTTTTGTGTGCTCACATTATTTGGGTTTTCATTGAAATGGGTATGCACACACACACTCATTCCATAGCTTGGCAGTATTTCTGCACCAGTTAAATAATAATACCATAGAATGGAATCATAGAAAAAAATTAAGTTGGAAGGGACTTGTGGAGGTCATTTGGTCCAACCTACCTGCTTCAGACCTTAGATCAGGTTGCTCCACAACTATATGAGAAAAATGTGTGTTTATTTTATAGTCTACTGTGTTTAACTGCTATAGCCTACAGTAGTAAACTGCTTTTTCCAATATAGCTAAGCTAGTGTAATTACTCTGGAAAAATTTTTAAATGTAGACTAGACCTTAATATTAAGCAGCATCTAAAATTACTAAATAATATTTAATTTTGATTTTCTGGAAAGTCCCTTTCACTAGCCAAGCTAAGAGGAAAAAATATATAGTCCTTATGGAAGGTATGTATCAATGTGGTTTAATATGTGACTCCATACCTATGACTGCTTTTTCTCCTAGACCGCAAAACTACTGCAAATCTGTATTTTAAAATGTAGACATTGGAGTAATTCTGCATATTTCCCTCAGAAAACATGATTTATAGTTAACGCCCCCAACCCTGAACACTCTCTATTATCTGTTTCTAATTTTTGGAGGACTTGCACAAAAAAATCAATAACTACTATTTTACAGACCTCCTTCTCAGTTATGATAAAACACTTTGTGTTACTGATAAAAACTGAGTTTATTTTATATAGCCTTTATGGTGCTGAAGGTTGTTACGGAGGAATTTCTGTTTAAATTGGGAAGCTTGAGCAAACCTGTAGACTTGATAAATTATTTGGAAAGGATGAAAAAATATCCTTCTATCCCTCCCTCTTTTTAGGGGGGAGAAAGTATGCAAGTTTTAATTAAAATAAATTCTGTGTATTTCTTTGTATGTATGTGTGTATATATGCTTGTATACAACCATAATATTTTGCTGATTTCCAGTTAATATTAATCTATTTATCTAGCTATCTAGGAAGAAACAAGGGAGTAAAAACGTTAGCATGCAGGAAGAGGTTGATCTGCGAGAATGTATTTTCTTAACATTCCTCCATCTCTCAAAAAAGCTACCTAAATTACTTGGTGTTTTGTTCCTCTCTTAGTCACTTTAAATTGAATGCCTAACTATAGTTGGCGTATTTACTACAGCCAGATCTCTCTTCTACAGTTACGTTTCATCTAATAATTTGGTAAGGTGGTTGGGTCGATAGCGGTGAAGACCGCTGAGCTACTTTGTCTCCTGATTTACGATCTCGGTGATGAAGACTTCACTGTAGTATAAAACGTGATTGTGTAGTGCTTTTTTTTTTGTAAGGTATGGATGTTTTTGTGTGTATTTACAGAGTTTAAAGAAGTAAAAACATCTATTAGTTGTGGTGTGCTGGTATAAGGGGGTGATTATTGATTTTCATACGTTGTCTTTGTAAAGATTGTATGGCCAAAGAATTGAGCATGACTTCATAGTACAAGCTTTAATGCAAAAGAAACCAGTTTTCTTTGTTGCCTACTAGGAGGGAATGTAAACTCTTCTAAGATGGTCATAGTAGTCTTTTCCTTTGTTTATAATGCACAAAAATGTTTTTGTTATCTGTTTAACTTCCGAAGCGTCTACTGATGTTCCAGTAATTCCCATGTAGCTTTTGATAGTGGACAGATCAGTTGCGGAAATCAAATTTTATGTAACTCTGAAACATGTGATGCAAATCGTGTAAGCAAATTGAGCTGTATGCAAATTAACTTTAAGAGCTGTAGAGGTATAAATGCTGATTGTCTCTGAATGGGATGTATTATGAGAGTTACAGAAATGCTATTGATCCTGGACTAGGCACATCTCAGTCTGTTTAAGCCTACTGAAATGAAATGGCAAGTGAGTAGCCCTGCATAGTAAATACTGACAATCTACTAAACTGAACCAGTTCTGATACATGTTAAACAGGGCTAGATGCATATCTGGTGACTTCCAAGAGAAAGGCTCTGTAGCTAGTTGGCAAAATTCTGTGTTCTCTCTCTGTTAAATGACAGTTTTATTCCTTCAAGAATGAGACTGTCTTTTGGAAAAAAAAATGTATTAAAACAAGCTCTACCTGTGAGTTTGCACTGGCAGGATCTTCCACTCTGCCTGCCCAGGTAGAACCCTTCACATACTGCTCTAGTTATGTGCCCAGTGCTGACTTTAAAGTGACAATTCAGTGTCTATTGGGTCCTGCTATGGTTCAGATGAGTGAGAAGATAAGTGATCAATTTACAGAAGGAGAAATGAAACTAGGGGTTCTTTCTAATGAATGATAGAATTATTTTTGAAAAAGTGTTTGAATAATCGAAGTCAAGTATATTTCTGGAGCCGGGGTTAGGATGGCAATATTTATCTTTAAATTCTTAAGACAGATAAAAATCAAAAGCCCAAAGCACCAGCTATTTTTTAATGTTTAGATTAACACAGGAAAACAGACAAAATTTTGAAAATTGCTTATTTAAACATGTGTTGAGGAACTATATATGAGGTGTTTCACTGTCTTAAAAAATCTCTATGTAGCAACACAGGGTTTGAGGGGAAAGATATTAATTGATTTATCATTATGATACTTTCGAACCAGCAAAGTCGTAACACTGATCAATTGAAAACTGAGGCCCTGGGCAGAAGCTTCTGGACACCATTTAGTTTTAATGGAGAGTTTTGTCCTTATTTGTTTTAATAAATCTTTCTCTAGTCTGATTGATGTAGGTGACATAGTGAAATGTGCTTGGTATCTGTAAGGATGTCTGATTTTTTTTTCTGTTGGCAGCACTTTCCTCCATTGATACAGAAGTGAAGACAGTTGTCCTATTCAATGCAAATAAAATCGTTGGTTGATGAGAAGCTCAACATGAGCCAGCAATGTGCGCTTGCAGCCCAGAAGGCCAACTGTGTCCTGGTCTGCATCGAAAGAAGTGTAGCCATCAGGTTGAGGGAGGTGATTCTGCCCTTCTACTCTGCTCTGGTGAGACCCCTCCAGCAGTGCTGTGTCCAGCTTTGGAATCCTCAGCGCAAGAAGGACATGGACCTGTTGGACTGAGGAGAGGCGGGACACGAACATGATGTGAGGGCTGGAGCACCTTTCCTATGAGTTCAGGCTGAGACAGTTGGGGTTGTTCAGCCTAGAGAAGAGAAGGCTCCAGGGAGACCTTATTGCAGTCTTCTGGTATCTGAAGGGGGCCTACAGGAAAGCTGGAGAGGGACTTTTTACCAGGGCATGTACACAGAATGAGGCATAATGGCTTCAAACTGGAAGAGCGTGGATCCAGATTAGATACCAGGAACAAATTTCTCACCACGAGGGTAGTGAGACACTGGCACAGGTCGCCCAGGGAAGTTGTGGAGGCCCCATCCCTGGAAGTGTTGAAGGCCAGGTTGGATGAGGCTTGAGGAATGTGGTCTAGAGAGAGGTGTCCCTGCCCATGGCAGGGGGGTTGGAACTAGATGATCTTTAAGGTCCCTTTGAACCAAAACCACTCTATGATTCTATGAAAACAGGAATCAGACTTTTTTTTGGTATCATTATTTGCTACATGTAATCTTGCCATGTGGCATTCCACGCGTGCCACGTGTTTCTTGTATAAGCATCTGCTATTAAAGATTAAGTGCTGGTAGCTCGTATCACTAACGATTCATGTGCACTGAGCTGAAAAGCTAACATCTCCCGCTGATGATAGCTGTCTGGCTACTGCTGTTTTGGTAGCCTCTTCTTGCTTTACGTGTGGGATGATAAAAACATGAAGAGCAGTTGCTGCTACTTTAATACTGTACAAGAGGTAATATTTATGTGTTTCTCTGTTTTTGTGGTCAGTGAAACACTTCTTTCTTATTGTAGATAAAAAAGGAAATTAGGAATATTTTAGTGCTGATTGTAAGAAGATGGCTGTCACTCACGCAGCTGAGACATTCAAAGAGCAGTCCACCTATTACAGCCAAAGCTAAAAACATTTTTTCATGGGGTTTTAAACTTTAAAAAACAAAATTAGAAGGTGGGTTTTTTTTTACTTAAGGAATAAGGGAGTGTCAGCACACTTGAAGACTGCAGTTTAGTTTTTACATCTAGCACAGTATTTACAATTTGAATTTGATTACTGGAGGCTTTTCTGATATACTTGCTTACAATTCCTGCAATAACGTGTGTGAGCGGTCTTTGTTTTTTGCCAAATGGGAAGGTCAAGTGTGTGGCTTGTTTTTTTTTTTCTTCCCCTCAAAGATGTCAATATGTTCCAGTCCTGATCTTTTTGAGAGTATTGGTAGAGGGATCTATGTGATTATCCCCATATCTTCTTAACCTTGGGGCTATGATCAGTCTTGGATTAAGAATTGGAGTCACATCTTCTAAGTGTCGGTCAGGCCCTCTATCTTAAAGTAAGCCACTTGATTTATAAGCCAAAGTAAGGGGGACTAAATTCAAATCTACTTAGAGCTGAAAAGCTAGAGAGTAACTTATTTGCAAAACTACCAGTTTTCAGAAATGTGCTACTTCATTAAAATTTACAAGGGATAGTCCTTTACCAAAGACGAAATGCTATTTTTTTGTCAGGGGATTGTATTTATTATTTTTTTCAAGGCAGCTGTAAACATGACTTAACTAGGTAGTTAAACTCTCAGTTCAGCTGCTGTCTGTTACCAAAGCAGGACAAAGCCTACCAAGCAACCTTTTGTTAAACCTTGGGTTTTTGAGTTTTCTCATTTGGTAGTGCATAATGTAAAAGAATAATAATAATTAAAAAATTTCCACTGTTCAGTATGCTCTTACAATTAGGATGTGCACCTTCCCCACCTTCCCCCCCTCTTTCTTGTTTGCTAGGTCAGCCTTTGGGTGCTTTAAAACTTGACTGAAGTTATCTTGCAGAAAGTAAAATCTTACTCTCAACAGGGAAAAAAAATTGTGGAAGTGATTCCTATTCTTATTTGACTTTTTTTGTTGTAACTGCAAATTAAAAATGAGTTGTGCATCACTTATCAAATTCAGTAATAAGAACTGGAAACATTTTATGTGTACCTTACACGTTAAGAACAGACTGCGAGCCGATTATCTGGATGATTTCAGATTTTGAGCAGGATATTAGCGTTGACTTGGTTGGGAATGAGATACACATAGCTGTGCATGTACTTAAGTGTCTGGCTGAGTAAGGCCTGTTTATAAATAAATAAAACCTTTCACTGAAACCCAGAGATCTCAAGACTCGTACTTTCTGCCTCAAATTATTGTTAGGTTTTGGGGGTGGCCTGGATTCCCCATAGATAAACTGGGATTTGAATTTTTGCTGCCTTACACACTGTGTCATACTTGTGTGTGTGCACACTTTTCCCATACTAAGTAGAAAGTTTTTTGTTCCCTTTTCATTCAGGGGTAGTGTAACCCACTGAGGAATAAATGTGAGCACCTGAGCATGCCCTTCAGAGTAGCAGAGTCACTGCAAGGTTTTCATCCTACCTTTTCTTGTGGAAAGTTGGTTATGTTTCAAAGCCCTTACCTTTATCAATGATTGTTACTTGTTAGTCATTGAGCACAAGAGGTGTAGGACTGGGAGGGAACTAAAAGAATCCACTTATTCCAGTCTAGGTCACAAAGGTGGGATTCTCTATTACCTAAACCTTCTTGACAGCCAGCTGTCTCATCTGCTCCAAACTCTCCAGTGAAGGAGCCTGTTGAGTAATTTCTACTGAATGAGCTTTCTTTTCTGGTAGTTACACCTCTCTTTTTCTAAGGAAATGATGTCTGTGACGACCTGGCTTTTATTTTGTTGTACAAGATTGTAGAGAGAGTACAACTGATCAGTGTTAGAGGCTCTGGATGTAATCTGAAAATAGGTTGGATGTGAAGGATGTAGTTCATCAACTTTCTCACTGTTTAAAAAAAATAAGTAAATATCTCACTACACAAACAGGCTTTAGAAGATGTGTAGGTAGATTTGCAGACCTAAAAGGCTCAGAAAATCCAAGCTGGCAAGTCCTTTTGTGGCATATGTGGCATAGTTGCAACCTAGCCATGGAATACTGAATTGTTCAAAATGTCTTCTTGCATCTCCTTTGCTTCTGATTTCTTTTTGTCTTTAACAGCAAAGACCAAAGAAGAGTTGGTCACTGCTTGCTTTGTAGTGACTAACCCAGTTTCTTTAACCTTTTCACATTGATGTTAACTTCTTATTTTTCTACCGGTGTTTTGGATACCCTTTAAAAGACGGTATCCAAAACGGGGAGAACGGAACTCACTCTTCTCATTGGTGAGATGTGCAGAAGCCATTTCCTGCTTTCTCTGTATGTGGCAGGCCTGTTAGCATTGGTGAGAATGGGTAGAACTCTTGCCACCAGTTTATTTTGTGACCCTTTTTAATTTACACATTTCCTTCTAAGTTAACTTCTGAGAAAGTTATTAACCTTTAGACAGTTAATTCTCTAAGGCTGCACTTCTACACTTGTCTGTTTAATTGTCTTGTTGGTTTTGGACTTTCTCTGATTGATGAAGACTATTGTGTTCTCCTCAAATGTTTGAGTGTCCTCCAGCTTGATGTCATAGTAAATGACGATAAGTACGGCTCCTGTTCTCTCATCTATGCTGAATATATTAACCTAAGCAAAACTGGGCACAGTGTAACTCTGTGGGACTGTTAAAATATCTTTTACTTTGTAGAGTTGTTATCAACTACCCTTTACAACACTCTGTACTGCCACACTTACTCTCCTGGGAGTTTACAGGTTCCCTTGGATAATATGTAGGCAGTGTCAAATTCTTTCTGAAGCCAGGTTGGTTTGATTCTACTTCTTAATCTTTACTGATAAAGCCAGTTTTTCTGTGAAATTAATCAGATTGATATGTAATTATTTGTTCTTAACTAACCCATTTGGCTGTCTTTTCACCTCGCTACCCTGGCAGTGTTTCCAGGTTGACTGTTTCATTTTGTTCAGAATCTCAGGTGCGGCAGTGGTTTCAGTGAAGAGTTAGTGGCGTATGAGGACCAGATGCAGGACAATACTTTGTATACAGTGTGAACTGTGCTTTTAGGAAACTGGCTGAGAAAGAACACAACTCTTTTTAATCAGAATCCTATATGGTGCTGTTCCATCAGTGAGGTTTTTAAAATCATAAATGCTTTGAATTTTTTTGAATTTTTAGTTGCAGCCAAAACCAGGCTTCCTGTTGAAAATACCTTCAGGATCCTATCCAAAGTGGGGAACGGCTATATTTGGTGATGGCACAATTGTTAGCATTGCTATTTTCAGGTTTAAAATGTGCTTACGCAAAGAAAATGGAAGCATTTTGCTGACAATATTTGCTAAGCGTTTTTCCAGCAAGAACCAAAATTACCAAGTCCTGACGATGTGAGTCATCAGTATGTCTTTTTGAATTTACTTTTTTTTTAGAACAGACTTCTCAAATGTACATCAAAATAAGCTAACCTTGAAGGAGATGGCTTACTTTGGGCTAAAACAAACAGATGCTCAGCAAGACTGAACTGGTGATGCGGTTTATAAAAGTTCTGCTAATGTTATTGATTTATATTGTCATATAAGGGTCATGCCTACAGATTGGTATTTTTATTATGGCAGGCACTGAACAAACATATAACAAAAATACAATCTTCAAAACTCTTGCTGAAGAAGTGAAGGATATGGGGTTGAAGATGTCTAGAATTTCCAGGTGGCTCTGACTTCTGCGTGAGATTAGGACCTCTAAAAGGCATACCAGATAACCATTGCCATGTGAAAATAAGACAGTTGAAAAAACCTTTAGTCAGGTGGTTGTAGTCTTTTTGCCAATTTTGAAAGTAGAAGAATATGATTTGTGATCATAATACATCAAGTAAGTTTGGAATCAGCTTCTTGTGGGAGCTATGCCCTGGTCTGTCAGAAAACAGGGGAGACAGCAGGGTGGTATACACGTGTGAAGATGCTTAGAAACACTTTTAAAAGAGAAGACTGGCATTTGAAAATGGAGGCAGATCTATACTCGGTACACTCAAGACTTGGGACTGAGAAGGTCTAATGAGGGGTGGGTAGTGACGAGCTAAGGGACAAGTCTGCTAGAGTCAAAATGCTTGTTAGTGAAATGGTATTCTCTTAGTACTTTCACCATTAGTAAATATGAGGAGAGTCATTAAACCACAAATTGAATCCACTGGGAAACATGGAAGAATTGTCAAGATTGCTATGAAAACAAGCTGCGTTACTCAACTTAAGCATTGCTAAACTGTGTGCAGTGCCTGACCTGTACTGCTCCATCACCCTAAGCCTCTGTGTATGTCACCAAGGATGAGTATTTTTTCAGTGCTCCTCTCCTGGTTGTAGAATACAAGTAAAATGTCAGACAGATAGCTTTTCCTTCTCTGTACAGCTTTCCTGCTTGAGTCCCTATAAAACAGCCTTGTAAAGTATGTTCCCAGAGTTTGCTGTCTCTTTGCTTTGTCTTCCCTCATTCAGAACACCAAAATCAAGTTTTAGGGTTCCTGAAGTATCACATTATTTTGTGATACTTCAGGATACTGCTCCTCTAATAGTATGCAGGCTGGAGTAGTTAAGGATGTTGCTTTTTACAGACATATATGTATGGAGATGTGTGTGTATACATACGTGTATATATAAAATCTTGCTGAACTGAAAATCTGGAGGCAATTTTGCTGTGGCAAACCTGTGTAGACTTACTCAGAGAGCTGCCACGGAGGCCAGCGCTCTCGAAGGTGGACGTGCACATGTTCTGTTCCATCCGAACAGAGCAAAAGGTTCCCTACGTGAGTTCCTGGAAAGGCTGTGGATCTCCCCTGCTAGGATATTTGTTAGTAGCCAGGAAAGGAAAGAGTTTACAGGTTAAGAGCATGAAGTTAGTTTTCCACCATCTGACCTTTCTCACACGCCAGCACAGAGCAGCTTTTCTGTAGCATCAAAAGATGTTATTGTTTGCCAGGATAACTATGCTAATAAATCCTCTTGTACAAATGTATCTATTAGGGTATAAAAACCCCCCATGTGCTACTAGAAGTAGTTTTATTAGCGTAACTGCATTTAAACTAGGTCTCTTTCTAGCATCACTGTCTGTGTTTAAGAAAAAAAAAAAGGGGGGGGGGAGAGAGAAGAAAAAACTGCATTTCTAACATATTCCACTGCTCTTGCCTCGGTCGTTCCTTAAGGTGCACCGTAATAACCAGTGACAACAGAAATTCTGTTCTGTGACTTAACAGTGGAATAGAGAGATACAGCTCTCAGCACCAGGCTATTCATTAAAAAGGTTTTCAAACATGTATTCTCCAAAGGATTTTTTTTCTAAAATCTATAGATTGTTTTGTTTTCCTCTTGCCCCATTAACTTTTATTCCACAAGTACTAAAGTTGAAATCAAATAAGAATGAGCTGATATGCTTCAATGATCTTTCTAGGCTCTTGTTTGGAGCTACTGGTTGGTTATTCATGGATATTGTCCTGGGTCTGCACGTGATAATGGGTTGTCTGAATGCTCTCAGTCTACTGAAGCACAAAGCAAACTGGTATCTGGTCAGATCCTTGATATGCAGTGGGAAGGAAGGTAGAAGTAGGTTGTCCATAAAAAAAAAACAAACCCCAACCAAACAAAAAACAATCGCTGCTGCATGTTACAGTAAGGTCTTGGTTTCATTTGTCTTGCCACAGCCGAAGGCTAGTGTCAAGAGACATTTTAGGTGTGGATGTTGTATATTTTGGGTATGGATTAGAATGGCATCTTTAGAATGTTTCTTAGAAGAAGGGGAAGAGGAAACAATTAGTGATGCATTTTCTGAAAGACAAGCCAAGGTCTTATTGGAAAAAGAAAAAAAAAAATCTGTGAGAACTTGCAGATTTTTGAATACACCGTACATTCTAATAGCAATTTGTTGCTCTGGTGTACTAACTTGACTATGCTACATGTGTAGATAGGCACTTATCTCTCTAATTAATTGTTTTAGTATTTTTCTTTCTTTGTAGGGTTGCTATATATTTCTTTGTAGATGAGAGAGACCCTAATATCTGTGGTTTCTAGACATTGTTGTCATCAGAAAAATGTACATATAAATCTTATTAAAACAGGTGATCTGTTTTACAGTGTATTGCCCACCTAAACTGTGCCTGGTTATGCTTCTTTCTGTTGTGAAAAATAACATACTAGAACTTAACGCTAGTGGTTCTTAGGAGTAAGAATCACTTTCTTTACCGGGTTTTCTCCATTTATGTTTCTCTGTGTGTGTGTGTGTCTGTGTCTTAAAAACAAACACCCCTCCCACCCCTTCATTTTCTTTGTTAGAAATATAACTAATGTAATTTATAATGTAAGTGTATTTGCTTTTGTTTGATCAACTCTTCAGACCCTGTGTTCACCTCTGCTTTATACTGCTAAGAAGTTTACCATAATGAGCAACTCGGAACAGTTTACTTTCTGAAAAACAAGTGACTCCGGGTAATGCTCAAGTGTGGTTTGTCACATGCCAAAGAACAGCAAATACCAAAATACACTAATTTTTCAAACCTGAACTTCAAAATAATAAAATATGAATCTGGTATTAAGAAATACTGATTTGAAATACGTATGAAATGGATTTCTGATGAAGAGGGAATTTGAGAAGTACTTCTTTAAGAATTCTGGTGAGATACACAAACCACCTTCTGTAAGCTCTCTGAACATAACTAGCATGCTGCTCAGTTTATTCAAAAAGGACTGTAAATTCTGGAAGTTTTAACTTGATATGTTTGCAGGTAACATGATTGATGTGTAACTCTAGAATGAAAGGAGTATTTAGAGTCTTGGCTATCAGTTCACCAGTTCTTATTCCCTAAACAAAGACAGGTCAGATATTAGTCTTGTCCTCTGTAAGTGTTACAGTTTCTGACTTTATCCTATGAGTACAGACACATACAAACTCCGAAAATATTCTAACACTCGAATGCCTATCGATTCCTAAATCAGAAAAAACATAATAGTAGAGGGGGGCTACCCTATCTGTCATAAGATTATTATTTTTTTTCATAACTTCTCAGAGGTATATCATATTATAAATGCATTAGAAATGTTTTGCTCTGAGGATATGTAGCATTCCTATAAAGGTTAAATCAATAAAAATGATTTGGCCACATTCCTAAGCATGGCTAGAACAGGTAGCCCGTTGTTTAAGGTACCCTTGAATTTCTGGATCAGATTATTATGGTGCAGCAAAAAGGCTTACTAAAGGCTTCTTACTGTCTGCAGACGTTCTGTGTTTCTATGCGAAGATATCGTCAGCCTAAAAAAACCTTCAGATTTCCTGGGCTACTGAAAAAAGCCGGTATTTTTATGTATATAGGTCTCAAATGTGCTGTGTGTGCTGTAAGATTATTTTTTTTTTAAAGGAAGTTTTGCAACAAGAAGGGGTGAAGACACATCAGTAATTGATAACAAACAGGTATGTAAAGAAGAAAAAAAAGAGTCATCTTTTTAAATCAGCGTTGAGACTAGTAAAATTGTTGCCCATGTCGGTATCTTTGTTAGTTTTAGATTATTCTTACTTTGTGAATATCTGATCAAGTGGAATAGCCATTGTATTATGTATGTTTACTACATCTAGCCAGTTCAGTAAGCAAGTAAGATTATTAAATGTGACAGTAGAAGACTTCAAACAATTGTTAGTTCAAATTCTTCTAACTTTATACATAGCTGATAAAATGTAGTAGCCGTTAAGTAGTGTTTGTTCAATACATCTGGTTCATTCAGTAGATGGTGTTGAAGTCTGAGAGTTAGACTAGTCTTACAGATTTAGTGCATTTTAAAATCTTTCATGCACGTTGAGGAGCTACTGTGTATTATTGTTACAGGGCAGATTTGTGTCTTACACTGCGTGCATGTGCTGTGCATCTACGCTCCTGACATTTTTATATAGGTTTTATGGAGCACGAGCTTACTGTAAAATATGTCACTAAGATTAGAGTTCAGATTGTACGAGTATTTCAGATTTATTTCACTCAGTTTTACTGTGCGCTTTAAGAACACTGGAACTAAAAACCAGTGCCTTTTTGTCTTTTTCTTTGTCTCTTCCTTTTTTTTTTTTTTTAATTCTTCAACGTGTGAGAAAGAGGTTCTGTTATTTCTAAGCTACGTGCCAAAATGTAAAATGATGAAGACTAAATCTGATGGTAGAGTAAAAAGCACACAGTACTGGTAACTAAGATGTTTCAAGATGTTTTTCAGTTGTGAAAATTTGATCAGTGAATTAACCGCACATCCGGCTACATACATCTTTGATCAGAATTGGAACATTCCCACTCCTGTGTGTGTATATGTAAGCTGGCTGCATCAAGTAGATTTTACACATGTGCACTACACATGTGCCCTGAAATTAGTTAGTAAATTAATATTGTAATTTAAAGTAACAAAATTATGCTCTTTCAAGCCTTTGTTTTGTACCTAATGAATATTATAATAATTATTCTTTCTATTTGGACAAACTCAAGTCTTCATTTATTTTAAGATGTATTAATATGCATTTAGATGGTTCAGCTGTAATTAAGATTTTGCTTTTGCTTTTAAAGGTAATCTTAAAATGTAACTTCAATGAGCTTAGAACCCCAAATTATTATGAGGTCATGACTGAACTAACGACTATACAGAATAACAGAGTGTGATTTTTAGGTCCTCTTCTTGAAATACTGTAAAATTGAAAGTTCTAGTGTTTGCATATGTGATACACAGTGTTGCCTTAGAGTGAAACTTTTCTTGCTACAGTATGAAAATGATTTGTGCTGTGGAAGATATATTCTATTCTGATCCTAAATTATATATATATTTTTTTTGCTATCTAGATGGTGTTATTTTATTATCCACAGATGACTGGACTTTTTCTGAATGCTGGTTTCTTTAATAAAATGTCAGTATAAAGAGTGTGCCCTCTGAATTTGTTTTAGTATTTCTGTTTATGCCTTTTAATCAGAAAGGGGAAAATAAAAATATACTGAATAGCAAGAAAAATGTAGCACGTAGTTTTGAATGTACGGAGTTGGATGTAAGAGGGGTGGGAATGAAGCAAAGTGAATGCCCTTTATGCAGAAAATCCTTTTGGGAAAAGAGAACATTTTTACTGGTGTATACTAAGGTACACCGCCTAAGTAAATAGTTGCTGCTTTCTGGTCCTGTCAGTTTTAAATAAACCATTCATTGTCATGGCTTGGTTATTCCACAAACACGGCCGAGTTTAAACTTTGATACCACTGATTGGAAAAACACAGATGATGAACTCTCTTAATGTGCGTTTATACTGGTGGTCTTGACTTAGAGGAAACAAGTTTTGCAGATTGTGTTAGGAAGTAAATATATTGCAGACTTCAAGTACTCTGGGACAAAGCTGCTCCTGTGCTTGAGTATTCTACAATAGCTGGTAGCATTAATTCATCCATCGCTTGTTAATAAAGTCACTAAGCTAGACCATATGTGTCCCTTCAATGTTAAAGAGCAAATGTGACACTTTTTTTTTTTTACCTAGAAGTTTTCTAGTGAAAGGTGAAGGATTCTTGGTTGAATAGATGATGCATTTGAATGAAAGCAGTTATTCCTGGAATTTATACAGAAAATGCAGCAAGGGCATAGATACTATAGCAGTTCAGTATTACGGCTCACCTAAAAGGCTTTTTGCGACATTGTAAACTAAAAATAGCAAATTCTGCCACAGTCTTCAGAATCAGGGGTTTTTTTTTGTTGCTCATGGCTTAAAATGCCTTTTAAGTTCTGTTGAATCCGAGCTATTTAATCGGTGTAAAATTAGTCTTGCTGATTCTACATGAAGGTTGGTATTTATGGTAAATTATTGATGTACTATAGTATTAATATAAAAATAATGGGGTGAAGTAATATCAATTCTTGGCAGAACAACTCTGCATTTCACATCAGAATTCTTTTAACGTCAATGCAGTGTGCCTTTCTTTTTCTCACTTTTGGGAGAATATATTGCACTGTGTCAGAACCAGCAGCCAACCTACAAATAACACTACTTTGCCCAAAATACATGGTTTCACTTTGAAAGTTGAGGTGAGTGAAATTGGCCAGTCTAATGTCCAGAAAAGCAATTTCTTTCTTCATGGGACTGTGGGAAGAAGCAGGAAGATACCAAGAAACTTACTGCAAAACATCTATTTCCTCAGAAATATTGCCAGGTATTCTAAAATGAGGGCTTCTGCCATCTATTATTTCACTACTAGCACTAACGCTTACAATTGATGTAGAACATATAATAGCATTAATGGATGTTGTTCTTTGCAAATATTAAGATAAGCCCCTTGCTGCAGGTTCCTACATGGCATCTTAGTGGGGTCCGTAGAGAGACGTGAGGAGTTGTAGGTGTTCATTAGGTATTTGCAAGGCTGGCAAGTCCAAATGCCATAGCACGTTCTCTCTTACAAGTTCAGTGTTAGGATAGAGAATATTGTACCAATACAGACGTTTTCTAAATTTACACTAATGCTATTTTTTTTTCACTTGAATTTCAACAGTTTGAAAGTATGGATTAGTAGGAATTAGAGGTTTGAGCTATATACATGTGCGTGTTTGCACATACACAGCTCATTAACATTTCTTAAAAGAAAGAATACCCTGTTCTAGTACCACACATGGATATGTTAAAATATCGTGCTTTTTTAAATTCTGTCTTGTCTGATTTGTATTTAAATGAATCGCAGATATTTTAGGGGATTAACACTATCTGGAAGTAAATGTACTTAGGCACAATTATTTTCTATATTGTTTCTCCTTTAAAAAAAACCCAAACAAAAACCTAAAAAACCCAAACAGAAAACCCACCTCTGTTTTGCTGAAGTGTGTCAGGTCATATATATATATATGTGTGTTTGAAGGAATTCAGCTGAACAATTAGTAATGACTTGTAACGTTGCCCTGCTCCGATTTATCATACCAGACCCCCTTTTGGAAGAACCGCACCCGGCATATGGTCGTTAGTGTGTATGCGTATACATGCATCTACATAAGCACATCTTACTAGTTAATTAATTGATTTTCCTTGTGATTGAGGCTGGGTCCTTTTCCTCTGAACAATAAGCTATTACGTAACTGGCAGTGGCTCTGTCCTTCTGTTTTAGTAAACCACAGAGTGGATTTAGATGTAAGATATCTGACCATGAGGGATAAGTAAACAATGGTTTGGCGCTTACGGCTCAAATAAATTCTGGGGAGAATAAATGTATGTAAGGTCATCAGCTTTTAACTTTCCGTATTCAAGAAAATGAATGATAATAAATTTTAAGTCATTATGAAACGCAGGCAGTTCTGGTGAAGTATAACCTGTGAAATAAGCTAGTGTCTATCTGAAATAGTGACCGTATTCGAATGAATTCCTGCCAAAATATTTTTGCTGTGGGGTTTTTAGCTATAACGTATTAGAACTTAAAACTATTGTTAATTCGAGATCTGCCTGACCTTAATGAATGTGGCATTTTTAAGAGAGACGGCAGAAGAAACTGTTTTTAGCCTTTGCTGTATAAATAAAGGTAGCTTATTAAAGATGAAAAAATACTCTTAAAGAAAACTGTTAAGGATACAGTAAATATGAAAATACTTTTTAAAGGTCTATGTATATTTAAAGGAAAATGTAACCTTTTTCCCTTTTATCATTTGCTATGCTAAAATTAATTTTTATAAATAAAAATGTTTGTTAGGGAGTAAGTTGTGCAGAATAATTTAATTGCTCTGATTAAAATGAATTCAGCAGTTAAAGGGAGTCAGTAGAAAATCTGTTTTTTTCCCTCCTGGGGCAAGTTCATACATGAAATAGGAAACTTATAGCTACAAGAGGAAGGCTAGAACAGTACACAGTATGGTAACAAGCAGAATAAAAAATATATACAGGAAACAGATGCATGAATAATGGATTTTTTTTTATTGGAAGTGTTAAACTCTTTTATGATATAGTACCCGGAGTTTATTTTGTCTTTGTGCTCATCTTTAAAATATTCTCTTTAGGATGTGCTTTTCAGTCTCTTAAGTGGCAGGTCTTCTATTTATTTGTAGAAGAGAGCATGTTTATGTAAGGAAACGTGCTCTTCGATTTAAACTTTATTAACTTAAAAACAAAAACACCTGAGAGCAGAAGATAGACATCCTGAGTCTGTTCCCCATAAGACTTTAGAAGCCAGCTTGAAATAAACGCGTACAATAGAAATTAAAGCTATTATATATAATGTGAGCAAAAATTAATTTTGTTGATAACAGTAATTTCTTGTGGGGGTTCTGTGGTGGAGGAGGTAGATGTTCTCTGCATTTTGTGGGTGTCTGCTGTCTACGGATGAAAATCTGTGGTTAATTCCTGAGTCTGGCAAAATTTACAGGGAAAATCTCTTTGAAACAGCACACAGTTTACTAATTTATTTTTGAGTACACTTATAAGAATAAATGTTGCATTTATTCCTTTTAGGCAAATTAGCTTTTTTAATATTTAAAATATCCGTTGAATATTTTCATGTTGCAGTTTCTTAACTGGTTGCATGAAACTTTGGTTCTCTCAGTGCCGAAGTGAAGCCCTTAAAAATGCTTCAGGTTTTGCCATCTTAAACTCACTATTTATCTTGAGGCTGCCTTAATTAAAATATTATATACTCCGGGGCATATTAAACATGGCAATTTATTGTAATTCTTATTAATGGAGTGTATTTAATGAGTTTTCAGAACCAGCTCCATCACCTACGATGCACAATGTTGATTTTATTAGGTACAGAGAGGAAAACATACGCAGGGTTTCATTTCCAAGGGTGCTCAGCACCTCTGCAGCCCGGTGAACACGGGAGAATTCCTCCCTTCCCTCTCGCCTTTAATTTCCACCCCAGTCGGCTGGACTTGTGCATAACAGAATGCCAGATTTTCCTTGTATTTTCCTTTTGTTAACTTATGGCTTTAGAAAGTATTTCTTAGTTGTTACTAATGCTACCCATTGATGGGTAGGTGCCATGTCTTTAAAACCCGGTTATTATCTAGCTACTATCTGCACTGCATAGTTAGCATCTCTTGCAAGAATTATTTACTGCTTTATTTTTCCCTTTATACTTAAATGGATACAGTATTAGATGTTCATTATTTACTTAAGACTTCCCTGAGCTTCTTGTTATTCATAAAGCGTACAACTGTGTTCTGAAAAGCAAGCGGGGGGGAAAAAATAAAGGTACAAGGTGCAGTTTTAAGATTAACACTAGTCTGACGAGGACCAAGAAATCACACTGCTCGAGAGGAATTTCAGTATTATTGTTATGCTCTTAATGTGGGGTGGCAGAGCCTTTAAATATTTCTGGTAGAGTAGTTAATACAGCATGGAAGTTTGATATTTGTACAGTTTGTAAAGGAATTTGAGGTGTTACCCTATTTTGACTTCAGTTTTCAAGTATGCACTGGTGCATCATTAATCATAGGAAATGCAAAAATAAATAATATAGTCCCTTTGGATTTTTCATGTGAATACTTACCTTTTCCTTTTTTTGTATATACAGTTGAGGTATTTAGGTAACCCCTAACCTTTTGCTTCAACAAGGAGGTACAGTATAAAAATATTACCACAGTCTTCATATGAGCAGTTCTCTCTAAGAAAACCTCTAGATGAATATTTATTGAAAAAAAGCAAAGTTGCAATACAGAATGACTTAGCTTGGCCTGAATATTATATTTTAGACCACCAGTGAATAAAATTAAAAGCACATGGATTTTGAATAACTAGAAAAGGTTGTAATTGATTAGCACTGCATGAAAGTATTGAAGTGGAGTAAGTTTTGATTTGTGAATGGTTCTATTCAATAGAGATTAATTCTGTACGTTTGATAAAATCTTAGTGCCCCTAATGAGTTAAGGTTTTTTTTTCCCTCTCCCCAGTTTATTTAACCATCTAATGTTTCAATGTTCCTCTAACAAACTGGAACATTTCAATCTTAGCAAATTTTACATCAGGGTAGCTGATTTAAACAATATTGGCTATTAATAGTTCATCTGAGACAGATAATTAAACAGATCAGTGCATTTTGCTGCCTAAGAATCCTGGAAGTGGTGTAGTGCAATTCTGCATGCTTTAGGGGTTTCATATACCGAAAGCCTTAGTGAGAAGCTTGCAGCTTTCTTAATACGCATAAGAATAGTCATTCTTGCATGGTTTTTTTTAAAGTCCTAGTATTTTGAATTATAATTTATGCAGAGGGTAGTGATTCCTGAGATTTTGTGTAGCGTTTACAGTAACATGGATATGTTAAACAGAGCTGGAACATACGGAAAATATCTGCTCTGTATACCTAGAAAATCAAAAAGGATCTGTTCTCTTATCGATATCTTAATTAAAATACCTCCCCCCTTCCCCCAGAAGATTCCTTACCAAATACTAAAGCAGCTGAGAATTAAAATCTACAAAAGGTTTTTTTGAAGAATAAGTGAGAAGATACCTGAGGACTATTTTAATAAAAGCAGAGTAAATTTTTTGTTGTTAACTTGAAGACTTTCATTTAGATTTACTATGTCTGTCTATTGGGATCAGCTTCCAGAAGTTACATGTGAGACAATTGATTAAGTTATCAGGCAAATTTTGATCTGATTTTTTTCTCCTTTACATAGGAGTGAAATCCTCCTATGAAGATGCACACAACATGTTTGAAAAAGCTCTTTTTTTTTTTTTAAATTGTAATTGTTCTGGGAGGCATTTCAAAGTATTTCATTCTCTGAAATACTTTGTGTAAACAATGTTTACCCAGTTTTCTAATAAATATCTTGTTTACTTTTTGCACGGTGTTTATTTTGAGCATTTTTTTTTCCTTTAAATGATATGGATGTAAATATAATACTCTTTGCTGGTTGAAATGAATGCACTTATATTTAAAAGCTTAAGAAGGTTTATATAGGCATGAAGCCGTCAAAACCTGTGTATAAGTAGCGTAAGGTAGAAATACTCTGGATATGAAACATAGTGTCTAGTTCATTCAAATCTACTGAATTTCACAGGAATACATAGGTTGGCATTAATTAGGAAATGATCCTTCCTCTTCACTACTCTCCTGTTCCCTTTAATATGAAGTCAAAAACACATAGACAAAAATAAAAGAATTTTCAGAGCTATGGTTAATGGCATAGATTGGCAACCATGCGAGTTAATCATCATAGCACTGGTTTCCTTCCCTGTTATTGCTTGTCATTAGGTTTCATCAGTTAATTCTTGAAGAGAAACGTAATTAAATTCAACAGTCTTGAGAGGAATAAGGTGGAGATGGGAGTAAAAGGAGATATAGACAATGCGGAAAGGAGGAATAGATCGTGCATTCTGACATGCTGCTGCACCATTGGTAGGAAACGGCAAATTCATGAACATCTTGGCTCTTCAGGCTTTTGTTCTTTTTAAAATATACTGTGTCTCCTTTTTATAAAGGTGGGGTTTTTTTTAGTTTTCTATTTGCCTTAAGATATATTGCTTACATACTGATAAAATTGATGAGGTTTTGTAGTTCCTTGCATCCATTTTATGCATCCAAAGCGAAATTTGTGTGCCCAACCCTATTTTGTGAAGTTTGGGGAAAAGTATTATTCACGTTACAGCACTTCTCACTGGCTGTAGGAATGATCAAAAGTAGATGAATTAAGCAGTCAGCACTCTGTGTTTTGATAATTTTAGCCAACTAAATTTCTTCTAATCTCTTTTGGAAGTAAAAGCAAAAGAAAGTTCCTATACATGTAAACTGTATTTCCTGTTGTAAACACTGGGATAATGTGGTCTGGCTACGCTTCTGCTGTGCTTCATTAAGACAGCAGTTTCGATAGAAAAAGCTGCTTACCAGTTTTGCGTTAGCATTTCAGCTCAGCGTTCGGTGTATTATAGCTACGTGGCCAGCCACAGGTTATGTTATCTCCTCTGGTATCTATAGATCATAAATTAAATTGGTCTCTCTCCTGGAAGAAACTGTTCTTCATTTCTTTTCCTACACACGGTCTTATAGCTTATTCATGGGCTTAACTGGGAACCAGTCAAAGCGTGTCAAGTAGGAGGGCTAAAAGGAACTCCAGTCATCAGTTCATTACAATACAAGCTTAATCGGGATGTATATACTGAAAATGGTCCTGGCATTTTTTTTTTTTCTTACAAGGGGGGCAGGGGAGGAAAAGAAAATAGGTTTAGCTGCGGTCCCAACATAGTTTCAACATGATGGACACCATTAAGAAAATCTTGTAAGTTTTCAGATTATTTATTTTTTTTCTTGATCTTTCAGAATTTTTAATTAGTTTTCCTGGTCTGTCTCAGTGAAAGATGTTTTAGGGGGGAAAAAAAATAATTTGAATATACTTCTAACTACTCATCAAAGATGACTAGAATACAGCATTTTCGACCACGCTTTAAAATGTAGCTTTATTTTACTTGCAGATAAACCCCTTAAAGTTATATTCAGTTTTATTTAATATTTTCTGAGTTGAGGTGCTCTGTACTGATTTTAGGACTGTATCTGAGGAAGAAGTTTTCAAAGTAAGCAATGATAGAGGTGCAATTTTATAGCATATTTATGATTTTTATGGGCATGTATGTACGCAGTGCATGTAAATAATTACCTCGGTATACATATGTGATTTCTTAAAGGAATCTGTGTTTACAGTTCAGAATATCGAAGTAAATATTTGGCAGTGCCCTTCTACAGAGTTTTTTAAATCCCACTTTCAATTAAAGCTTAAATCCATCAACATGTTAAATCGTGTATTTTTTTATTTCATAGCTTAATATTTTTATGGCTGAATGTTTTGCCTTGTTCATAATAAGTCTAATGAGAAGAATTTACTTTTGCAAGTGAATATATTAGCAAACATACTTTGCTGGGAAATGAGGGCAACAAAAGGCTGGAGAACTGCAGATTTACAGACAACTTCATCTGAGATATATTCTTAAAAATAAGATGTCTAGAGCAATGGTAGGGCAGTTGTGGGTAGGATAGGCTGCTATAGGCTGCACACTACTAATTTTCATTAAGTTTAGAGGATAAGTAGTCTTAAATCATATAATTTAAGTCTCTTACAGTATCTTCCGTTCACCAGCCCAGATGGTGGATACATCTGAAAGTGTTACGCTTTACACCAGAGTTCTTCAGAAGATATTCTGTGCTGTTGTTGATTGACTCACTATATACTTAATCTTTTCCCCTAAGATAATATCAAACCTTATACTAGATCCCATCAGACTCTTCCAAATTTGTGGAGCGACACCTTGCCCCAGGTGACAGCTGAGCACACCTGCTGTCAAACACTATGGACTAAGCCACCGGCTTCATTTTGCTCAGCTTGTCAGCTAACAAATTTGTTCATAAACCTGCAGAAGTCATTTACGGTGACTTTCCTTTCCCCCTCCCTCNGCTTCACGCCGAGCTTTCACCTTATGGTGTAAATACTTCTTGGATCCTCAAACTGAAAACACAAACCATAGCCAAAGCTTGTTTTAGTTTTACAGTGTTCCTGGATCGCCTGGACTCTATAGTTGGTTTTTTCCCTGTCAAAAAATTGTGTAGCACTGGTAACATATGAAAAGCAAGGAAACAAAACAAAAAAAAAAGAGAATGAGCAAATATTTGAAGGACCTACTATTACTGCATAGACTGTGGTTAGAGAGCACTTACTGACTCTGTTGGTCTCAGTGGCTGGTAGTGACCTGCGGAGATTAACCATTTAAAAACCAGAGGCTTCTTTGCTGTCCTCCTGGAGAAAGTTTGCACCGCACTTGTGGTTCTGTGGTTGTTTGTGAGGCGAATGAAGCATTCACACAATCCAAAAAAGCAAAAGCTTTAAAACTCCTTTTTTTTGCAAGCACTGTTACTGGAGCGAGCGAGTCATGTGGCTGTGACATCAGAGGACTCCAAGTAGGACTGCCTACACTGTGGCTTTTTCTTTCTCTC
>VZSF01009323.1:69479-229963 GCA_013398295.1 Chionis minor
TTCCTCTCCCTACTTCATTATTGTGTCTGTGGAAAAGTGAGCAAAATTGGCACAAGTGGCTGTGTGAAATTCTGAACAACAGTGATGATTTACAATAATTTACATCTTTGGACTGTATCACGATCTTGGGTCTGCTTCATATTTGCTGGGTGGCTGGATTCCTTCTGTTTTACTTTTTCTCCTTGTCTTCCTCTACTTGTGAATCTGTAACTCATTGTAAGAAACTTTACCTTTCCTAAGGTCTAGTAGCCGGCTGCTTGTTGGGTTTGTGTTTTTTACTGTAATTGGCTGTCACAGAAGTGTTAGTTTGGGGATTCCTTTGCAAATCTTAAATCATGTCTGCCTCGCGTTACGTGCCGTCAAAACTACTTGGCAGTTTTATGTAATGCAAATTAAGGGCAATTATGTTTCTTTTATATTTGGGGCAAAATATGTCATTTGGTTATCCTGACGAGCGTGTACTGTGGTCGAAGCGATGCTTCGGAATACCGGTATTCCTAGGATTTAACCTAGACGTTGGGTAACGGAATGAACTGAGAGAGTTGGGAGGTTTTGATTGCGCTTACATTAATTGCTTATTATAGTTTCAGTGTTTAAGAGAAATAGAACAGTCTTAGGCTTTTTGGGAGACTATAAATAACTTTATTCACCAGTTAATGTTAACACTTAGTTTTAAAATGAAACATAAATTTGATGCATATGTAAGATTTAAATGCTTAATATCATATGTGTGTATAATATTTTTTATATACTTAACATATTGTAACTTTGACTTTGATTGTGTAATATAAGCCTTTACTGTACCAGTATGGAGTGGGTTAACAAAAGCAGTATTTTTTTGTTTATAATAGAGGCTTTGAAATAAATTGCAAAATGCTGTGTGTAGTAAGGAATAATGTGCACAGACAGTGTGTATTAGTAGTCTTGATTTGCTCACTCAGATTCAGAACAAAATTGGAAACATCTTTGAGAAAGTATCTTATTTTTTGCCTCTTTGGACATTATGTCTAGAATTTTTCTTATTAGCCTGATTGTATGACAGATGCACTGTATTTTCGAGTTTTAGCTGAGTGATTTTTAAATTGGGGTTGGGTTTTTTGTCATTTATATTTTTGTGAGCAGAAGAATTGTGTAAAACATTTTCTAGATACCGTTCAGCTTTTACTTGTAAAATAAAATACATCTCTCTGAAGCCTCCATCCCTCCTTTTATATTTTCCTCTTTGTCCTCAGCTTTCCCAGTAAGAAATTGGCCAGGAATGATGCGAGATGAATAGCTGGAGGTGTGGGTGGAGAGCAGGTTCCCTGTTTCATGGGGATGGAAAGAAAACGGGAAAGGAGATTTCAGTAAAAATTGCAGATTGTGCTTTGATTTTTATTATACATTTATCAAAGCAGCCTAAAAACCTGATGATAAAAATGACTTTCATAATGTTTCTTGTGAGGTAAATGGCACTGTTCTTAATTCAGTACTTTGAAAGTTATTAGATATTGCCAAATTATAGAATTTCACCTCAAAATGAAAAAGGAGTATTCTTCAAATAGCCCATCTCGTAACAGTAAGGGCGATACTTAATTCTCCTAATGACGGATTGCTTTTATTGCTTTGTATTTTCACAGTATGGTTAAGAACATCAATGGAAACAAGTTTAGAGTATAAAAATGATGGAAAGAATGGTAATGTTCTCATATAAACAAAATCTGTTTGTGTGCATTACAGTTTTAATCAACTTTTGATGCAGCAAAAGCTTTTGGAGGTTGCTGCCTCCGTTATTTGTGGAACTTTTAATTGTAAGCACAATGTTTCTTCAGCTACAGTTATGCATGGAAGATAATTATCAACTTTCATTTGATGGTAGGTAGATTCAGTATTTCTGTATAGTATGTAACTCATGTCCTGATCTTAAATACTTGTTTTCATTCATATGAATGTAGCTGTTTCATTTTTAAAACTCCAGAGTATATTTCTTAATCACATCTTTAATATTAGAATACTGAACTTCCCACAGAAGTCTGAATTTTAAAATTTACTGCACTGAAATACTGTGCTCAGGCTTTCTCTGGAATGGCATTTTAATGCTTTCACTTGTGCATGCAAAGTTATTCCCTGACTTTGTTACTGTATTTTCATATGATACCTTTATAAGATTTTTTTTTTTTACTGTACATACTTTTTGACCTATGCTGTCCAGATCAAGACCGCTACAGCAAAGCCTTCCTCTAGTAAGTCAAAATCTAATAAAAGCAGAAAACCAAATAGTTTGAGTAATCTAAATGTAGTTTGCAGAAAGTGTCACTGAAAAAAAACCCCATAATTTTTTAGTGCAGAGACGTTACAAAGCTAAACTTTATGCAGACCTAACGCCTGTGAAACTGGCGGCTTCTTTCATTATGGTTTGCACTTCTAACGAAGCAGATGCGTGAATCCGGAGAATCCGCTCTATAAACCAGTGTCTTGCTTGCAGACTTGCACTTGACAGCCTTTTGTTTAAAAGGTAGAGCTGCAAAAATCAAAGTTAACTTCTGTGTTCCATAGGGGATGCTTTAAGTCACAATTACACTTACAAGGGAAGTATTATGCTACGGAATTTCTCTGGGAAACTACAAGCTTGATCTTTGACGACAAATGAAATCTTAGTCAATTGTAACGCAACACTAAAAGATAATTACATCTTTCACTTTTTTTTTTTTTGGAAATATGTTTTGAAACTTTTAAGCCCTGCTTTATTTCCAAACATTTTGCCCTATGTCACTCAAAGTTCATACGGCATATAAACAGTATGATACCCTGCTGAAAGTTTATTTGTACTTAAATGTTTGTTTCTATCCTACAACCAGAGACACATAAATATTCAGCTTAAAGCAGCATGATGACAAACTTGTTAAATTGCACTTACTTAAAGTTTTACAATATACACTGTAACAAGACACTGAGTTTTATAATACAGAAAGTCCTAATGCAGTTTCCTCAGATGCAGGTATTAATTGGAAGGTGCTATTAATGTATCTGTTTCCACTAGAGCAACATTTTCCTTTTTTTTTTTTTTTTTTTTTGGAGTACAACTTCTCTCCTTGGATCTGTTTTTCATAACTTAAAAGTAATTATAACTTTTAGAGGGATAGTAACGTGTTTTCTGACAGTTCTCAGCTAATATTTTTAAAATACCGTTTCATTTAAAATATTTGCGCGTTTTGTGGAACTTTTGTTGCTAGACTTGGGTATCTTGTAGACTTCTAATTTCCAATATCTCTGCAACAGCTTCAAGTGTGCTGATACCACGTATATACTAATCTGTTAAAGCAAAAGCTAAAACTGCCTGTTAATTACAAAAATTGTAACAGCGAGGTTATTTTAGCAGTCCTTCATTTTAAAATACTACTTATTGGTGTCCGCAAGGAGTAGCGCTGCACATCTGAGTTTTACTGCTGCCTTTTTATGATGACTTTCTGTTCTCCGCCTTTTCACCTTTTTCGAAATCAGTCAGGGTTTGAAGTAGACGATGCCTGGGACTACTAAGCCTATGGGGGGGGGCGGGGGGGGAAATGCTGTTACATATCCAGCATAAACAAATTTTGTCTGTTTTCTGTACAGTGAAAATCAGGCTACTGAAGATCAAATTAAACCTTAAACTGAACGGTTATTTAAATTAAAAGGATGGTCATCTTCTGTTAACCTGTGAGTATATTGCATAATAGCAAGTAGTAATAAATTGTTTTCATTCCTCTTGAGTTGCCAGCTCTCTCGCTTCTTCGTAGAACAGAAGATACTCTCCAGTGAAATAATCTAACCCCTGGTCAGGCTTTGAATAAGGGGCTACGTCTTAATGGTCAAATGTGTCTCACCTTGATCATTCTTGCTGCTCAGACATTTTTTTCTGACGAGTGTTACTTTTCTTGTGTCCCTTGAATACATGTCTTGTGGGCTGTAGAGCAATTGAGAAAAAAGCCCTTTTGATTCGATGCACGCCTTCTAAACAGCCAATATATGGTGTTTAAGATCATCCTAACCTTGTAGCTATCTTGTCCTGTCTGGCTTTTTTTTTTTCTTTTTTTCTTTTTTTTTTATTTTAAAGTCAAGTTGCAGAAAATATGGGAAACTTGTCTCATATAACAGCTGAGGATGTGGCTAGGTTAAGGCAGGAAACTGCTACCCACAATGCAATGTTACATACACTACCACTTAATAAAATTTATTTCAAACATGCTACTGACAAAACCAAAGAAAAATAATATCCTAACTATGCTAGTTAGTACACTAAATATATCTAGGGAAAAGTGAAAGTAATCTCTCTAGAGCCTTTCTTGCTTCTAGGATACAATGCTACCAGTAGTTAAACCAGAGCAGATCCCAGCAGTTAAAAGCAGTGACCTATTTTTAGAAAATATTCCCATCGCTCTGGAAATTAATGATTATAAGCTTTTTAATAACAGCCAAAGTTATTTTATATAGACAGAATTCAGGCAAGCTCTCTCCTTAGATTTTTCTGGTCGTCAAAATATCCTCGTACGTAGTTTTACAACTGGCAGCTTTTGCTGCTTCATCCCCTTTTCACTGAATCTTACCTTTACTGTAGCCAAGCAGCCTTTTACCTCTTCTTCCCAATTCATCTTTTGTAGGTCGGTGTGAAAATATTTTCCACGTCATATGTGGGAAAGGAACTGAGAAGAGAAATGTTCATCTTGCTAGATTAGATGAAGATTTAAGGGTTCTAGTTGTTTTATTTGATTGCCTGCAATTTGAAGAGTGTATTGATTTGTGAGAGGTAAATAAAGTTAGTTAACTTCTACAGTGAATTTAATAATCTTGAATCTTCAGTGAGTATTTCCAAATATCAGAGATATCTATGAGGTCACTGAGGCTGCTCTGCCATAAATGTCCTGAAAGTCTTGTTCTAGATATATTTTGTTTCTGTTTGTTTTTAAATGCACGTATATTAAGGGGGATCCTCTTACAGAACATTTCTGAAGCGTTTGCCTCTATAGTTAGAGAACGCTTATCGAGAACAGCTGCTGTAGTGCTGTGGATCCTATCCATGGACTCATGGTGGTCTGCTGAACAACGTTCTTCAAGTTTGACAGGTGAGACAGAGACTCTCCAGTGCCACTGCTTTTGGATGAATCTAGCTGTGGTTGGAGAAAGTGCATCTTGCCAAAATATATGGGTAAGACCACACACAGTCTTTAAAATAGTTATTGTAAGCTTATTTTTAGGCAATATATGTCTTGACAGTTCTTTTATTTGCATGCCAGTTTCACTGCTGCTTATAGATTTTTCATTTATTTTAGTAATGGCAATTGCAGATTTAGATCTATGTTTGTAAAGCTCTTGCACAACATTTACTCTGGAAAAATACAGACTTGCTACTTTCAAACCTCAGTCAAGATTAGAGAACAGATTTTAAAAAATATTAAAGCAGAGTATTCACGCTCTTCAGATTTGGTGTCAGTGTTTTCATATTAAACCCCATTTTCAGGGGCATAGTTCAGCAATAAAAAATTGCTTCTGGTTTTAAAATTATAGCAGTTTCGGTAGCTTCTGTGCTTGTATAAGTCTGCAGCAATGTAGATTTAAGACATGAAATTAGTTCAGTAAGTAATAAAAACGAATTTTTTTTTTAAATTGCGTAGTTATTAAATCCTGAATTTAGAATCTGTATTTGATTTATGTTATAACTCCTGGACAGTATTTTTCATGTCTATATTAATGTGTAAAATATTCTTTGCATTCTAAGCGCCTGCTTCAACAATTGGCTTCATAATGTCTATTTAAAATATTGTATGTTTAACTGACAGTAGAGAAGGGGGTTGTACCCTGTAGAATTTCTGAGTAAACAATACCCATTTGGTAACTTTCAGAACAGATGTTTTTTAAATACCCCAAGAGAAATTAAATATAATACTGAAATGGAATATCATAAACCATTCATTGGGTAGCGATGCTTTAAAGTTATAGATTCATAATGACATGTTTTTTTCCCCTATTTCTGGATTTTCCAGATTATCTTGCATAATTAATGCATAACTGTTTCTCAACAAAACATTACTCATTTTTTATTACTGAACATTGCATAGAACTGTTGTTTATAGCAGTGGACTTTACAGACAATTAAGGAAATAGTCACTGCCCTGAGGAGTATACAATTAAATATATGCAGCTAGCCATTTAATAAAAGTATGAAAAAGAGGGAGGGGAAAACCCCCATATAATGAACTGTAATAAAAATGAGTGATTTGAAGAATTTCATGGCGAAGGGGAGAGTATTTGGTTTTAATTTTATTACTGACTTTCTCAGCGTATTCTAGCATGAAGAGTGTTAGTTACTGTGTGCAATTGGCTGGTCTTGTTATCTGCTCGAGCTTGAGCATGATGCCTGCGCATCACAGTTGCTTCTACATATTTTTTGGAAAAAAACCCAAACCCAAGAAAACAAAACCCCAACCCTGTCACATTTCCATATGCAGTGAATGCAAGTTGAAATATTTCTGTGCTGTTCATGATGTTTACGTAAGTTTGAGACCCTCAGTCTTGTAAATAGGTTCTTTTTAGAAAAAAAAATAGTAAAATGAGGTAGTAGTTTCATTCTTTCTCCCATTTATCTCTCCACTTCTTTTTTTATTTTTTTAAAGTATTTAGTACCTGAATCTACTTCTTTTCCACAGCTTGTCAGCAGTCTGAGCTTTCCCTCATAATTAAAAATGTACTGTGTTGTTTGGTTGGAGAAGAGATCTGAAGATCATTTATGAGAAAGAGAGTTGAAAAGAGGATGAGAGGGGAATGGAAGGAATAAAGTTGGAAGGAGGAGAGTTAGAAAACCATGTTGGTTTTTAATGAGTTTCTATTTTAACAGTATGGCTCCTATTTTGTAGAGAAGGAATACTGAAGGTGAGGAAGGATGAAGAACAAAAAACATGTGTCCCTTTTTGTGGTGACAGCATACACAGGAGAAGATTGCTTTCCAATCTCCCAAGCAATATAAACCCCATTTTTGTTCTGAAATAGCCAGTTCAGATACTGGGAGCAGCCTGGCTGTGTTCAGTGTGGTGCTGAGCTCGTTTGGAGTAAATTGGGCTGTCTCTGCATGGCACTTAAAAATGGCCTCTCTAGGTATGCCTAAAGAATGATAAAAGAGATTCTGATTTAAGTGGGGTTGGGAAGACTATGGGAGGTGTTTCTGTTAAATTTCCGACACACGATGTGTTCTGTGCTGGAGAGTTGGTTGGCTGATTTTTCACATCCGCAGGAGAAAGCAGGCAGGATTTGTAGACAGTCCATTCACTGATGTTCACATAAGCCGGTGTCAATTTTTTCTAAGATATTTTTTTTGTCGTGCTCTCAGTACCAGACTGCTTAATAACTGAATGGTGGTAACGAAGAAAAAAAAAAAAGAATTATAATAGTTCCTCCCACTCATATCTCCTCCTCCTCTGACCTTCCAACCCTAGATGTGAGGCAGCAGGGCTGGGTTTTTAGAGAGACCCTGTGGTTTGGTTGCCAGAATCCAGACCTGTGACTTCTAAGATAAATAATACAAACTTTGAGGAAACGTTCTGTGTGAATAAGGCAGCGAAAGCGTTATTTTTTTAATACCTAGATATTTTATTAATTTAACCATTTATTTCTGTTGTGTTTAGGTGGAAAAATAATCATTTGTTTTAAGAAGATACACCACTGTGTCTACTCGTTAGCTCCGTGAGGGAAGCGTCTAGTAGGCACCCAAACGACTTAGCTCTGTGGGGTATTGATAGTTGGGTGAGAAGGGTGCTTTTAAATTGGAGACCCAGCCTATAATCAAGGTGAATTTGTTAATGTTTCCATTCCAAGAGCAAATGCAGGTTCTGGGTTTGCCACATTGTATTGTGAGGGGTCAAAGGTGTGGAGCAGGATGAAATTCTGCATTTTTGGCAGGAAAAGATGATAGTCAATAGCCTAGAGACTGTTCGGTCTCATCTGCTGATTACAGCGTTGGTAAGGACAGGCCATAGCAATGAATGGGCACTTGGTATCCGAATCCCTTTTGGAACTGTACAGCCAAATTCCTTGTTGGCGATTGGAGCTGGAGTATGTTGGAAGAGGAGCACTAAAGACCAGCATTGTTGGAAAAATTCAGCAACGTAGTCAAAAATTAATCCAGCCAGAAAAATGAATAGTGTTCCCTAGTATTTTCTGAATTCTTCTCCTGAGAGCATTCTGCTTCTGGAGTGATGTTTTTCAGTTGTTCTGGGCCTGAAAAGACTTTGGACTCAAGGTTATCACTCTGTCTGAAAACTAGTTCTAGAATCAAACAAATCTCTGTTTCCCGTAGTTGCATATCAAAGAACATGTTAATTGCTTAATATTCGCATGGAAGAATAAAATTTCTTTGTCCCTTATAAGCTTGTTATTTTAAAGAAAGCTGTATTGTAGTGGTGTGGGACTTACATTATAGGTTTATTCCTATAACACTTACGTTGTACCAAAATCCATTAGATGAGGTCACTTGTAACAGTGACATTCTCGGTGACTTTCATCTCCTCTGGATTTCTTACTCTGTGGTGGTGCTGCCAGAGTAGGTCCTTGTAGCTGGGCTTCTTCATCTCTTTGGAGAACCCATGGGGAACTACAGATGGGCTCTACCAGGGTTTTTTGGTAAGACCCAGTAGTGCTCTGGGCAGTTGCTGCTTTGGCAAAACCCCAATGCTAAAGGGAGCCCAAGTTCCTTCTCATGGCGTAGGGGGCCCTCAGAAATAACTGTATTCTCTGCAAAGTGTAAAGTGAGCTAACCTTTATTTTTCACATTTTCTGCCTTTATGCCTGTGTAGGTAGGGTATATCTTTTATTAATTTAAAAAGACACTTCAGTAACCATTGGGCTTTGAGAATAAGACAGAATATGCATTTTTATTTTGCCATCTTTATCCTGCTTATTCTGTAAAATTTGTAATTGTCCTTTCTTCAAAGTTTTTTTTATTATTTTTATTTTTTATGAAAATCTAAATGTTTTCTTGCTTTTTAAGTCCAGTTTTGCCCACTGTGGGTTTGAAACAGCTCTGCAGCAGAATGTTTATATTTCAGTTTCAGGAAAAATGATACCAGTCTGTTCAGAAATGGAGTATTTGCAGTAGTAAGTGGCATCTTTACAAGCTAAACATAATGATCAAAGAGTTGAAGAAATAACAAACTTAGCTGTCTTTCGGACAAAATTACAATGGAATAGCATTTGGTTTGTCATTTAGCTTTAGTATGATTTATTTTTCTTCTCTTTTAATTGACGAACAAATCCAATTCATAACTGAATGCAATTCAATCTTTTCATTTTCTGATGTGGGTAGAAAATATCTGTTTTATCTGTGTATAGGAGCTACAATAATTCAAGCTTATTTTTCCTTTTGAACAACTGAAATAAACTGAAGGAGTCAGACACTCATTCCATGACATTATTATGCCCAGATACATTTTTAGAATCCATGAATCTTACAGAACACTAATTCTTTAAGTGTTTGCCTTCCAACTGTCATTAGTAACTGGTCCTAGGTTGGACATCTGACAGATACGGAACTAAAATAGTAAAGATTTTCTACAAGATTGTCTATTAATTTCGAGGTGAAATCTGAAGAATGCGCAAATAGATCTACTGATCCCAACTGATAGTTGTTTTTGTTGTTTGGGGTCCATCACCCCCCACCCCTCTTAAATCTGTGTTCCTCTGCTTAAAAAGTAAGTTTAGCTAAACTGCAGTGGAAGAATAAGTTGATGAAACTTGCACAGAAATGTTGAAATTAGTTTCCAGTGAGCCTTAGTACAGCCCCATTGTATGTGATACATTATAATACAGTGCTTCCCCCCTCCTCCCCCCCTGAACTCCTGACTCATTCTTTGCGTGGAACGAATACTGCTCACTTCAGAGTTAGTTATTCAGTGATTTTCTTTTTATCACTCATTGCTCATTGTATGGCTGACTGCCATCCTTCCTGCACAGTATTCAAACCCTACTATGAAGAAGAATTACTAACTTTCATGTGCTCTTTGGTGGCACATGTCACACTATGAGAGTACTTAACAAATACTAATTGATTTTTTTTCTCAGTACTCTTGGGAGAAATGTTCTCTATATGAGATGTATAATTTGGTGGGGGTACAGAGAGAATAAAATTAAAAAAATAAGAGACAAATGAAACCCCAAACTTCTCACTCTACAGTTCACAACCAGGGTGTACTTTTTGTGTACTACATAGCTTTTTCTATGTATCTTTATAAGTTTAAAGAGCTCTCCCCCACCCTTCCACCCCCCTCCCCCTGCCGAAGATGGATATATGAACTTTTAAAAATCAAATACCATGGTTTAAACAAGGAATGGGTAAGTATTGATCACTTCCTAAAATAATCGTTTTCAGTATTTCAGAGGCGGGACAGGAACCGGTTTCCTGGAAAAAATGTAGAGTGGTTTTAATCTTGCGTTGGAAGATGGACTTCTTTACTACCTGGCCTTGATCCTTCTTCCTAACAAATTTTACCTCTGCAGTGAAGGAGACCGGAGTTCTGTGACAATCAGAGCCATGGGATAGTAGTAACTCGTAGTACTACTGCATGTACAGATATAAAATTCCAGGGTTACACTTTAAAGGGTATTTCTTCTAGACTTTTCTCTTTAATACTTGTGCTTATTGTGTAAGACAACTTTTTTAGTATAAGAATAATAACTGTCTAGTTACTGAATAATTAAGTTTTGGTACTTTAATTCTTCCGAAGTCTTGGGTCCGTTTTCAAGAAAGGGGGCATGGTTAGATGGAGCATTGTTTTGATCTAGTATGATGTTTCTTTATTCTTGTACATAGATGAGCTTCCTTGTATATGTTTTCCAAACATAAAATCAACAGTTTGGAACTCAGCATGTCCGCTTTTATGATCAAGAACATATGCAACTTTGTATAGGTTCCAATGGGTAGCTTGATGAAGACCAAACAGTTTCATCACAATAGTGGAAGTAATAGATTGAGGCTACAAGTCTCCTTCACCTGAATACAGAATCCTCCTATGGCCTAAACTCCTGACACACCAGTCATGTAGGGTGTTGGACAACTTGCAGGTGGCTCAGAGGCAGGAAATGGCAGCGTTCCCTTCTGGTCCACTTCAGTGTAAAACAGGGCAAGGTGAGGGTATGCTGATGGGTCCTGAGAGGATATTTCCATCTCAACCGTTTGTATCTTGCTTAAAAAAAATAATAATTTGATTATTTCAGTGGCTTCCATGCCAACACTGACCTCTTGATCATCATTTGACATACCTCATGCACAGGAGCTGTGTTTGAACTAACCTCTATCCAGATCAAGAACCAAAAAGACGCTTCATTGTCGAGGACGCCGATTTACTGCCAAGAGGGAGGGATTCATTTTACCACAGTCTTACTGTGAGATGTTTGATTAACAAACTCAAGTGTTGGGTTTAGTGAGAAGCAGAGTATTTAAAATACTCTGATGTAATTTTTTCTTTTATTTGCAAGTTACTGATCTGTGAAATTGGGGTGGGGAGGGGGTAAAGTATTGAGAATGAAGAATTCTATAAAGATCAAAGCCGCTTTTTCTGTGAGGCTGTGGAAAGATCATTAAAATGTTGTATATACCTTTTTTCTCTTTTGCATTTCTTTTGATGGCTGTATATAAGTCTGTACAGCATAATTCTTCTTTTCCAGAATTCTCGTATTTCTGTGGAAAGAGAGAACCAAGAAAACAAGGAGAAAAATGTTTCTTCTGTCTTCCCTATTGCTGCTTTTTGCTTTCTTAACAAACAGGGTATTAGTGAATGGAACTTAATGTGTTTTCTGATTTCAGATACTAATTGGTAGCTTCTATCTTCCTTCATGCTTGTTTAGGAGGTAAACAAGTTAATTTCTGCTTTACGAGTATTTAAGGGAGACAGACTGATTCCGGATCTGAACTTGGGAGTTGGTAGTACTCATTCCAAAATAAGTACTAGACTTGCTGTCAAAAATACGTGGTTGTGTTTGTCTCTTAACATGCCTGCAGTCTTTGGTTCATTATTATACTATCTCTACTTTATTTAACCATGAAAAAATATGAAAATGTGTTGATAGAAACAGTCCTTCTGTAGCATTATTAAATAAATGTCTTTATTGGTTATCTAAATATAGGATCTTAGAAGTTTCAATCCAAGCTTTGGCCAGTGTTTTTTTGTCGGCTTTGGGTTAGTCACTTGAACTGGGCATGCATCTGCCTTGGCTTGGTTATTTATTTAATTTACCATAAATCAATAGTAATTATGTTGAAGTTATTGCAATTTTATGAAGGTAAAAGAGCTGTAAAAAAACCCAGAGAGAATGCGATACTAGTAAAGGTCTGTAGTCTGGTGTTTGAGACATGAGTTTAGCTACAGGGCTGAACCACAGACTTTTCTTTGAACCTTCAGGAAGTCATGTAAGTTGTTCTGGCCTTCACTTTGTCATCTGTAAAATGGGAACGATAGTTTTCTTTTTTCTTTTTTGTTTTTAAACTTTAATAAATTTAATTTATGTCATTTGAGGGATATTCAGTGTTTCAGGGATGACCAATGATGAAGGTCATAGGAGTACCAACATTAAGACCAAGTTTGTTGTGTTTGAGTTTTTAGTCTCCTACAACTGAGAAATAGAGGAGACTGCTTTATATTTTACCAACATAAGAAGGACATGGACCTGTTGGAGCGAGTCCAGAGGAGGCCACAAAGCTGATCAGAGGGTTAAAACACCTCTTTTATGAGACAGGCTGAGAGAGTTGGAGTTGTTCGGCCTGGAGAAGAGGAAAGCTCTGGGAAGGCCATATAGCCCAGCCCCTTCCAGTACTTAAAAGGGGCCTACAGGAAAGATGGGGAGGGACTCTTTATCAGGGAGTGGAGTGATAGGATGAGGGGTAACGGTTTTAAATTGAAAGAGGGTAGATTTAGATTAGATATTAGGAAGAGATTCTTTACTCTGAAGGTGGTGAGGCACTGGAGCAGGTTGCCCAGAGAAGTTGTGGAGGCCCCATCCCTGGAGGTGTTCAAGGCCAGGTTGGATGAGGCTTTGGGCAAGCTGGTCTAGTGGGAGGTGTCCTTGCCCATGGCAGGGGGTNATATGAAAATGTGTTGATAGAAACAGTCCTTCTGTAGCATTATTAAATAAATGTCTTTATTGGTTATCTAAATATAGGATCTTAGAAGTTTCAATCCAAGCTTTGGCCAGTGTTTTTTTGTCGGCTTTGGGTTAGTCACTTGAACTGGGCATGCATCTGCCTTGGCTTGGTTATTTATTTAATTTACCATAAATCAATAGTAATTATGTTGAAGTTATTGCAATTTTATGAAGGTAAAAGAGCTGTAAAAAAACCCAGAGAGAATGCGATACTAGTAAAGGTCTGTAGTCTGGTGTTTGAGACATGAGTTTAGCTACAGGGCTGAACCACAGACTTTTCTTTGAACCTTCAGGAAGTCATGTAAGTTGTTCTGGCCTTCACTTTGTCATCTGTAAAATGGGAACGATAGTTTTCTTTTTTCTTTTTTGTTTTTAAACTTTAATAAATTTAATTTATGTCATTTGAGGGATATTCAGTGTTTCAGGGATGACCAATGATGAAGGTCATAGGAGTACCAACATTAAGACCAAGTTTGTTGTGTTTGAGTTTTTAGTCTCCTACAACTGAGAAATAGAGGAGACTGCTTTATATTTTACCAACATAAGAAGGACATGGACCTGTTGGAGCGAGTCCAGAGGAGGCCACAAAGCTGATCAGAGGGTTAAAACACCTCTTTTATGAGACAGGCTGAGAGAGTTGGAGTTGTTCGGCCTGGAGAAGAGGAAAGCTCTGGGAAGGCCATATAGCCCAGCCCCTTCCAGTACTTAAAAGGGGCCTACAGGAAAGATGGGGAGGGACTCTTTATCAGGGAGTGGAGTGATAGGATGAGGGGTAACGGTTTTAAATTGAAAGAGGGTAGATTTAGATTAGATATTAGGAAGAGATTCTTTACTCTGAAGGTGGTGAGGCACTGGAGCAGGTTGCCCAGAGAAGTTGTGGAGGCCCCATCCCTGGAGGTGTTCAAGGCCAGGTTGGATGAGGCTTTGGGCAAGCTGGTCTAGTGGGAGGTGTCCTTGCCCATGGCAGGGGGTTGGAACTAGATGATCTTTAAGGTCATAGAATCATATAATGGCTTAGGTTGGAAGGGACCTGGTTGCAAGCCTCTGACCAAAGGTGTTCTTTCCCTTTTCTGATAGGTGAACCCTGTCTGGCGCCAGTAGACCAGGTTTCTCAAAGTGAGTCCCATGATCTAAGAAGCCAAACTCCTGTTTGTGGCACCAGTCCTGTAGCCAGTTACTGATTTGCCAGATTTGCCCGTCCCTGTCAACCCCCTTCCCTTTGACTGGGAGGACTGATGAAAAAAGTACCTGCCCTCGAGTCCCTGACCACTGCTCCCAGGGCTTTATACTCTTTCTTGGTAGTCTTCAGGCTGCTCCCAGCTGCATCACTGGTGCCCACGTGGAACAGAAGCAGTGGATAATAGCCCAAGGCTTGGCAGTCTCTCAGTTACATCCCTGATATGAGCCCCTGGGAAGCAGCACGCCTCCCTAGAGAGTGCATCAGGCTGGCAAATGGGTGCCTCCATACCTCTCAGAAGAGAGTTGCCTACAACCATGACCCATTGCTTTTTCTTAGTTGGACTGGTTGTTACACATGGAGAAGATTGGGTAGTCTTAATTTCCCTTCCAACCTAAACCATTCTATGAATCTATGATAAACGTGAAGATCTACACTACTTAAATAGTTGAAGTGCGAAGTAATATTATGATTTTTTTAAAACTCTGTCCACCAGTCAATATTGGAGAATATTTGTTTAGTGAAGTATTAGCATCTTCCAACTGGTTTAACTGCCTTAATGGAAATCTCCTGCAACTTTTCTTATGCCAGGTTTTCTGATGCACTTCTTCCCACTATCGAAGTTAATATTCTGGGAACTGCTTGACTTAGCTAAAGAAATTGCTAGTGACTATGTTACTTTCGTATTTGTAGATTTATGTTGCTGCTGTAGGCCTGTAACTCTAGGGATTTGTTTTAAATTTAAGGAGGGTGCAGAACATAAGCAAGTGTTATACTTAATCCTGTCTATTAAACATCACCATGGAGTCATCAGAGTACAGTCATTGCCTGTCCCTTGCGCTTTTCTCAGTATAACTTATTGCTTTGTTTAAAAAAAAAAAAAATTCAAAAAAAATCAGGGCACTTACAAATCTTCTGTAAAACTAGACGTTTCAACTGAGATCAACATTTTGTTGTTCAAAACAGGATAACAGCTGTGACTTTGTAAGCTACTGTTAGTGGTTTTTAGAAGCTAATTTGTCAGCTAGCTGGCATGCTGAGCTCATTTGCCGAAAGAAGTTGATGTCATCTCCCATATCGTTCTTTGTCAAAGCTCAGCGTCTCTTTCTTTAACCGGTGATTCTCAAATAGAACGTTACAGAACGGGGTTGTTTGCCAGTGGCATTAGTTTTCTGTTTATGTAACTTCAATTTAGATCATTCGTGGCTTAACACAAAATTCAGTTGTCATGTGAGGGCTGATTACCCTTTTTTGTGTCCTGTATTTGTGATACGTAGCTCCGTTTTGTGTGCTTTGATTGAAAAAGCGTGAAGAGCAGAAATGTTTATTATTATTTTCAAGTATTGCTACTTAATTTATTCAAACAGTATTCAATGTAGTTTATTGTTGCTTATTATTCTGCATGTAGCACAAAAAAAGGATTTTTTAAATGACTGTAGCTATTGGTTAAAAAGAAGGTTTCTTGGAAGAATGAATGAATGTCTAAAATCAGTGATTATCAATTAAATGTCAATACTGCACATTGTTTCAACACCAAATTATTTATAATTTGTCGAACATCCTGTCTAAAAAGGAGCTGTGAAACTGCATGTTTTCAGGTTATTGCTAAGAAGTAAGTATTGGCAGCATTGGCATAGAATTTGGTGGAATCCCAGTAGTTTTGATCTTTTAAGTAAATTGTTCAGTGGCTTTTTAGCAGCTTCAGTGTCTCTCTTTACAAAATGTTGTGGGATATAAAGAAAAGATCCTTTAGCAAGATACCAGCTAAATAAAAGATGAGAAATTTAAGGCTAGGGATAGTTTATTTTCACACAAGAGCAAAGTTACTTATGAGATCTACCAAGGATCTTGGACAAGTGCAAAAGCTTGAGAAAGTTATTTAGAGTACTGAAATTAAATGCTGATTGTGTGGAGCCACCCAAGGATTTCACAGAACTGAGTGGGTGATAAAATAGGTGTGATCCTTTGCTGATAAACCTGAAGTCACGTGCATGAACTCTGTGCTGTTTTTCACAGAAAAAGAGATCTGAGATTCACCGTGGGTAGCTCTCAAAGCTTAGTAGTTGTCAAATATTGGTTAGATTTTAAAGGAATGGAGAATGTATGAGGAAAACAGTGCTACTAGTAGTTCTGCTGTTGTGCTCACCCTATTATAAAAACAATATTCTGGAATTAGAAGAGAATTGGATGAATTCTGTACAAGGAGAAACTAAACTGGCAAGGTGCTAAAGCCTGGAAAGAGACAGCTGGGAGGGGAATGTGATAGAAATCTAGAATTATGAGCAATGCGGAGAAAGTGAATGGGAACAATTATTTCCCCTTTTCATAACAAAAACTGGGGGCACCTAATTAAATTATCAGATGGCAGGCTTAAAGTGAACACAAGGAAGTAGTTTTTTAACAGTGTGTAATTAAATTGTTGAATTCATAAAGTCAATGCCACAAGGTAACGTGGAAGCCAAAAATAAGTATCTTAAAAAGGAATAAAAGAGGATCATGGAGGTGACATTTATCTATAGCTATAAAACAGTTGTCTGGTTGTAAATTCAGGCTAAACTTTAGGTGTGTTGGAGAGAAAACCAAGTAGGGGCTTTCCCTAAGAATTCAGTTCTCGCCTTTATAGAGAGAACTTGATCTCTGTACACAACCCTGTTCTAAGGTTTTGGATGTAGATGAGCTGATAACAGTATCTAGATTATAGTGCNTCAAAGATTTGATGTTAGTGTGTACATGAATAACCGGTGGAAAATCAGCATGCAGAAATTTAGGGACTTGGCTTTTGCTTATAAAGGTAAATAGGCTGTACTTCTGTAAAAGTATTTTCAAAAGCATATCACCACGGTAGTATTAATTTGATTTGTAATTTATTGGTCATCCAAACATTGATATTTCACTGTGAACTTTTAAAATAGTAAGGTATTTTCCAGTTTTGTTTTATCAGGGTAGTCAGTCTGAGGTTTTTCAGATTTTTGCTGTTGTTGTGGTTTGTTTTCCCTATTTAAATCTCTTTTTTATTTTGTTGACACTTTTAAGCTCGGTTCTTTGAATGCTGGTATTTTGTGCTCCAGTTGTTGATCCCCTTCATGATTTTGCTGGGTCTTTCTGGAAGAATTGGCCAATTGAAAGCTATATGACTACCCTCGGTAGCTGTATGTATCATAAAATTGAGGCTTCGAATGGGAAAGGGATTACCACTTAAAAATGTCTGCAAAATGTTGGTTTTAATAATCTACACCTTAATCTTGTAGTCCTTTTCTGAAGGAGGTAGCCCCATTGAAAGCTATGTGAATACCTGTAGTATTAAGGCTACTAAAATTCTATTCATTTATCTAAAACGACTGACTTTTGGGAGGGATTCACTTGTGTATTTACTATTATCCTACTTATTTCCTAAAAGTATACTTGAAAAGAAATATAAATATAAATATTTATATATANAGCATTTATCATCTTAGATTTCAACCGTGCTTTTATATATGCCTGCGGGTGAACTTTATACATCTTTTTATATATTAGAAACACAAAATGTTATCACACTGCCATCTGGACTGATTTATCCTTATATCGTCACAGATTTATGATGATTAGATTCAAACACTTAATGTTTTCTTTCGCAAACATTTCAACACAGTAGACTAGTAAATCAAAACTTCCTTTGGAAAGATTGATTGGTGCAAATGTATCTAATCACATCCAAAGTATATTCAGAACTCCATTCAAAAGCATCAATACCGTGTTTTTGGATTACAGAAGGACCACACATATTGTATGTGGTTCTTTAATGGTTGCATAAAACTCAGTCCTGTGTTCCCTGAATCCTGATTATTTCCAGAGGTAGTAGGTAAAAATTTCTAACTTCCCTTTCCACTTTCTCATCGATTAGAGAGTTTTGTGAAGCAGCAGTTTTGTGGCCTGTTGGTTTCTGCATCACTGTGTGATTATTTAAAAATCTATGCCTCTATCAGTGTGATAACAAGGTAACTGAGCTCCTTTTCCTATCTATATTTCTTAGATTTATTATGGGGTACCTGTCATAAGGCATGCTTAACTTTTAACTTCTTTCTTGCCCTCCTGCCTGCCAACCCCCCTTACCTCCCCCGGCCCCCAAAAACTTTTTAAGATGGTCTGTTGATTTTTTTTTTTTCTTCAAGTGACACTGAAAATTCAGATCAGCAATTGTCAAGTGTATTTTTACATTTTGAGAAATGACGTTATAGGGCTGGATGGCAGGATGATGTTTTTGTTGTATGACAGCCTTTTGGGGGATACATGGTGTACGTGTGTGCTTATCTGTGCATTCGACTGGCACCGTGATCTGGCCGAGGAGGACATTTGAAGTGGAATTGTTATCTTTTTCTTGTTTAAAAGGAAAATTTAGTTCAATGTATCGATTTTTATGGACCTTGTAAGTGCCTGATATTACTGTAATAGCACAAGACTAGTTAAAAAAACTAAACAAAAAACAAAAACCCCAAACACAACCCTCTCAATTAGCAAATGCATTTTGATTTTGCCAAAATGTTGTTACATTTTTAAAAATTTGCTTAATTGTTGTAGCAATGTGAATATTTTGAAAGCATATAAAACAGAAAACGCTGTTGCCAGTTGTACTTGATAATCTCTGGAAAAGCCCTGGAATGTGGGTTGAGCAGGACATGGAGCATAATATGGAGATATGTGTGGCACCATCAGTAGTTTCAAATAAGTATTATGCAAATATGAATACTTTGTTTGTTAAAAAGCTATTTTCTTGCTACTTCTGGGGGAAAAAAAAAAATAATCAGGAGGAATTTATGGCTTCTTGTAAGAAACCAGTATTGAATCTCTTGTTCATGTGTTTCAGTATTTTGTCTATAGCAGTGGGCAAAATTAGTTACTTAAAAAAGTATAAGAATTGTGAAAGAGGACAGCTGTGCAATAGCCTGCTCATATAGGGAGGAGAAACCACCCGATCATCAGTTAGTGATTTAAGTTTCTGAAATACAAGCATATTTCATAAGTTACATATATAAGGAATGTAGGAATTTTTAAAACTCAACTTTAACTTGAGGTATTGTGTTGTATTATGGCCTCAGCACATGTTTTAGAGAAAAGATGAAAGAAACTTTGCAGTAGATATATGGGATAATCAGCTTTCTAAGGTCTCATTGTAATCCTTAATACTACGATAAAATTTTAAACCTCAGATCATGAGGTTTGTATTTCTTTCAAAACATATTTGAATACTGGCTCTCAAGGATCCAAGACATGTTTGAGCACTAAAGGATAATTGTTGTCCATGTAAGCACTCAGTTATAAAACCATTGAACAAATTATTCAATGCACTTATTTTTTCTTGGTATTTGAGTCCCACTTTTCTTTTGTCCAGAAGCTCCAGCTCTAGTCTTTACTGCTTTGATTTGGCAAGGGAGCTGGATCACAGCTGTTTTAAGGCTCTTTTCTTCACACAACAGTTTATTTTTACAAAACTTCTGCATCACTATCACCCCTTTGCTCGTTCGCACATTTCAGCAACATTTGGCAAAATTAAGAGGGTTGGGGGTAGTAGATGCCTGGTTAGTGCAATTGCATAAACCTTGTTTCTTAACACGACAGGCAGTGCCGGAGAGGGATACTCAGAATTTACCTTGCCATTTTAAATAGCAACTGTACTTAAGAGTGGTGGATATTACACCTGTAAGGCAGTTTAGTGGAAATTTTAGAGTCTCCCATTTAGTTTTTTCTAAAGCTCCCCTTTGCTTATCTTTCTGTCTTGCTAAAGCGTCCTCAACATCAGCAGCTGCAACTAATACAATATAAGTATATGCTGTGGGAAGATTATTTCTTTCAGTTAGCGGATACTCTGAGAGTTGGGCTACGTTTTAGGAGCACTTCTGTTCTTTGGAACTCAACTTTGAGAGAGTGAAGAGGCTCCATGAAGTCTTTCTGCTTTCCGTCAGCGCCATGAGATACAGGTCCATACACCTGACGCTATGGTGTCTCATGGTTTTGATGGTAACATCGAATGATTCTGCGCTGACAGAGGGAATAGTTCCATAACCCTTCTCCTCTTCACTTACAGCACTTACATCTGTTGATTGAATGAATCAGTATTTTACCCACCACTCAGGTAAATGATCTAAGTTGTTTCAAATTGATGTTGACAAGAAAGAGATTTAAAGGCCTATGCTGTATTCAGTAATAAAAATATCCACAGGTCAATAGATTTGGTTGTGAATTCCGTCAGAAACGTCTTCTGTGTAAGCGCAGAACTGAGATCTGTTTTTCCACTGGATAAAGAGAAAGGTTTAGTGTGTTTCTGCTCTGAATCCTTCTGTTAGCCGGAATATTTTAACCCCCTAGAGTTGGATAAGAGTTTTGAAGACACCGGGGCAGTTCTGGTTCCTAGACGTTCTAGGTCTGTTGGTGAAGACTGCTTTCACTGCCTTCAGGTTTCAGGAAAGTGTACATCTGAACCGTGCTCATTACAGTTCTCATTACAACATCCCCTGGACGAAGGATGGGTCTTGAAGTGCATGTTCCTCCTTGGTGGGAAACCTCTCATTGATGGCGGAAACTTCTGTTGTAACTCTGAGTAGATATTGTTTTAATTTCTGATGTTACCCAGTCATGAGTCTTACCTTCCTGTTCATTTATGGTTAGATAGTTGTTGCAAGAGGGATTTGTTTCATTAACTTCATGTGTCTGCATTGTCAGTATATGCACCTGAGGGTAAGCATAATCTCTCTTTCTATAGCCGGCAGACAGAAATAAGCAATTTTCATTAGAGATTCGCTTGAAAATAAGTGTCTCAAATCAACCAGATGAACTGTAACACTTTTCTCTCCACTGCTTTCGAAGGAAGCGTAGGCTGACTCACTTAGAAGTAGATACTTGGGCCCCTCAGAAACATCATGCTTCGCCCATAGTGTCCGTATTTCACACTCAAAGTGATGGAGAAGGGCCATGAAGCACGGTCTGTTACTTTGATGTTACTGTCGGCATCTTTGCCGTAGGTGTGTGCTGCTGTACTTGTTGTACAGAGTAAGTCACTAGGGCAAGTCTGTAAAGTACTTTTACATTGTTTTGTGGGAATGATGTAAAATAGTGTTGTTACTGACATCAAAGCTTCTCTTCTAGACCGTGGAGCTGCACCTAAATCTCAGATATGGTTTTTTCTTCTTTTTAAACATTCTGACTTGTTTTTTCTTAGAGTACGAGCACTTTATTATATTTTAGTTAAAATTGACTGTACGCTTCTGTTTCGTTTCTCTATAATGTTTGTATTGTCAAAACTTCTCAAGTATAGCTAAGAATTTTTACTTTCGTTAGGGCAAGCTTTGTCATCTTTCTTTTTCCTTCAGTAATTAAAAAAACCCCAAAGGAACAGAAAAAAAATCCATCAGTCGATCATAAGGTCTTATATGACATTCATCATGTGTCATCTTTGAAACAGTTCCTTCATTTGCTCTTGTAAATAGGCATTTTTGCTTGTGGAAACAATTCAAATACAGGAAATAATCTCCTGTAGCTGCTATATTTGTAAGAGCAGCTCTTTAAAGAGACTCTCACCCCAACAGGGAAACTGTTCCTGGCTTCCAGCACTTTGATGTGGTTAATTGGAACTTCTGATTTCGGGATCAGACCCTAGATTCTTGGAAATTTTGGGAGAATCTGATATTAGTGACTATATCAGTGACCACAGCTGCAGTTAAATTAGTCTCTGAACTATAGGAAATAACTTACCTTTCCTCTTAAACCTATCCTCTCTTTTTGTCGGTTGATGGTATGTTCCCTGTTTCCCAAGCTTGCGATTTAGATGTCATCTTCAATTTCTCTAAGATTTGCCTCAGAGCAATTATGGCATCTCTTGCTGTTAAACAATTTGCAAGATAACAGTATTTTCTTCAAGCTTTTAAGTCAGAATTTAATGCCATGTGATTTATTTTAATTAACTCTGAAAGAAGTAGGGTTTTGTGTTTTTCTTTTTTCTTTGGCATGTGAACTCCTTTGGAAATGTGTCTACGTGGTTTCTTTATACTCTGTGATTGGGACATGAAAGTGATCTATGATAGTAGAGCTTAAAGGCCACTTGAATAGGAATGAGAATAGTATGTAAAATAAAATGCGTAATCTAAATTCATTTTTGTGGTAGATAATACTTAAAATGAGAAGTCCTTTTAGCGCGTTTTTTCTGACTTACTCTTTCAAGTTGACTTTCGTTTGCATTGAGTTATATATATAGTCATCTCGGTAGCAATTGCTGTGGTGAATATGTTCCCACCACCCTACTTGTATTTGTGGTGTTTTTTGAGAGTTTATTTCTTCTGGGAAAAAGAAAATAGTTGATGTGAAATACTTTGTCATTTCAGGTTGAACTGAAATAATAATACACGCAAATCTTAGTGCTAAGCTTTGGAAAAAAATTGTTGAAAAGCAGGAAATCCATATTGGGACAACTTATAATAAACTTGATCAGCAGACTTGCATTCTGTTTAATGCAAGGCTCTGGTGAGTCATTCTCAGCCAAAGCTGAGAGCAATCACTAGAGTCTGTGCTGCATAAAAGAACTGATTCCCCCCTGCCCTTTTTTCTTTTTTNGGTTCACGTGGACTGCATTCACTTTTACAAAATGGGCATGTTTCCCAGGGAAAACATGATACTACTTCACTAATCAGGATGGAGCCTTATCCTGCAATGGGACCTACATTTTGGTCTTTTCGCCACATCATTGCTGTTTTCTACATGGACAAAAATAGATATAGAGTAAACCAACCCAAAAAGTCAATTATAGGGTTTTATAGTGATGTACTGTGAAAAATTTGGTCATGTTTTTCATTATACAGAATGTTCTTTCCGAAGACATAAACAGAAAAAAGCACATATGTTTGATTTTAAAAATAACTTTGCTTAGCTGTTTAAAAATGCTGGAGACATTTTGGATAGTTCTAAATGATCAGCATCATAATTATATGATAAAAGTTCTGTGTAAAGACTTATCTGGTTTATAATTATTTAACTGTTGGGATTTTGGGGTTCAAGAGGTATACTTTGAACAATGTCTCATATGTATCTGAAAAGTCTGAGTTATTCATCTTCCTCTCCTCTCTAATCAGGAAGTAACTGTTAAATCTGTGATGTCAGTTTAGGGGGAATGATTTAATTTAAAAAATATTAACATGTGAAAGAAATATTGGAATGAATGAAAACAGTTGGGTCCACTGACATTTAAACCAGTGATTATCCTAGGAGAGTGTAGTGTAGGAGAGATGCTGAAGTAATAACTACAATTACAGTATCAAAGCAATAAAAATTAATATGAAATAATAGAATTATAAACAAAAGCCACATTTTTCAGTTGCGGGTGCCTGAAGTTCAGTAGATAAATCCATATTTGGACATCTGCAGAAATGCGGTAAGACTTCCGTAGGTGTGGGGCTCTGGCACTTCACGTTGTTTTCACGGCAAATTGCAAATGCTCAGCACTTTTGCAAATGAGGCCAAATCCATTTAGGTTTCTAAATATGACCTCTAATATTTGAAAAATGAGAAAGATTTAAAGATGCAAAGAGTTATACAAATGAGCATAACTGCTTTTTGAAGAATAAACACTGGTGGGTTTTTTAGATAGTTTAGTTTAATTTCTTAGATTTAATTACTGCTAGATTTAGCTTGGGCCTGATCCAGTTCTTAATAAATTTAGTGGGAACTTTTGAAACTTTTGTTTATATTTTTATGGCTAACATGTTTTCTGACTAAATTTGCTTGTTGCTTTGCTCGACACTTACACTAAGTAAACAATTGCTTACTTAAATTTATATGAAAACACCCTTTAATCCTATTCTTTAAAGAAAGATTAATTCATAAAAATTGCTATTCCTTGAGATTATGACATACGCAAAATTTATCAAATACATAAGGTAATAACAGAGATATTACTAAGTTGGTTACTAATTTTTTTATGATTTCTAAGTGGTCTGTTTCCAGTTTTCAAATATTTTGTGTTTCCAGTACAGTGACAGCAGTCAGAGAGTACCTTGATATGTCAGTGGTTCTTGTCACTTGCGTAGTGTCCTTCTACTTCTCTCTGTTGTCAGTCTGCATCATCTTTTTTATTTCTCCACAGAAAGCAGACATGACTGCCACCTTCTCATTTAGTTGCCATATTTACGAGGTGCTTCCTTTGCACGTTCTGGGTAACCCAATACATATTTCCTCCTACTGATTTCCTCTGTACAACTTGATTCCCCCAAGCGATACCGTATTTCACTTCCTTGAACTTCGGTATTGTATTCATTCTGAATGTCTTCTGATTAATCCGTGGATCTCTTAGGCTTCCTTATACTCAAACTCAGCTATTGGACATGCCTTCAGTTTATGCATTTAAAGGAAAAAAGGCTATTTTAGCTTATCTGTCCTAAGCTATTATATCAGCTGTCCCTGTTAAAAAGTACTTCCACCAAAAATGTTATTCAATGTTTGACTAGAATTTATTTTCCAAAATGTAATCCAGATTGGATTTAAAATATAGCAAGATAACGAATCTACCATGTCTCTTGGCATTCTGTTTAATTAATCAATCAATCAATCACTTAAGTGGTTGTATTAAATCAAATTTGAGCATGTTTGGTGTTTATTTCCAGTCACCTTGGCTGTCTACACTCTTTCATGCATCTTCATCCAGGAAATATACTTTCATTAGGATATTGAGTCACCTCTTGTTGTCTTTTTTTGCTAAGCTAGACAAGCTGGTTTCTATCTGTCTCATGTTATATTTTCTAGTCAATAACTTGTTTCTCTTATCTTTTAAAAACTAGATCCCAGGACTGGGCATACAATTTTAGTATCTGTATCACAAATGAGGCATAAAGAGGTGAAATAACTTTGCACTCTTACATCTGGTGATCTCATTAAATATTTTTTGCTTCTTATTGTAGTAGGGACTCCTATTAAATTGAATATCTGCTGTAAATCTAAACTTTTTTTCAGGGTTGTGTTCTAGAGTGTTGCCCATTTTGCAGTTACAGTGTGTATTTTTCTCTAAAATATGTGGCTTTACTTTGAGATATATATCAAATTGTGTTTTGTTTAAATGGACTCCTATTTGTTAGGTAATCCAGATCACGTTAAATGACTTTACTGTCTTGTAATGGAAGGTGCTGGGATGGCGTCCCATTGTGGGGCCAGTATGGACTGGGAGGAGATGAGGGGGTGAGCAGCTGTGTGGGTGTTTTGCTGTTGGCTGGGGTCAACCCACCACATCATCTTCACATTTGTCCAATCTCCCAATTTATAACCCTTGGCAGAGGTTGAAACAGGTGCATAGACTTGTGTGGATGAAGCAGGTTGAGAGCACGGATTTAGGGCAGGAGAAGCTGATGGAAGAATTGAAGAATGGAAAGGAAGGAGGAATGGAAGGAAGGAGAGGTGAATAAAATGTGAAGGGAAAAGCAGAAGGTAAAAAAGGAGAGGTGGAGAACGCAGCACTAAAACCAGCCAAAGTTGCTTCATACCTTACCAAAAAAAGACCAGAATGTGATGAGGATTGCTTATTGTGGTTGCAGCATTCCTCAAAACTCTAATGTGAATTTTTTTTTTTAACTGGGTTGTTCAAGTTGTCTCAGAAGTAGAATTGCATGAGACGTCCTTGGAGTCAAGGTGGTGCAGGAATTCCAAAGGCAAAAGAAATTATTCTGATGTATGCCCATATACATTGCTTCTGGGCTTAATGGAATCAAATTGTGGTTACAATAAAGGGAACGTTGTTTACATTCTCTGGACCCATTTTATGTAGTTAAAATATTTCTTTTATAGGGATCATCACATACTTTAAACCAGGGCCCGGCAATGGAATGCAACAAAAAAGAGAGTGTGACTAAAGTATCTATGAAATTCACTGTTACGTCTGTACTCAACTCTTCTAAATTGCCATAAAACTTGTTTTTATCATACCTGCATTCGTTAATACTATAAATTAGTCTGGCCAAGTGCCTTAATATCAAACTTTCTTTTAGGGAAAGAAAACATTTTATTGCTGGAGAAGGTCAACAAATCTTTTTTTTTTGGTGACTACAAAGCAGGTTTCAGGTAGTATATGGCATGGAATTGATTTAAATTATTCCACTTGTATTTTGTACAAGCGAGAGGATGCATTCTGATGCTACATTTGAACTGGATGAAACATAAATTGTCTAGAGGCGATTACCCTTGTTTCTAGCTCTTCGAAATATTTTCTGGTTAATGTGATGAGAGATTGTGTCTATATGAAGGAATCGTGTGTTAGTGTGGAAATGAATTTTAGAATGACGCATCTAATTACATGTGCTCACATTGTTGTGTAAAGGCATGTAATGACTGTAACGTTAATGGAATGTCAGAATGAAAACAAGGTGTAAACCAAGATTTTAGAGAAGACCTTTTGGGGTGGCCGCTTGCTGTAAGAATGTATTGCGGAGAAAAAACACTTGAAGGGTAAAATAGGAGTCTCCAAGCATGGGTTTCTTCTCTCTGCCACTGGAAAGTACCATCTTTTCTGACACTTCCTGAGCAACATAATCTTCAGGCATCATCTCCTCCAATATTTTCTGAGCGCTGGCTTTTTTCTTTTTTTCCTCAATTTTGAAATTCCTCTATAATGCCACAAATAAATAATTTTCTGTGATTTGTTTTCTAGTTTGGATAATTCTTGGCATCGTAAGTAGACGCTCTGTGTTAGCACCAATGACCTTGTTTTACTCTAGCACCTTGGATTTGTGTTTGTGGACCAGAACACAGTTACTTAGATCTGTGAAGATCAAAACTGCATCTTGGTACTGTCTAAAAGTAAGACGAGGTAAAAGAGGTGAATCTAGCTAAGTGAACTCAAATACAAACAGTCCATAGCTCTGCATTTTGGTCTCTGATCTATGACAGAGATGAGGAACCCTCTACTAGCTCATTCATATAACCTATCTGAGGATAAAGTGAATCTCTTGAGTTGCTTATTTTTTTCTGCTGAGAGTGTAGGACAATCAATGCTAATGTAAATCCAGATATCTAATGTTTATCTACCAAAGTTGGGCAGGTGAACCAAGATATTTAAATAAAGGAATAAAGAGTAATGCCTGCGCCTCCTTTAGCGCTGGGAGTTCTGTTATTAGATCTCTCTTCTCTGTCTAGTTGATGATTTTTTTTTGGTTTAACCTAACCTATATAAGGAATTAATTTTATTTGGGTCTTTTATCACTTTAATAAGATGTTGATGAGCTTGTGGTTCACGAGTCATTAAGGAGAGACTGGCAGATAGACCATATGATAATGTAAATGTGCTTATAATCTGTTTTCGTAGAAAACTAGGCTGAAGATGTTAAAGGTGTAGGTCAATGTTAATCGTGAGTCTGAATGAAGGAGCAATCTGTAGACCAATCTGGAGAGCGCTAATATTTTGGAAACCACAGTGGAATAGGTAGTCAGAAGTTCTCAGAAGAATTTGGGAAAGGAGACAGAGAATCAACTTCGTCTGATGCAGGGGTCAGCAGCATGATCCTCGAAACCGGTAACTTTCTGTGGATAGCTGCATTGGTTAAGTACCATCAAGCTGTAAACAGACCTGTTTGTTTGTGAAGTGGAATCAATTTGGAGTAGTCCTTCAGTTACAACTTAATTTTTCTCTGATGACAAACTCTAAAAACTTGTTGAGAATAATTTTGCCATGAAGTTGATGTTCAACTCCTTTAAGAACAGTGTGGGTAATTAGTGCTAGCAGAATGCTATTTCATCCACAGATACTGCACTAAAAATACAGTCCTTCAATTAATCTTATGAGTTCTTGTCTTCATTTGAGTTTTGATTCTGAGATGCTGCTTGGTGCATTGCATTTCTTGTTAACTTGCATGACTTACCTTGAAAACTTTAGCTGCTTGTTACTGTTACAGTATTCTGAGGTTCAGCAGACACCAGGACCGTTTTATGGTAGGGACTGTGCTGCTGTGGTAATCTTTCAGTATGTAAAAACTAATTATGAAGGGACTGGAAAAGAATTAAATTGGTGTATGGATAGAAATTTACTATTTTTTAAAATTATTTAAAGTTTCAGGGTTGCCCATCTATCCCTTAGTCCATTTGCCAGTGAATGACCTTATACTTGGTAAGGAATTGGCCCATAAGTAGTACTAAGGGTACAACAGCAATGGAGTCTTTTGCTAGTAGCATCTAATCGCAAAATATCTGTTAGCACTTGATTTAAATAAAATTCAGGTAATATTTCAGGTGAATAAATGGAATAACTTTTTGGATATTACAAGGAAATGATCTACTGAATGAGAGTTGCATGCAGGAATGGAAGAGAAGAAAAAAAGTGCCACTAAAACTCTTGAGAATGAAGACCTGGGATATTTTAGAAGTACGAGACACACCAGGAGCGAGTGATTCTCACCCTTGTATTATTTCATCACACTTAGTACCATTTTATCTCTTCTAATTTGTATACTTTCATACTTCTGTGTGCCTGATGAATGTATTCACAAGTTCTTTCACTTAGGGAATGATCTGGTTCCCTTGAGCATGTATCTGGGTAATGGCTTTGACTCCATTGTGTCCCAAGGACTAGCAAATCTTTGTTTTCCATGGAGACCTGAAGCAAAGTCTCTACACAGTCTTCTGTCTTTGAAAACAGAAGCAAGCTTGCTGGAGGTGGTGTTTTTTTGGAATGTTTTTGGAGCTTTCCAATGATTCTAAGTTATTTAATTCTGAGTGAAAGAGTGAAAAGGGTACATGATTGTGTTTATACCCCGTTTGCGTTCTTTCTGCAATATTGTGTGAAGAGCAGGCTAATTGAGACACAAGTGCTGGGATGCTAGTTGTTAACCACTAACTTTGTAACATACTGATTGTGGAAAAATACATGCTTTAGGGAAGTAGGAAAACACCTGGACAGAAGAAATTCTTAGGTCTCAACAGGAAGAGGCAAAGAGCATCTAATTCCCTTTCCATCTTTAGCTTTCCTTCATATCTATATTTTCTTTTTTCATAAACCAAACGGTCTCAGGCACAAGTTATTTCTTTACTGTTAGGATCTTGCTAAAATGTTAACTATACTAATTCCAACGTAAAAATTACAAAGGTTGTACACATGATATCTGTACCCTTGGACCAATAGAAGCAGACAGATTAGTAATTTTAGAATAGGTACACCTATTGGCCCATGCAGTAGGTTTTGAATGCAGAATTTGGCAAGAACAAAATAATCATTTATGTAAAGAATAGTGTAAACCATTCAAGATTTATATTTGACAGTTATGTACATATTAAGAAGTACTTCTTAACCTTTGATGTTTTAAGACTGCTGGGCTAAGAAAAAGGAGTAAGCTTTTCCCTTTAAAGTAAGTGCATCTTTGCATTTTGTTCCAATACGGTACTGCTAGTTGATGTTAATATTTTTCCTTTTGGTTTTCTGAATTCATAGGTGAAACTTCGTGGGTTAACTGTTGCCCTAAGACTTTCAGAAAGTTTATGGTGGTAGTCACTGCTAACTTAAAGAAGGCAGTATTAAATATTTATATTTATCCCGAAGAGCTTTTGATCATAGCTCCATCCCACTCCATCTCAGAAGCCAGCATTTTTCTCCCGTCTGTATCAACAGTCCCAACTTCTTAGAAGTTGGAGATCATAAATAAGCATTTAAAGATATCTTAAATCTATTTACTTCCACAGATTCCTCTCTGTTACCCTCCTCCGTGCCACACACATGCATGCAAAGGCAGAGCTTGGTGGCCCCATAAAAACTCAATATTGACCCTAAGGCCCTCTGAAAATCTGCTTTGAAATCTTGGTTTTATTTTCTTCAAGTTTTTAATGGCTAAAGTTCATATTTGCAAGTATTTAAAAGGTGTGGATCAGCACCTTATTTGCAGTGTTATTTAAAGTCCTTGGTGTTCTCAAATCTGCTCTAAGGTTGGGGTTTTTTTCATTGGGTTAATTATAGTGGGATTTTATTTTTTTAAAAATTGAAAAGTATTTCTTTGTCCTTATGCCTAAATCTTGAAAATTCCCAGGAGAGAAATTTTCACATTCTGGAGTTTAGGACAGAGTTCTGCAAGACGCCTACTGTGTTTGGCTATTTCCATCTTAATAAGAAGGGCTTTATGTCTACTAAACCACTATTTCTACATTTTTATGGAATTGGGCAGTGCCCAGTTCCATAAAAAGCCATTGTACCATAGCTGTAGCAGCAGCATTTCTGCAGATCAGCTACATGAAGCAGTGCGTAGTCATTTGTAAAAGAAGTTAAAAATTGAACATAGAAACTTCAGGAAAAATAACTTTTTTTAGGAGTGAAGAAAAACTGCAATTGGTTAGGTTATATGATGTACCTGGAGTATTTTTTATGTTCACAGTCACTCAGGCATCTCAAAGAATGAGAAGATAAGGAAAAAATCACCTACCTGGAACTGTGAACTACTTTAATATTTTCTGAATCACTACTGAAATGCTTTGAAATGTATTTGTATTTAGTGTAAATTGTTGCTTATGTTCAGCATAGCATCTTAAAACATACATTTGTAGGCTTAGAGTTGTTTTGTTGTTTGGTTTTGGGTTTTTTTTTCTGTAGGTTGTGGTTGTCATTTAATGGTTTATTGTCTTTGTGATCTTTTTTTTTATCCTGACTATTTCCATATTAAGCAATAACAAAGGAAGAATTTTGTGATGCTATTTCAGTGGTGGGAAGTGGTAGTCAGGTAGAATTTAGTAGCTTGGTAGTCCCTTTGGCACCTGTCACTTCTCAAAACTCTTCATTGCTTTAAAAAATTAAACTCAGTAGCGTAGTTGCCTACCAATATTACAAGGACTGCTGCATGCTTCCAGCAATACTGAAAATATTTTAAATATAATAATTATAATTAAATAGTAATTTCTTTCTCAATACTCTCTAAAGATTTCTGAGGCAGTTAGGACTTACCGATAGAAAGTAAAGGGGTTAAATGATCTCAACACAAGTGATAGTTCCTCTTCTATGTTCAGTGTTCATTTTCTGTGTTCATTTTATAGTGTGTAGAAGAACATCAGGCTATGGACAGAAACTACTCATGTATCAATATATTTGTTTTAAAAATATAACAAAAATGAGTCTGTTAAGACCAATTTGTTCTTTTGGAGGATTTTTGTACATTATAAGTGTAATTTTGCAAGAATGAAATTCTTGTAAAATCCGTTTTATAGAAGTTGGTTTCCTTGAGAAATGTTTTTGATCTGGTTTTATAAATGGTGTTAAGTATAAATGCAACATGTGTGGTACTGAAACACTCAGTTTCACAAAGATTTTGGTTTTGAAGTGCTGTTTGGAATACTGTTCCAAATCCTCCACGTGAATTTATCTGCAAATCTGTAGCAAACTGGGGCATCGTATCTTCCTGTAAATTCAGAGTGGCTGTATGCAGGATTTGTCAATGTTTTGTTTGTATCCTTGTATTAGAAGTTAATGAATCTTGGTCCCGTTACAGCACTAATCAAACCATGTATCTTGTGGAAAGACTTGAGCAGGAGCTGTGCTTTAAAGGAGCTGTGAACTAGAGTCTAAGTCTCCATATTATCACACACAGCTTAGATGTATTTTAGTGTGTTGATTTAGTTGCCATCTGTTTTACAGTAAGAGAGATTCCTGAGCTCTAAGCAGAAATTGCAAAATTGGGCAGTGTGTATGTATCAGGAACCAAATATATACTGTTAAAGATAGTTTACCTTCTTAACTTCATTATATTTTCCATTGAATTGTATGAATTTTTATTTTTTTTTTAAAGGTCATGGTTTCATGATCTTTTAAATGCTGTTTACTGGAAGAATTTTGACAAAATAACAGAGACGAACTAATTTTTCACCTCTTGACTTTCAGTGTGGCCTTTTTTACTAGAAAAGGCTTATATCAAATACCAATTTCTTGTTTACAAGAAAAAAGTTAATTCCAACATGCAGTTGGTAAAGGACACATTATCATCCGTAGGTTAATTTTCTCTTTCTACCTGTTGAAATGATATCAGACATACTAGCTATGGCAGTTAGCTCGCAGAAAGTTATGTGTTTTTGCTGAAATACTCTCTGGGGTTGTGGGGTTTTTTTGTGAACTCACAGTCCTCTAGTCATTACTATTGTTTCAACTTAAGGTGGAAGAAATTGTTTTAATCATGTATTTTCTCTGAAATATGAAAGTATTTTTCAGCATATAACACGATGTAGCCATGGCAATGTTCTTAAAGGATCCTGCTGAACTTAAGGAATTGGAGAGCGTGGAATAAACTCCAGTTATTATGGTGAATTTACTGGTGGTGTATTTTTATCAATTTAAATATCACTTTATTATTGCAAATTTTGGAGGACAATCCTATGAAGATAAAAGCACAGCTTTAATATACTATCAGACAATGCTAATTTAGAGCGGTGACAATACATTCCTACATTTTTACATTCACCTATGCCTTGTGACTTTAGAGAGTGCTGCTCTTTAAACACAGAAATGCTATGTAAAGTTATTTTAGATTTCTGGATCATCAAGTGGAGCTAACACCAAATCTGCTGTAATTTCTTTTCCTCTCCTCTGTATGTCATAGGTAGTTGATAAATATCAGTACTAATTGATGAAATTATGGCATTAGAAAAAAATAGGAAAAATCAGAGCACCTTTTAAATATGTGAAAGGTATATTTCTTATTGCATAGCTTTTATTGCAGGTATATACAAGTATGTGGCTGAATAGGCCTTTCTTTGGGACATGCGTGGTATTGCAAGTCTTGTGGATGAAGCTAATGATTTTTTTTTTCATCTTTGAATTGACGAGGCAATTTTTCACTGTCAACTGATGGTCTGTTTATCTCCATCTTTTTGAAATGAGCTGCTTGAATTCAGTTCTTATTTCACCAGCATGAAGAAATGCTCTTTTGATGCTCATATGCATCACCTGATTCAAGTACTCGTGAAATAGGTGCTTTATTGTACTGCGTCAGAGCAATAGTCATTCACTGGTCAAGGACAAAATCGTGTTTGAGCTGAACAGAGCCAAACAAAAGGAAAGTCACTGTCAGTCAAAGAATACTTAGTCATGAAATGTGCTTTCAGACACAACTTCAGGTTTTATTTTCTCTTAGGACCACCAGTTGATTGCATAAGTGGAAGAGGACTGTGGACTTGGCCACAGGCAACACAGTGCCTGACATCTGCCTACTGCCCACTCAGAGGCTTCCTGTTGGGTAACTCAAGGCCCAGAGGAACAGGAGCTGCCTTTATTGTCAGCCAGGTGGTCATTAAGGGAGATATTGAACTATTGATTGCAGCTACAATGATAATTGCGGGCCTCCAGCTAGACTTTGTTCCACTGATCACAGCCTTCTGGGCCTAACCATTCAGACAATGGTTAACCCATCTCAACTGCATCCCAACCCAACTGCTCATCCAGCCCATGCTTCAACAACTTCATCTTCCCTTGTACATGCAAAGAACAGAAATTTGTTGCCCTGTCTGGTCAGCTGGACTTTGCGAGCGCTGCTGCCTCTGGCTTTGCCTGTCAGATCTGCTCTGTCTTCCCATGCTGCAGACTTCAGGATAATAATGGATTTAGCATTATTTCATAAATTGCTAAGGAATCTAGAGAGTGCACATCAATGCTCCTTAGCTCCTAATTTTTAGTCACTCACCTGTCCCCCCTTTCTCTTATTTCTTACCTATTTTAGCCCTTTTTGTTCCATTATTCCTTATTCTTGAAGCTTCTTTCATTACTAAATGAATGAAACCTTCCTTTTTCTTTTAAAAACATCCCTAAAGCAAAAATTGGGTTCCAGCAGTGTGTGCATACACAAACACCTGTGTCTATTGGGGCAGGAGTTTTTTTTTTGTCTGGTCTGCTTTCTTAAACTCTCTTAAATGTAACACTCTATACCTAGTTAGGAGCCTGAATAGACTGTATCCTTCTGTAGTCATGTGTTTTCCTACAGAATTTCCATGCTTTAGAAGGATTAGTAAGTAAAGGTGTATTCCACTTTTGAGCTTATTGTTACAAATTAAGATATTTAATCACCCTGACTACTACTTGCTTAATTTGTGAGAACTTTGAAAAATTAATCATTATGGCCTGGTATATAGGATATATACACTGCAATGAATGATTATTTGGGGGGAAAACCCCACAATTTTTATAGCACGTCAAAGTGAGATCATAGAAGGGTTGAAGTTGGAAGGACTGTCCAGAGGTTGTCTAGCCCAGCCAGCCAAAGCAGGGTCAGCTAGAGCAAGTTGCTCAGAACTGTGTCCGGTTGTCTTTATGTGATCTCCATCCTTGGAGATATTAAAAAACATCTCTTAGCAACCTGTTCCAGTGGTTGCCAGCCCCACAGTAAAAGGGTCCTTTTTTTTTTTTGGTCTTCTTTTAAGTGAAATTTCCTGTATTTCAGTTCATGCCCATTGTGTCACCAGATGTCTCCAGCTGAGTTTTGTCTTTCCTCATCACCTTGCTTGGACAATGTCTCTCTATTCCTCCTGGGTCACCTGTCCCTGCTTCCACCTCTTCTATGCTTCCTTTTTATGTTTGAGCGAAGTTAGGAGCTCCTTGCTCATCCAAACAGGCTCTCTGCCTTCTTTGCTGGATTTCCTCCTGCTCGTCATGATGAACTGTTGCTGAGATTGGAGGAGGTGATCTGTGAAAATCAGCTGGCTCTTCTGGATATCTCTTCTCTCCAGGTCTCTGTCTCATTGGATGCCTCTGGAGCCTTGTGTCCTTGAAAGAAAAGATTTTGAGCATTGTCCTCACATTCTGTTTTTTTGTCCCCAATGTGTTTTTGCTTTTTCAGATATAATTGGCAAGGTTTAAGCTTTCCTTGAGTTTTTTTTTCAATCATGCATAAGTTTCAGCTTGTTAAATTCATATTGTAAAGCTAATGCTGTTTCCCAAGCCTTGGGGATATCCTGCCTGTGTAATTACAGGTTTCTGCTGCAACTATGCAGACACGATTATTACCAATAGTATGAATAATTGCACCACTTGGCTGGTTTGTGGTCAGGCACTGTCTAGTACCTAGGTGGGGAACAGCTAAAAAAAAAAAAAAAAGAGAGAGAGAGAGAAAATTGCTGAGGTGCTTGTAAGTCCTGCTCCTGAGCGGCAGTTTTGTTTTCTATGGTTGTGCAGGTATGATGAGATTTAATTGACAATTAATCCCACCAGGTGAAAACTCCTGGATTTTGTCCTAGTTACTGGAAAGAAGATAATGGAGCATTATACAATTGTACTGCTAATTTGGAAGCAGTCCTTTCCCACCCTTTTTAGAAATACTGTTTCATATAAACAAATGTAAATACAGAGCAGCATATGCTACATTGAAAGTTAGTTCTGATTAAGAAACTACGCAGGAATAGAATACATGATTATATGACCATTAACACTTTTATTGCCTTGTATTGCTTGATGCTTTTTCTTGTGTTTAAGAAGTGAGCCAATTTTTTCACCCATCCCTCCAACAGAACTTGACTTCGGAGGCTTAAAACAGGATGTTGTTCCTGTTTCGTGTTTCCCTCCTCCCCAGCTGTGACTCTGTGTAATGATCTATCATGAACACATGCCTGGAAAGCTTTAAATTTTGAGGTTTCCTTTGCACTCAGAAACTTAGAGAATGTAGGAAATTAACAGTAGCTGGAAGTAGGATTAGTACTAGTTAGGAAAGCTGTTGACTGTCAGTATGTAATATATAATGTATCAGTTTTCATTGATCGGTTTTCATTTTTATGTACTACTTTAGTGACGTTTAAAACTAGGTAATTACTATGATGGGGTAAAGGATCTTTTGGAAGACAGTATTTCTTTCCAAATAAATCATACATCTAAATCCCAGTTAGCGCTGTGCTTACTGGCTGAGCAGGTGATAATCACAGCTGATTGGGGCCAAGAGAGAAATAGCATTCCCAGTGTGGGAGTGCTCGTGGTAAAAGCAAGGTTAAAATACCTTTCTGATTGAAGTAAGGATTATTAAGTATTCAGGCTAGAGAAGAAGAGGAGGCGTTCAGGGAGAGAAGAAAAATAAACAAATCTCTGTAAATACAAGCCCAAAATCTTGGGATGCTGATAAACTGTCACTTGGACTGCATAAATTGAGAAAAACCATCGGAGCAAAACTAAGTAGCATTAATATACTTATCTTTCCTTTTATTTTTGTTCCTCTGTTTATTTAATTTTCAGCTTTCTTGCCTGTGTTTACGTTCTTCACGGTAAATGGCAAACACCAGTGGATCCTATTGCTGTAGGTACCTGGATTATGATGATGTGTCTGCTAGTATACTTGAGCAGTGCCCAGCGTCTCGGTTACGTTGCTGTAAGATATTCAGATGATACTGGGTGTTTTTCCACTTCTCTGTGGAGTTTAGCGATGAAATTAGCACAGGAAAAATACATGTGAGAAAAGTTTCTGATGGCTAGGGTTACCCATGCCGGCTTCCTTAGAGATTCACGCTAGCATGGTGGTATTGAAGCCAAAAGACCATCAGAAAATGTGGCACTATATGTAAAATCAGATCTGAAAATCATTATGTGGTAACTTAAGGGTAAGAAATGTGGTTAAGACTGCGAAGAGCACAGACAGGTAAGTTAGTGAATCTATAGCCTCAATAATTTAGAGTCAACTTAGCTCTGGAATAGTTTCAGACCCATGGAAAACAGTCCTTTATTCTTTTTCAAACCTTTGTTTTTTCTAAGGAATCCTGTAGCTGTAGTCCTACCAAAAGCAACACAAGGACCTTTATTTATGAATTCCTGTAAAGCATTTCATCTTTATTCCTCATTGTTACAGAATTTTTCCTTAGTAAGGGAATTCCCTCTGTTTCTGAAGAGGATTTGAGGAGGGGAAACTGAGATGGAAAATAGTGATTTGCAGATAATCAGGAAGACAGCAGCTACCAAACTGAAAGTGATGTTCTTGTGAAAATAAATTCAGTAACAAGTAATCACCTTTTAAATCTTCATTTTTGTGGCATTATACTATTCAGTGTTTTAAAAGTAATGCGAAAATCTCAGTTACACATGAATATTTAACTGATATGTGAGCTTTAAAGCTTTGGTTTGTGATTTGTCTCCAAAAATGGGACTTTGAAATAAAGTATTCTAGAGTGGCAGATCACAAGTATGTGTTGAAGCTTAAAATGTTTTTCTTTGCCCTTAGTGGTGTTTTCTCATCAGCTTTATATATATCGTTAGTTATTTTTGCTAGAGTTAATTCAATTTAACGTTTGGAGAGAACAGTGCTCTCAGAAATAAGATCCACTTTCTCATGGCTCATTTTATTTTTTCTTATTTTAAAAGTAATTTTAAGATTGTAGACATGTTGATGCCATCTGAGAGTAGAGACTGCTGTTTGCAGGTTTGTGTAAGCACAAGTAGAAGGCTAAATGAGGTCAATCCCATCGACTCAAGTTCCTGCTGTAGTTGGCATAACCCGCTCCACAAGTAAGGAGAAAGAATTTCATATAGATTAAATGTAAATTGGGGTTAATTTTTAAATTTTTTACTTTTAAAGCCCGTATCGATACAATGGGGTGCTAGCCTATCCTTTATTAACAGGTTTTTTCTGTTATCTGGAAGGATTCTCATATTTAATAAGTCTGTTTAAGCTCTTTTTTCCAAAACTGGGCTGCAAATACTGTGAGCTGTTGGCATTGGAATTCATTCGCTTTCATTCTGCAGCAGTTTTCAGACCTGCAAAATGTGTTTCCAACGCGATGCTCGTTCAGCCTACCATTAACTCTCTCATCCCTGCCAGGTTGGTATTAATATCTTGGGTGTTTGCTGTTGCTCCTTCCTTGCCTCCAGGCTGATGCGTAGGATGGTGCACTGGAAGAAAGGTATCCATGTGGGACCTTTCCCAGTCATGGATATTGCACCACAGTCCTTTCCTGGTGGTCAGATACACATTGACTTCAGTGAGTGGGTGTCCTGACCCTAACTCTCTTGTGATGTGCTGACAGAAGTTTTAGGGAATTCAAGGAGTATTTATTTTTTTTTCTCCCCATGTATATGGGGAACAAGCTCAGATCCATAAGCATCCTAGATTTGCAATTTTGAGTTAGCGGATGTACCTGTAATCCTCAAAGGCCATTTTCTTAGATATATAGAGACTTTTGGATTTTGACACTACAACACACTTAAGAATTGACCATTTCTTTGACTGAAATCCATAATATATCTCAGCTAAGTAATACTGCTAGGGTTGAAACAGGGCTGAATCTGATGTTGCTATCAAACTGATTTGTCAGATAAAGCTATAATATACTTTAATGTTGGTGTTTAGAGAACTTTTTGTGTATCCAATAAATGGAAGAGGCTGTGGTGTGTTGCAAATAGAAAGTCTGCAAATAGAGGAGCGCCTCTCCCATGAGGACAGGCTGAGAGAGTTGGGGTTGTTCAGCCTGGAGAAGAGAAGGCTCTGGAGAGACCTTATAGACCCTTCCAGTACTTAACAGGGGCCTACAGGAAAGATGGGGAGGGACTCTTTATCAGGGAGTGGAGCGATAGGACAAGGGGTAACAGTTTTAAATTGAAAGAGAATAGATTTAGATTAGATATTAGGAAGAAATTCTTTACTGCGAGGGTGATCAGACACTGGCACAGGTTGCCCAGGGAAGCTGTGGCTGGCCCATCCCTGGAAGTGTTGAAGGCCAGGTTGGATGGGGCTTTGAGCAACCTGGTCTAGTAGGAGGTGTCCCTGCCCATGGCAGGGGAGTTAGAACTCGATGATCTTTAAGGTCCCTTCCAACCTAAACCATTCTAAGATGCTATGAAAGCGTTTAATAAGAAGGATTACAGTAAAAAAGGAGGTTTGATGCTAGTTTATGAGGTTTGGTTAGTTTTGTGTCTACTTCCAAAACACCTTTAACAAATTTTCTTCTTCATTCAAATGCTCAGTAAAGCATTTAGCTAAAGTAATATAAAATGAAAGTTTTGTTTGGGGCAGGAAAGGCTCTGTTTCTGTGCTCTGATTTAAACACGTTGTTTGGTTGTAATGTGTAACACAATAATTCAAAACTCTAAATGTTTTAGGACACTCGGGAGAACCATAGCCAGGGTTGCAGTTTCCTTGCCTCAGTGTGTTTGGACAGTGGACCACTGTAAACTGTGAGACCCAAATATTTCTTGGAAGATGGTGAAATCCAAATCTGAACTCCAAAATTTACCTGTATTAATGTCAGCACATATTTCGCAAACTTGAAAAATGTACATAACTCTGGTTTAAAACTTGTCTTCAGCTCTTCAATCATTTGTTTAAAAACAGTGATAAATGCACCAGAAAAATCAAATAAAAAGACACAACATAAGGGTACATGAGCTTAAGTACACTAAACAAAATAAAACACTGAATTAATCCTGCTTAGAAATAGCACTAAATTGCATAAAACAGTAGTGGCCAATTACACAAGAATGGGATAGCCTATCAACTAGCTGATATTAAGAGTACCTTGTAAGAAAAATTATAACTTAGTAATAGGTTTTAATCCTACCTTAAAAAGGTAGGGTTAGAAATGTAAAGCTTTATTCCACAGGCATCCAGACTAAGACTGTTAAACTTTGTACTGGGATCAGACCAAAGCTTCATTTAACCTGTTATATCATCTCCAGTGCTGGCCAACAGTAGGTTTTAAGGAAGGAATATGAGAAAAGGGGAAACATATAGGGATACTTCCACAGGATGCTTTCCTAACCTCTAGCTATGTGTAGTTCAGACTTCCTGAGCTGGAGGTGTCGTTGTTTTTAGTAGCTCTCCATGAATGTTTCTTCCATGAGTTTATCCAGCTGCTGTTTTGAACCTATCTAAACTTTTAGCAGTAGCTTGCAGCAAGTCCTTTACTTCTGTAAGTCTCCTATTCCTGCTTATACAGCATGCCTTTTAATGGTCATAAAAATGCCTTGATCTTTGGGTAGGAGGAGTGACCGGAAAAGTTAATATGCTTTATTTGTTATTTCTGTAAGATAGTGTACTAACAACAGTTGGTCTATTTGGTCTATCATAAATAAAGCAACTAGAACTACCTAGTTCAGGTCCACCTACTACAGATAAGCTGCTGTAGGTGGACGTGCTGTGGCAGGGGGGTTGGACCAGATGATCTCTAGAGGTCCCTTCCAACCCTTAACATTCTGTGATTCTGTGAACTACAGAGCGGGGCCAAAAAAACTGGTTTGTTTTTTTTTTTTGTGTGTCCTGTTTCAGTGTGTGATTAGCTGTTCAATCCTGATCAAGTTATGTCAATTTTCTATGAGGCATAGTGTCCTAGTACTGACTTGTTGTGGTCTTAATGCCGGTGCGTGTTTTCTGAAGCATAAAATAGTTTGGGTTGGAAGGGACCTTTAAGGGTCAACTAGTCCAACCCCCCTGCAATGAGCGGGGACATCTTCAACTAGATCAGGTTTCTCAGAGCCCCGTCCAACCTGACATGGAATGTTTCCAGGGATGGGACATCTACTGCCTCTCTGGGCAACCAGGTACAGTGTTTCATCACTCTTATTGTAAAAAATTTCTTCCTTATATGTAGTCTGAATCTTCCCTCTTTTGGTTTAAAGCCATCACCCCTTGTCCTATTGCAACAGGTCCTACTAAAAAGGTTCAGTCCTGAACCAGGACAGACTCCTGTGCAGCTCTGTCTTTGAGCAGAGTGAGTGCAAAACTTCCTACACTTGTTAATCTTGACTTGGCTTTATTTCTCTTTTTATAAAATGAAATAGTCATAAACCTCACATTTACTATGTTAATCTATGATCATATACTCTGACAGCTATGAATGAAAGTGCTCCGAGAGCTACTTAGTCTTTTTAGACCATGTGGAAAAAAAGCACAGTATGATTGTTACACTTTGTCTGCAGGTCGTTTTGTAGATATTTTTAATTATACAAGTCACATCAGCACTTAAGACTCATATTTTTTAAAAGTTGGAGGACGCTGCCATGCCAACAGAATAAAACCTTAATACTTAGAATATATTCTGCTTACCTTCTTATTGTGTAAATTCCCCCAAAATATCTGTAATGCTCTAAAGCTCAATGTTTATTTTAAAAATGCAATTAGCACAAGAAAATTTACCTTTTGTAACCTTTTCCTTAAACCCCACGTGCATACAAAAAAGTACAGCTGTAACCACAAAGTAAAACCTTTGACCAATGCCTTGTAAAGTTGTTCAGTGGCCATATGATGTCCCAAATGTAACTTAAGATGCTTTCTTATCACCAGTAGGCTTTATGGAAGTAGGCTTAATTTTGAATAAGTTAACATTACTCACTTGTATGGCTCAGATTTCCATTTATTTTAGTTTATAAGACGGTGAAATCAAGCGATTTTCTAATTGACCAGATTAAAGGTTTAGTATATGCAATGAGCAGAAGTTTTTTGGATAAAAGTTTGGTGTTTCTCAGGAGAAGTTTCTGCTTGTAACGAGTGAGGTAAGCTAATTTTGTCCCACTTATGTTAAGGTTGTGAAATAAGGTCTCTTGTGATATGAACTTCATTGAGTCTTGTAAGCTCTAATCTTTATTTAAAGGATTCTAGAAAGTAATTTCTTTCATTTATCACCTGCCCTCTGTTGGATGACACTAGTTTTTCAATGAAATAATAGGATTTTCTTTTTCAGCAGAGTATTTAGTAACAAGGCCAGAAAAACCCACAAAATCCCAGAATTTGAAATGGATGGTCTTTTAATAGGAATCCATTCATAAAAGGCACCACAGAAGAGCAGCATTCCAGTATCTGAGGGAGGTCTACAAGAAATCTGGAGAGGGACTTTCTATAAGGGCATGTAGTGATAGGGCAAGGAGTAATGGTTTTAAAGTGGAAGAGGGTAGGTTTAGATTAGACCTCAGTAAGAAATTTTTCACCGTGAGGATAGTGAGGCTCCAGAGCAGGTTGTCCAGGCAAGTTGTGGATGCCCCATCCCTGGAAGTGTTGAAGGCCAGGTTGGATGGGGCTTTGAGCAACCTGGTGTAGTAGGAGGTGACCTTGCCCATGGCAGGGGGGTTGGAACTCAATGATCTTTAAGGTCCCTTCCAACCTAAACCATTCTATGATTCTAAGAGCTACTTACTGCCAATTGCATGAGCTTCAGACCTTTGTACTGTTATGAGCAATGGATTTCTAAGCTTTGTACCATTGTAAGTTTTTTCAGGTTTTAGTCTTCATTCTTGACAGCAGTCAGGGTAATTAAAGCGTGTGGCGATAGACACATGGATAATCATAGTAAATCCCTCCATATTCTCTGTGCATGGTCCTTGGTGCCATGGTGCCAAACCATGGAAATGAGAGCTGGGTGAGGTTGTGGTGCCTAGGTGGAGCAAGTGGAGTCAAAGGTGGATGGACCTCTGCATGGGACATGGTGCAATGTGATGTGTGGAGAGACTGAACTCTGGGGTAGATGTTATGGATAAATGCTAGGAAGATAAGAAAGAAATACTGAGTCTCAGTATTTATTTGCTTTGTCTTAAACAGTAGTAGATCCTTCTGGTCAAGTATCCACATGGAAAATCTTCAGAGGTAATGAACAACATTTCAGTTTTACTTGATACTGCACCAAATCAAGTTATAGGTGATAATTTCTTGCATCTAGAAATTGCAAAATTGCTCATGATCCATGTATGCAGTAAATGGATCATCTTAAACATCTTTTCCAACCTAAATGATTCTGTTTGCTGTGAGATTAATGTGCCTCTTTATTATTATTTCTATTTTGAAAAAAAGCATGGCAAGCTGCATTTTATGAACTATGTTAAGAGAACATCAATGTTGCAAAATGAAGCATTAAAAAATCAGGAAATACTACAATAAAGGTTCAATTTAGCACCTTGTGCAGTGAAAAATGAACAGGTGCTAATTACTGCTGCCGTTTTGTAAGAACTGGGAAGCTGCAGCAGTTCCTTAGCACTGAGAAACACCATTTTGCTGACTGACTGACCCGGACGTCAGGGCTTTGCTGAAGCCATTTTATGGTATCAGTTGCACTGTTGATAAGCTTGATATGTGACTTTCCTCTCTCAAAGGATTTTGTGAATTATCCTCAAACAGTCAGATACTGGAATCTTGTTTTATGTAGTACTGACAAATCTGGCACTTCAAAAGTATCCTGCCAAACAGCGAAATGCACTTGTTCTTGCTGTCTCATACCATGTAAACAGTAAGGATTTATTCTAGTTCTCCAAACTGAACTCTTGCAAGAAACAAACACCAAGAATAATAATGGGAATAAGAGTTTTAAAAATTCTATTTATTTATTTATTTAAGAAACAAGCCCTTCTTGTACCTGACTGTGGGTTCGTCATCTCTCCCACTTCCCAACTTCGGAAAACTGCCTTTAATTCTGGTAAGTCTACTTGTGTAGATAAATCTGCCACTGGCCATTTTACTTTTTCAGTCCCAAATGTTGGAGGTACTGGTTTTCCAAGCTCCAGTTCCGGTTTTGGTAGTGCTTAGTTGTTTTTCTCTGTTTGTCAGTGGGCTCTAGGTAGTCACCAAGTGTGGCTACAGTTGATTCTTCAAAAGCAGCAGACTCCTTGCTTTGCAAAGACAGACTGGTTTTGCAAAGTCTGTCCCAAATTTTCTGCTAACTGGAATCTGTAACCCTAATTTTTTCTGAAAGGGTTGGTAAATCTTTACCACATCACTGCCTAGAGTGCTCTGTATTAGGTGAAAAGCACAAATGAAGATGCAGAATTGACATTTCTGTAAACAAGGTGCCTTTAGTACTTGATAATATCCTCAGGGCATGTGTTATTGTCGTTAATGGTTAGTGTTCATGATACTTGAATGAAAATTCAGGTTTGTGATCAACCTTCTTACCAGCCACTCTCTAGAAATGTTTATATTAGGCATTTATTCTGTGAAGGAGTTGCTACGAGTTTATAGCAAAACTTTATTTTAAGCTTGGTTGAATTTGTTTTCTAACCAGACACAGTTTATTTGAAAAAATCCTAATAAAAGATCCTTTCTTGCAGTACTTCCCTGTGAAGGCTATGTAAAACCTGTTTTGTTAACTCAGGAGGCTTTATTTAGCATAGCTTGATTGTGTTTTTCCATTCTTTTTGTAGTGGCTGTTAGAGACCATTATATTTTATACATATCAGCATGTTGGTATTTAAAGGCTTATTCAAAATTTCCATCCTTGGATCATTATCTGGAAAACCATTGCTAAATTTCAATTTACATTTTCCCATTCCTTAAATTTTGGCATTCTATAAAGTCTTAACTAACCTGTAAATAGCCTTCATCAGGATATTTCGAAACCACCCTCTAAGCACTTTCAAGCTTTCTGTTCGTTTTTGTATTTTGAGATAATAAAGAGTGCTACTTTTATTTTTATGATTCTGTTGCATGTTTTAAGGCTGGAATTTATTTTAAGTGGATAATAGTACACCACAGGTTGTTAGTTTTTCCCCTTATGATGCTGAACAGTTGAGTATGTTGCTCAGTTACTGATGGAAATATCTCTTTGATCAAGTTGTGCATGTGGTGAATTTTAAGACAAGAGATTTCCCAAAGAAAGAGGTTTTTCTTTCCTAAAAGTCCTATTCCTTAGAATGAATCTTACTGATAAATTATGTGTTAATATTTGGTTTTGAATATGTAGCTCTCCGTGACAGATATGGTTTGGAGCAGAGAGTATTATAAAGAACTTCAAAGTTCTATGGCCAACTCAGGAAGACTGGAGATCGTTTTGATTCAATATTTATTTAAGCAAACACTTCATTTCACTGATCTGAAATAATAGTTTTTGTTTTCAGCAAGTTTACCACAAAGTGTAGATGAGTATTAATACCTGCTTTGAGTGAAAATCATTACCTAATGGGCTTGTTCTGTTGCTTTTTGTAGCAAATTAAATGAGTCAGCATTGGGAAACTTGAGGAAATTACAAGTAAGAAATGAATTATGGAAAATTAATTTCTGTAAAACACTAGAAATGAAATCCTGGTTGTTTTCAGTACATTCATGCACTTTCATGGATGAAAGCTAAATACATTTTTTGAGATCTTAGTAACATCTGCATTTCTAGTATTTTTATTGAGGGCATTCTCCTGTTAAGGAAAATAGAGCGTTATTTATTTGTAGCTTAATTCTTTTAACACTTACAAGCATAGAGACAGTGCTGAAGAAAAGGTGTATTTTCACATGCTTTCTGAGGGACTTGGCCAATCAAGAAAATGATATGTGATCTATAGTAGCAGAACTATATTACTGGTGTATTTTAACGTGTACTGCAGGTAATACAAGGCATTTCCATGTGTTAGAAAAACAATTCGAAACTAGAAACATTTTTAAGTGCTTAAAATATGTATAAAATGCTCTGCTTATCTGTAATGTGTAATGTTGTTATAGGAAATGTATATAGCTGGAGAAGAAGATGAATATAGTCCTAACTTTCAAATTATAAGTCTAAGGAAAGAACGTGTCATATGTCTATGTGTAGTTAAAATATTAGTAAACCCCAGCACTGGTGGGGTTTTTTTTGGACATGTATAGTACCATACTTTGGAAACAAATAATATCCTATATACCTAGGGAGGAATAACCTTGTGCACTGGTACAGGTTAGGGGTTGACCTGCTGGAAAGCTACTCTGCAGAGAAGGACCTGGGAGTCCTGGTGGGCAAGTTGACCGTGAACCAGAAATGTGTCCTTGTGGCCAGGAAGGCCAATGGCATCCTGGGGTGCGTTAAAAAGCCAGCAGGTCGAGGGAGGTCATTCTCGCCCTCTGCTCTGCCCTGTTGAGGCCACGTCTGGGGTACTGTGTTCAGTTCTGGGCTCCCTGGTTCAAGGACAGGGAACTGCTGGAGACAGTCCAACGGAGGGCTACAAAGATGATCAAGGGACCGGACCACCTTTCTTATGAGGAAAGGCTGAGAGACCTGGGTCTGTTTAGCCTGAAGAAGAGAAGACTGAGAGGGAATCACATCAACGCTTGTAAGTGTCTAAAGGCCAGGTGTCAAGAAGATGGGGACAGACTGTTTTCAGTGGTGCCCAGTGATGGGACAACAAGTAATGGACACAAACTGGAACACAGGAAATTCCATGTCAACATGAGGAAAAAATTCTTTATTTTGAGGGTGCCAGAGCACTGGAACAGGCTGCCCAGAGAAGTTGTCTTCTCTGGAGGTAGTCAAAACCCTCCTGGGTGCATTCCTGTCCAACCTGCTCTAGGTAAACCTTTTTTCGCAGGGGGGGTGGACTAGATGATCTCTGAAGGTCCCTTCCAGCCCCTACCATTCTGTGATAATATGGATGTGTTTTGTTCCATAGTACCATGTAGATCTATAACAAAATTTGAGTATTTGACTTTTGCATTAACAATAGCTGAAGACTATGATTATACATTCAAATAGGGACTTATACTGTATGTTAAAATTATAGCTTACTAAAAAGCTCTCCTTTATTCATAGTATGTATAAGATAAAATCATCTATGGTATCTTCATCTTACCCTTCAATTTTACTTGTTTTCTATTTTTGGTGATAAATGGATTTTAACAACACTAGAGAAATAAAGATTCATATAAAGTATTGGCCATTAAGAGCTTGGCATCTCACACAGATGAGGGAAGATAAAGTGTGATTACAAGAGTCAGCAAAATTGTGGTTCTCCAAGAACCTTATTTCTGCGTAGTGAGGAAAATTTAGGTGGAGGAACAGAAGTATTTTGTGAAAATGAAATGTTCCAAGATTTGCAGCAAAAAATAAAGACTGTAATTTGAAGTGCTAGAAAGCAGCAAAAACTCAAGGTGAGGAGGATGAATATTTATAAGCATATTTCTTAGAGAATTTAAATATCTTTCGTTGCTGTAGCCGTTATGCCTGTGGGCCACTGCTGATAGTACTTTAGCAGGTAGTGAGACATGATTACTCCTTGATATTAAAAAATCTGCTTGTTTTCCAACTATTTCTGTCTACCCATCTGTTGTCTTTTTTAATGGCTGTTTTCTATTATGACTTGTCTTAAACTTTTGTTGTGGGTCTTTTGGGCTATCCATGTATGGTTTGCCTCTCCGCTTGCTTGTACTTACAACTGTTGTAGCCCCTCAGCCCCGGCAGCCAAGTGGATCCTGGGCTGCATCGAAAGCAGCGTGGCTGGCATGGTGAGGGAAGTGATTCTGCCCTTCTACTCCACTCTGGTGAGAGCCCACCTGCAGTGCTGCCTCCAACTCTGGAACCCCCAAAATAACAAAGACATGGACCTACTGGTGCAATTCCAAAGGAGGACCATGAAGATGATCAGAGGGTTGGAGCACCTCTGCTATGAGGACAGGCTGAGAGACTTGGGGTTGTTCAGCCTGGAGAAGAGAAGGCTCCAAGAGATCTTATTGCGGCCTTTCAATACTTAAAGGGGACTTATAAGTAAGGTGAGGACAGACTTTTTAATAGGGCCTGTTCTGAAAGGACCAGGGGTAATGCTTTTAAATTAAAAGAGGATAGATTTAGATTGGACATAAAGAAGAAAACTATGACGAGGGTGGTGAGACACTGGCACAGGTTGCCCGGAGAAGTTGTGGGTGCCCCGTCCCTGGAAGTGTTCAAGGCCAGGTGGGACAGGACTTTGAGCAATCTATTTTAGTGAAAAATGCCCTTGCCTGTAGCAGGGAGCTTGGAAAGGATGATCTTTAGAGGTACCTTCCAACCCAAACCATTCCATGTTTCTGTGGTCCCTTTAAGCCCTCAGGTTGTTACTGTAATACAGAAAAAAAAATCATACTTGGAGACACAATTTTTGGCATCTTGAGTAACAGGTTTTCAAGCCTGTATATTTTATATACAGTACTTGTATCAAGATGGAGCTATTTCAATGTATTTTGAGGCTCATCTGCCTGACATGTAGTTAGAATGCATATAATAACTATAGACTGTAGAGTTAAATTTTACTTGTCATTAAATTGCCATAAATTTCATGATAACATTTCAATCCTTTCAGTGAATATTTCATTTAAAAGTGACAAATGGTTTGTGTTACTGTCACTTTCACGGCTGGGTTTTTCTACTTGGGCTCTTGGACGTTGTCAATTAGGATTTTTTAATAAAACACATTTTTAAACTTCTGTTTTTTTAAATTGTTAGACTATTTTCTGTAGTATTTTTCTTTTTTCTGCTGTGCAGTCTGTGTGTGGTCAGAAAGTTTTGAAATTGTTGTAGGAAATACTTGCTTCTAAACCTCTCTGTACTTGGGTGGTCATTGAATGGCCAGATACTGTCACTAGGAGCCATGCTGCTCATTTGTACATAGCTTTAGTGTTTAAAATCTCTTCCTGCAGTTAATTGCTCTCATTATATTGACATTTTTCTGGTTTATAAAGGTTTAATTTTCAGGTTTATAAAGTTTTTGACAGTGTGCTCTTGGCTTGCTTAAATTTATTGTAGTACAGCAAGATTTAACTTAACAAATTGTGTTAAGTAGTATGTCTGGCAATCTGATTTTCATTTGTCTTTCTGCAGCGTCTTTTCATCAGCCATACTTTTCTGATGATTAGGAGGGTTCATAAAAATATTGCACTGTTATTTAGTATAGCAGTAGATCAGGCTGATATTTTAAATCATTTATTTTTCCTGCTCGTATATGTGTAATCTGAAAACCAAGCTGAAAGACATGGGCTTGTCTTCATACTCTGTTCTCCACTAGGATGGACGTGGATGGTCTGGGGTGTCTCATTTGTTCGGTATCTCACTGCCCACTTTTCAAAGGAGGACAGATACACTGGTTTTTATGAATACTTTCAAATTTACAACAGGATGTTCTTTATGTGATATAATGTACGGTTTTTGGTTTAACACATATTGAGATGTTTTTATACATAAACCTCTTTGGTAAGGTGAGGGCCATCCTTTCCTACTAGTTTGGAGCCACAGAATGAAATTTGAAAAGGAAAGAAAGTAAAAAGTCTCTCTATCCCACCATCATTTTGGTGAAGCAGCCTGTCTTACAGCTTTTGTATTATTTATTCCTATTATTTATGTAGTAATTTTCAATAGTTAACTAGTAAAGATTGTCCAAACCAGGTGATAAACCTGGTATTTGATTTTTCAGCATGATAAGAGTATACATCCCAAAGGAGAGTTGAGTTTACCTATATTGTTCTCTGTAAGCAACAGTATATTTTAGAGGTGCTAAGTGTTAGGTGATTTTTACTGTTCTTACTGTTCTCTTCCTGTTCACTGTCGACATAATAATGTCCATTGAAGCTCGGCTCTTCTCCCTTACACTCTCTGTTGTGTCTAGCTAGAAAGACCTCATGATTTAAGCTAACATTGGGATTGTACCCTCGAAGTCTTTGGCATTCTCAGAAAAAATAAGACATAACTTGTTTTGGAATTCTTACTGTGGAGGCTGACCTGATTGGCAAAACATCCATGCATCTATCAAAGAGAAAGTACACGAGTCGGTCTGCAACTCATGGAAAGTGTAACGCTCCATGAGTAGGTGATTGCTGTTTCTTAGTCTTACTGGATCACTCCGTACATGACCTTCCACAATAAAAATAAACAAAGTGTATTTTCATGAGCAAACAGTTTGTTGGACCTAAGGGTCCATGTAAGAGTCTCCATGGAAATGGTGAGTCCAGAAAGAAAGAAGGTGTTGAGCTGGAGGAAACGAGTTGCAAGTTTTTTGCAGGAGCATAGTTACAGCATGGGAGTTAAGTAAAGAAAAATTGAATTTAAAGGTAAGTAAACCATTGGAAAATCCTTTGCTGAAAGGTTAAAATACCTATGATGCCTTTTAGTGATAGCAACGTAAAATGGTTTAATCAGCAGTTGGAAAACTTGGAGTAAAAGAATAAGCCAGAAGAAAAGTTTAAGGAGTTTAGATGGAAAATGAACTGCATATGGTTTGCTAGTAGGGATAAAGACACATGGATTTTGGAATATACAAATTGTTACTGTGCTGTACTGGAAATGAAGGTAGAGCATTTCAAACTGCAGCTGGCTTTATAGTTGATGTTTATTTACAATGTCAAGATGCTGGACTGTGCATGTGAGTAGGCTTCTGTTAATGGCATTCATAGAGAATCCTTGAGGTGGAAAAATGGAAATTTCAATGTATGTGAACTTATGGATTGCATTGATGAGAAATTAACATCAGTATTAGGCAAAATTTAATTGGCTTGAGTCAAGATTTGTACAGTGAAATCCACCTAAGGCTCAGAAAGTGGTTGAGTCCTATAAGCTTTTGGAACCTACCTAGGCTTTTATATACCTTACATGGTTTACCACCTGCTCCCCGTGGGAATTTAAACTGGATGGTGATCAGGGTTCCCCTCCTAAATTATTCTATAATTGTATTTAGTGTGATAGTTTACAGCATACTTAGCTTTACAGTGTTTGGTTTTGGGTCCCTCACTCCAAGAAAGACATGATGGTGCCAGAGCGTGTCCAGAGAAGGGCAGCGAAGGTGATGAGGTGTCTGGAGCACAAGTCTTCTGAGGAGCAGCTGAGGGACCTGGGGTTGTTCAGCGTGGAGAAAAGGAGGCTGAGAGGAGACCTTCTCACTCTCTACAACTCCCTGAGAGGAGGGTGTAGCCAGGGGGGGGTCAGTCTCTTCTCCCAAGGAACAAGCGATAGGACAAGAGGAAACGGCCTCAAGTTGTTCCAGGGGAGGTTTAGATTGGATATTAGGAAAAATGTCTTCACTGAAAGGGTTATCGAGCATTGGAACAGGCTGCCCAGGGAAGCGGTGGAATCGCCATCCCTGGAGGTATTTAAAAGCTGGGTAGACGTGGTGCTGAGGGACACAGTTTGGTGGTGGTTTTGGCAGTGTTAGGTGGATGGTTGGACTTGATGATCTTAAAGGTCCCTTCTAACCTAGACAATTCTGTGATTCTCTATGTTCAAAAATGCCTGTTCTGGGGAGGCGGGCATCTGTCTCCCACCTACAAGCAGGTTTAGAGAGACAGAATTCTGCCCCTACATTCCAGATAAAAGTTAAATGTAGTACGGGCTGTGTTGTTAACAATGCCCATTTTTTTCAGAGTGTCTTCATAGCATCTGGGAGGAGTTATAGCTTGGACTGCTGCCACCTGGGTGGGTCCTGCGTCCCAGGGGTTTGCCTTGCATCCACAGAATGGATATCGGGGCCCAGAGGGTTTTAGTAGTCGCTCTGTGCCTTGATGCTGTTGAGATGGACCACGGTGTCACCAGAAGTCGTAGGTACCAAACTGAGGACCTGACCCTTCATGACATGCATGTTTATGGAGAAATTATGGGAAGCTGGAGTTGGGATACCTATTCATAGAGCTGTATTTAGCCAACTATGGTTTAAAGTGAGTAGACTTATATTTGGTAGGGAGGTGGTTTGGAACCAGCTTGCACCATTTCCCAACTGAATGTCCTACACATCTGCAGTGGCATGGATTGGGAACACTATTATGTTACTGGTGTGGAATCATCAGAGGACAGAAAACTATTAGAGGAAAAGATACAATAAATTTAATGAGCAGGTGTGACACTGGAGTATGAGGCTGCTGTGAAGAAGAAAGATTTTTTTGTAGTTTAATTCTCTATTGAGTAATGGCTCCGTATAAACCTTACGCTGTTATTGTTAACTCAAATTTCTTCTGAGATGCTACAATTTAAAAATTATTGGGTAGTGTGATTCATAGTCAAACACACTGTAATGAATACTTTTAGTCTGATTTATAACAGCATGTATTTTTCATTTAATTTTAAAGTTTACCTTGTGCATGGTATCTTTTTTTCCTTTTCTCTTTAAATACATGTTTCATTTAGTGTCTAAAGATCTTACTTCAGTGCTGACTATGTGAAATCTTACTTGCTATGATTTGAATTGTGGCATCATAAATTAAAGTACTGAGAGGTTACCAATTTTATTTTCCTGCCCAGGCAATGCACTGCAGAGAAAGTAAAACAAATTTAACAAATACAGAAATTTAAAATGCATAGGTTTCTGGGCTGTTAACATAATTTTTGAATGTGAGTATTGAAGTTGAGACCTTCTCTTCAGTATATTGATGTTGGAAAATGAAGAGTGTGTGGTGACTGAATTTCCATTGACACTTTTTTGCCATTTCTAGCAGTACTTACTTCAAACATTGAACGTTTAGCCCCTGTTATTTCAACTGTTCCTTGAAAATGGCTATTTCAAATCAATATTAAAGCTACGTGTCTCATGCTGGCCTGTCACGTGATAATGTCATTTATTTTCACTTTTAAAATCGCTGATCACAGTGGAAAATAACTTTAAATACATTTTTAGCTATTTTATTATATCTATAGGTATTTTTACAGCTTAAGTCCCTTAAAGAGAGAGGTGCAAAAGAAGAAACTGATTTTTTTCAAGTACTGTTTTATTCTTTGCTTTCAAGAACTATTTTATTCTTTTCTTTAAATAGTAATGTTTTGCTCAGAAATGCTACTTCTGAGTTTCATGTATTGTTATTTTAAATGCATTTAAATAAGATCATAACAAAAACTTTTTTTTTTGTCTCATAATAAGAGCATGCTTCAAAGATGGATTAGGAATAGAGTCCATATTGATCCAAATTAAAAAATATAATAGTTGCAATTTTATCACTGTAGCTCACTGGGGAGAAAAGTGTTATTTAGTGATTATTACAAGATAGAAAACTAACATTAAAATTTAGCTTGGCTTTCTAGATGTTATTTAACTATGAACTTATATATTTTTAAAATGGGATAATTTAGAAAATTTTAGGGAAGTGGTTGAAGCTTAAAATTATTGGGGGGAAAAAAGCTTCTCCTTTGGAATAACTTTTTGGAATTTCAGTGTTTCGGCAACACAGAATTTTCAGTGATTTGACTTCAACTTATCTCAGCAAGTACTCATGAAATAATTTTTTAATAAATCAAATTCCAATATGTGCTGGAACATTTGCCAAGATTATAGTGTAGTAACAGCTACTGTAACCTGAGACATAATGCTAAAATGCTGAAAAGAAATTTTATATAATTTTTTATTACAGCAGGAAAATATTTTTTTGGAAAAAAGTAAGACTTAAGCAGCCTATTTTTCACTTTCTAAAAATGTTGTCATGAGGCAGAGAGGTAAACTCCCTGATCCCTCTATCATTCACCACTTCTCACCCTTCCTGCTCGTGGCAGAGAAGCCGCTTTAACTTATTCCTACAAACTGCCAGGTATGAAATGCTATTGAATGCATACCACGTGTCAAAAGCTGTTTGTTGGATCTCTTTCTAAAATGAGTATACTTATTCTAAATATTATTTTCTTGGAAATACATGAAGCTGAGTGTATGAAAACGCTGCGTTTGGGTATTAGGCTGATTTTGTTCTGGATTCTGAGAGGCATGATGCCTTCTGTTATGCCAAACGAAACTGGACTGAAGCCACTGCCTAAAGGATACCCCTTGCTTTTGGCATCTGAACATCAGTTTCAACTGTGTTATGTTGCTTAAAAGTTATACAGAAGGTGGGATGGATAACTGAAATTATAGATAAATTTAGCAAATAAAATTTTATAAAGATTCTATTTGTGGAAAATCAGAAACAGTATAAACTGATGAAATAATTTTAAAACGTGATTGTCTTGATGGGCATTTTTCAGTTACATTTAGTAATGAAAGTTGCTTAGTGTTGTAAGGTTACTGACCTGAGTAAACACGTATAAATTTTTCGAATAAAAAAAATCGAAGGACTGAAGTGACTTCAGTCAGCTCCAGACATTTTGGGGAGTGTCCTTTGGTGAAGCCAAGAAGCAGCACATGAGTCTGTATGGAACAGCTGAGGAAGCAGGTCTTTGTTATTTTAGAGTTAATTTTAAAATAAGATCACCTTGGAAATCAATTTATTTCGGTGTTTTAATCAGGTTTTCTTCTTTGTAGGTTAACAGTGTAAACAATATGAAATCGCTAATGTTTTAAAAATAAAAATAAGCATCTCTTACGTAGGTGAGGAGCCCTAGTAGAAAACACTCTGCAGCTAAGCATCTTGTAAGATTTCTTGGGGTTGTTTTTACTTTACACATTTTAATATGATATAATTCAGACACTGTATCCCTGCTTACAAAATTTTAAATGTGGCTTTTGGCATAATTCTTTTTGGTACAAGGCAGGATATCAGAACACTGGAACTAGATCACAACTTATTTGAAATCTGACAGCAGTAAAACTGCTTCTTTGACAGTTAATTACCAATTTCAGGTTTCTGGGAGGCTGGGCGTTATGAGTAGGCATTTTTAGGCTGTGCATGATGAACTCGAATAACTTGCATAGTAAAATGTATATATTGAGGTATGGGAGGAATAGTTCATTTTCCATTGTCAACTGCCAGGCAAGCTAAATTCCGAAAGAAGAATGTTATTAGTTACACATAATTTTATAGCAGTCTGAAAAGAAGCAGCACTTTTACATAATCTACACGTGAATATAAGTATGCTCTTTTAAGCAATGTCCTTTTCTGAACGAAATTAAAACAAGAAACCGTAATCGGTTGTAAGTTCAGCTCAAGGCAGCTTGCTACAAGTTAAATAACATTAATGTTTTAGTTGGAACTCATGTAGAAAGAGGTATTATTTTAAACGAAAATGAAGTCTACAGCTATCTGGTTGTGAATGTCTCTCAATTACAGTGGCGTCCGTGGATCTTGGATCTGAATGAAGATTTGGCTAGAAATTCTCCACATCCTTATTCCGTGTTTTCCCCTGAATAAGAAACAGCATGTGTGAATTACATTTACTATAATCCGCTCCATACAGGAGGATAAAAATTCTGTGAAAAATGATTTTGCACGGTTTAAAATTATTTTGATTGTAGAGGATAGATTCCGTTTTAGTTGAGCTAGTTAGAAGTTAAAGATATTTTGGGAAGTAATGCTGAATGGCTAGCATTTTAATATTTAGCTAAACACAAACCTATGAATAAGAAGTAACTCTGGAGTTGCAGACAATTGCATTCCTATGGTGGTGTAACTTCCTGCATTTAACCGAACATGAAACATTATTCAGTGAAAAGGAAAAATACTCTTTTTCCTGAGTGTGCTACCCAAGCAATTAGAATGAATTGCTACTACTGTAAAGTGGGGAGTTACTGAATGAGATAATCTGTATTTAAGCTTCCCATAATACAAGCCTACGGAATAAAAACATGTTCTCTTCTGCATCAACTTAAAATATTTTTACAGTTGTAGCTACCAAGTTTATAAAGAGGTTTCTCCTATTTTCACAAAACTGGAACATTTTTGTGTGTTATGGAAATAAATTTCAATTTAACTGCTGAAAGTGCTGCGATGCACACAGCGTTTTCGAAGAAGTGACTAGCTCCGAAGTTATACCCAGTTCCTCGCTTTCCAGTTTCAGTCAAAACAAAGGAATTCTTTCCCATTGGTACACGTATAGGAGTACTACCAAACCAAAATGATGCCTGTGTGGGCGTTTTCAGGGGAAAAGATAGTGCTTGGTGAAAAATTATCTATTTCTAAAATTTTTGAACTATTAGTAATTTTTTTAAGATGCAACAACATGAGTAAATTTTTCTACAATACTGTTAGTTAGACTAGAATCAGAGTACATTAAGACAAAAAATAATACTATATATTTAGTGCCTCATTTCCAATTTCTTGTTCTGTAGAATATGATGTGAAGTCTATGTGGCAGTTCGGTCTAGTATAATTAAAAATGGCATTTGCTTGGTTTCTCATTGGAAGTGAGAAAAGGAACTGTCTGTATCTGTGTAGTACAAGTAGTATTTTGTATACCTAAACCTTAGATTGATTTTGAAAAAGACATATTATAAATAATGATTGAGTAACAATGTATCCATAATTCCTGTTGCAAAAAAAAATAATCTGAATTTGTCTTCATTCATATGAAACCACTTAAGGTAAAGGTGAAATCCAGTTTGTAAATGTCCAGTTTGGGCTGTTAGCTGAAGAGGTTACTGAAAGAAAAGAAAGTATGATTTAGCTTCACATTCTAATTCATGCAGAAATGTTCCTTCTCAGATGTTACTTCTGAATTAAAAAGGCTAAATTGCAGCTTTGACTGCAATTATCTGTACATCTTGGCTTCTAGATCAATGAAGTCTGTCATGTGTGCGAGACCACTATCTAAGAATCAGAAAATCTCTTGCGAATAAACACCACATAAACTCATGTAAAAGAAATGCAGAGAGAAAATATTCATGCTAGCTAAGAAATATAATTTTCGAGGTGCTGTTTCCATGTCTCCCGGCAAATTGAGGAGGTCAAACTCCTGGCAGCTTGTAAAACAGAAACAGTTAGCCCATGGCCTCCCGTAAAAATGTACCAACCTTTGCATTTAAACCAATAACTAGCTGCTATTTGTATCTTTAAAAATAGAAGCCTGTTTACTTTGATTAAGCAATCTTGTGAGCTGCAAATATTTTGACCCTCCTGCACCTCTCCTGTATTTTTCTTTTGTCTTTGGTAGAAGTAATGAATCTCCTGGATTGTATTTGGACTGTCAGTGGGATATAATATAATTTACTTTACTGACTGGTTCCCTTCCAGACGTCTACACGGGTTGAAAACTGGATTATGGTATTTAAGATACAAACTGTCTGCCCTTACTTGTCACAGAAAAATACTTGTCAGTTAAGCCACAAACTCGTATAAATAAGACTTTGGTCTTAGAGCAACATATTTCTTAACTGATCTTTGAAAATATGAGTTCAAAAACTCTCTTCTGCAGAATTTCTGATTTCTATATGCCTTATAGGGAAAAGTATTTTATTTATGGAATTTTAAAAAACAAATAGGGAAAGGGAAATGGGAGATATGTTACATACTTCATTAGTGAAAGAACAACTGTAGCCTAACTGAGAAGAAAGAAGAAATGAGTAAATGTATGAGGGAATTAATTAAGAGCACAGATTTTAATACAGAAGAAATAGTTCCTAGTATTTAGCCAAAGTAGATTTTACTTAACACATACTACATTCAAATTGTAATTTTTGAAAAATATAAAATATTATATATCCCTTTCCTAGGCATTTCTCTTGTAAAGTGTTTCTTTAAAATAGTCAGAAGTAGAATAGTTAAATTATTACATACCTTTAACATTCTTCTTTCTTTTGGTTTTTTTTTTTTTTTTTTAATGCTGATTTTTACTTGATTAGAACTGATCCATACTTTCCCATTGTATTAGGCATTTAATATGCTCTGTAATTTCTACCACCCTCAAGATAGTAAAAAACCCTTCCGGTTTGCTGACCTTACCAACATTTTAACAAGATATTTATTTGAGAGTATTTCTGCTATTGCATTTACTCTGTGTCTGTGTTACTCCTTTCAGGAGGCTTCTCTGCATGGTAGAAAGATGCATATGATTAAAAAAATATGGAAATTAGCCAAACATAAGTTTTGCTTCATCTTGTGAAATATTTCTTGTCATTCACAGTGGATAGTCCGGCATGTTCTTACTGAACTACAAAATATGTGACTCAACCTTGCTTAGGAAATTTGTTGTGTTTATCGTTAAATGATCTGAAAGAGCAGTAATTCTCAGAACAGAAATACATAAATATATTCATATAATAACCCAGCTGTGGTGTCAGCATGGTTCAGATCCGCACCCTTCCCTGTGTTTAAGGTTCCTTGACCTGCTGGGATTCCTCTGTTTCAGTAGCTTTGCCACACTTTAACCATTTGGATTAAGATCTCCCATATGGAATGATGTCCTGAAGAGAGACTGGTTGCATGTACTCAACAGAAGGTTTTTAGTTGGGCAATGAAATGGTCTTAGGCTTGCATTGCTACGGAACACGCTTGGGCTCTGGGCTGTCGGGGGAGGCTGTAAGTGACACCTTCTCTTGGTGCCACAGGACCAGGGAGGGAGATTAAAATGGTCAGGTTGATTAAAATGGAAAAGATGCTAAAAGAAAGCGAGGGCAGGCTTGTGCTCTGTGAGAAATGGGGCCACACTTGGGCAAAGACTACATATTGAGTTGCTGGAGCAAAATTGTTTGCAGCAGAACATGCTTCCCTCCATGATGTGGGGGAAGAACCCAGAATTTTGGGTTAACCTTGGATTCTCATAGTTTCTTTGCCATAAGCAATTATTTATGGAAGCTGGAGAGTGCCTGGAGGGGGTGAGACGTGGGTCAGTGGGGTGAGGAGACCACGCTTTGCTGGATGATAAGCTGAGGACCAGACAGATAATGGCATTGCACCAAGGTTGGGATGGAGGCGGGTGTTCTTCCAGTTGGAAGGGGGGGAAAAATTACGCGTCATCTTAAGACAAGCAGTCCATCTTAAGACTGGCGTTTCCCAATTTATGAATGCAGGCTTTCGCAACTCTAAATGCCGTTTAACACAGTTTTTTGTGTGTAATTTTGTTTGCGTTGTGGTAGCGCTCAAAGAGCACAGTCATGATTATGGCTTCTTTATGCAGATAGGAAGACAGACCCTGTTCTGGAGGGTTTGTGCCATCAGGTTCAGCATGTGCCAAATGTTACGCGCAAGAGCAGTTCCTTTTTAAGATGGTGGGTGTGCTCGCATGGTTCAAGTTAAATGAACTTGTACATCTTAGCAGCGTTTTATCCTGAAGAGCGAGCTGAACTTCAACACTTGGATCTGTGCCAGTAAATTCTAGCGGGCTCCTCGTTATTTGCCATTACAGACTTGTGCATGTCTTTGAAGGAGCGGAGACCAAATTCTTCCGCGTTTGAGTTTTCTAGTGAAGATGACCTTTTTAATTTTTAGGATATGGTCCTGTTAAAATTAGGAAGTCTTTTCCTGCTGCCCGGTGTTAGAATGGTGATGCTATTTCCTTTCATTTCAGAGGTCAGAACGTTGCTAATTTTAGGTTGCACGTTCAAGTGCATCAAATTAAGGAAATAACTTATGTAGAAGTTATGCCGATGTTCAGCACCGAAGAGCTCGTCAATGCAACGTATAAATTTCATTTATTCAGCTTTTACAGATTTAGCTGCAGTACTGTCCCACTGCATTTCAAGAATCTGCTCAGGAAATTTTGAAAAGTATTCAAGGAAAACTGTATAACTTATTTTCTTAAATTGTAAATATTGCTGACAGATACTTACTGTGTCCAGAGAAAGGACCAATTTCTGTTGCTGCCTATTTGGTTTAAGCCGGCATATTTCTAGAAACCAAATGTCATGACTGCTCCTACAAGAATGGAGATTTCTCTCGTGTTTTCGTTTTTTATTATTTTAGAGTCATTTGAAGGAAGTATTTGGATTAAATATTTTTCTCTTTTAAAGGAAAAAGAAAAAACCAACAAAGCCCAAGACTTAATAAGTTCAAAAAACTTGTTTTCCATTGAGAAAGCTGCCTGGAAAATGGACTGGAAGAGTCAATGGCTTTCCTGTTTGAACTGTCGCCCCTCTGCCTGTGCTGTCTTCTGTCTCCTTGTACTAGTGTCTACACTCGTTCTCCTACTGTACTGGTTCTATGCCTTATCTCCTCCCCTGCTTCCCAGTAAGAAACGAGGCAGGCTTGAAACTTTCCTTTTTTTTTTTTTTTCCCCTATGATATTCCCAGTGGCATTCTACTACTTCAGTCTTCTGCTATGTTATTTCTTCTAAAGAATACTTTTGTAGTTAAGATAAAGATTTGACACATGCTACACTTTGCTTCTCTCAGTATTGCTTTGTGTGAGGTGTATAAATTTTTACACCATGCGTATCGAGTGTATAGTTTATTTAACTATAGCTTGTAGAACTCAACATTTTCTTGTACAAGAGTGCAGTACATTATGGTTAGAAGCATCAAATTTTTCTTTCTCTGGGTTCAGTCGGCTGAGGTTGTGTCTCTTACTATTTTAAAGATTTATTTTTTTTTTATAGCATATTAGGTTGTGGTTTACAAATGTATTTTATCCTTTAAACCCATACTAACAGATTGGCAAACAGCATTGATTCTATGTTAAATTTGGTTTTTGTGTGCCTCAGCCCTGAAGACAATCTTCAAGAAAATCATGTATTTAAATATTATTCTTAATGTAGGTGCAAAAGTAGGCACTTAAATTCTGAACATGTAGATATTAGTAAACTGGATGAAGAATTTTTTTTAAAAAGGAATTAAATGATTCCTTTAAATAAATTTAATCAAACATTTATTAGTTCTCTTGCCATTATTTGCTTCTCTCAAATCATTTTTCCTTTAAAGTCTATGCATAATATTGCAAAACCCTTTTGGGTGGCAGGTGCAGTTAACCACATCACAGCATTTCAGTTCTATATTTACAACAGGAATTTTCCTAGTTAAAATTATACTTTGCAAACAGTTTAAATTTTAAACTAATATTTTTCTTCTAATGAGCAGTTGGGAAAGGTTTTCCATCACAAAGCATAATATCCAGTGAAAAATGCCTGTGTAACTCAGAATTTCTGAAGCAAAGCAATTACTGAGCGTGTCCCCCTGCTCCCCTGAACCAAAAAAATTCTACAGGTAATTCCATAGTGATGCAGTGTGCTGTGCACGTCAGTTTATTTTTAGTTAATTAAGAGAGTGTTTTATATTTTCTCTTAATATTTATTTCTGCAGGACATAATTTTCATTCTAAAATATTAATGATAGCTTTAAAAACAAAGTCGGGATCTGCAGATCAGCATTAAAAAATAAAATAAAGAAGGTAAGGTGCTCTCTGTAAAAGTTCTTCAAGTCAGGCTAAATAACACAGATAAGGCCTAATTTGTGATTTCATTTTAAATTGAGGGGTGTTTTTCTTACATATATTACAAACTACTCTGAGAGCACAAAATTGCTGTGGTGCATTCTTAAAATAAATCTGAATGTGCATATAAAAACACGAGGGCAGTTCAGTCATGCTCAGCTCCTACCACCAGCTCTTCAGGCACTGATTGCCAGCCCGAGGTCGCGATCTGTTCCCACCTCTGCAGCTGGGATCATTTGCAGGCTCACGATACCAATGTCATTGTCATTATTGTGATTTCTAGACTCATCTCTCCTCTTGAGGTGTCAACTCCAAGCTTGGGAATTATTCTTTGGGAAATTCAGTACCAAGAGCAATTTTTTTTTTTTTTTTTTTTTTCCGGGGGCGACAGATATTCTCCAGGGACTGTCTTAATCGCAGCATCCTACTGACTGTCAGAAACACGTAGTATTTCAGGTTTAGTAAACAGGAAAAAAAAAAATTATCAAGTCAACAGCAAAAATGAATCTAATGGAGTATTTAACATGTGTGGCTTTTGTCCAATGTGTTATGGCCTGTTGGACAAATTTTTATTGCATAGTCTGACTGTGGTTGTCTTGTCTCCATTTTTTTTAATGTAAGGCACATGGCAAAATCATGCATGTATGTCTGCAGTTTGCTCAAGTTTACTAGGAAATTGGTTTCTGCGAATACACAAAATGTCTACTCGGACAAAAATTCAGAAGTGTATGCAATTGTTTTAAAGAACATAAATATATGCCCATGCCACCTCTGAAATGCATGGTTAGTAAAGCTTGTAGTAAGTAACCTCCGTGCCAAAAGAAATTCCTCCCAAATTATAACAAGTTCTATATATTTTTAGCTTATCTTTTAAGCTGCAAGTGATCAGAAAAAAAAAAAAAAGTATTTTTTTCTCTCCACCCTTTATGAAATCTGTACGCTTTAAAATAAATTTTTTTTGGTGTGACCTTACGGATTACCAGATTTTTATTTTTTTTTTTTTTTTAGGACTGTTACATCTCTCAAAGGTTAGGGTTTCTAGTGGTATGCCATTGGTAGAAACAGTCTATTGCTGTAAACACCACCAAAATGCTGTTTTTGATCAAAAGGAATATTACCTGCTTCTACTTCTAGTTGCATTTATGTCAGGATAAAATAGTTCACAAATAGCACTCTAAATAGATATTTTTCTTAGTGAGCTCACTTGAATTCACACGCGCTAAGGCTGAAATCACTGCCCCGTTGACTTTAAACTCCCGTCAACTTCCTTGGGATCCGGACTGCTTTCAAGAAGTGTACTTCAGACGACAAAATATTGACATTTCCTTCAGGTTTTCAGACTTTTGATGTTCATCAAAAGAATGTAATCACATTTGTTAACATGTCTACCGTTACCTTTACATAGAAGATACTTTGCCATTATGTGCTGTGTTTCTTGAAATAAATCCATGTAAAAATATGATATTATTGGACTACTTTAGCTTTTAATAGAAATATGTACATAAAGCTCCAAATACACGAAAGTAGAATTGTGAAGGGTTGGATTCTTTTTAAATGACGTGTGAAATTGGGGGAGAGAAAGAATAATTTGTACAGCTTATTTACTGATCGTCATTAAAATAATTTTGTCAAAAAGTAATGTGCCTTAGAGTATTTGAAATTAAACACACTAATGCAAGAGGATATCTAAGGTGAAAGATGTTTGTGTAATGCTAAACATAACCAAAGAAACTGTGGTTTTAGCAAAGGTACCATGCTCTATTTTATCAAGTGCCAGAAGTTGCATAATGAAAGTCTTTCAGTTAAAAAAAATATAAGTAAAGAAAACACAAAAATGCCACCCAGCTGGTAGAGATCTTCCTAATTTTTACCTGATTGTATTTCTGAAGAAATATGGCAGGGCCCTCGTAAATTTTCAACATGAACTGCATTTTTGTTGCCAATTTCCATATCCTTTTAAAAGTGCTGAAGCGTGCATTTGCTATTTATGTTTGCAGTAGACTGAGTACACTTTTACTATTTGTGGTTTCAGAAATTGGAAACAACCAAACAGTGGTGCTATGGTCTAAAAAAATAAATTTTAAACAGCTGTGGGACAGTATTTTTAGAATGGTAGGAGTCCTTCTGAAGACAGACTCGTAACTGTGTCTCTCTGCACAGGAATGCTGCAGAGGGGTTTTCGAAACCAGAATTGTGTTGTCTTCGCACCTTCATCCGTATTGTCTGGGGCAATTGGATTCTGGGACAAATAGAGCTACTCGGAGGAATACCTTCACCCCTATGTTTTCATGCTAACTGTATGGATATTGGAATTACTTTAAACGCTTCTTAGATTCTGTATATCCAGTTCTCGTTAGCTTAACTATTCCTTATGAATGTCATACAAGATAGATAATTAAATATAATCTTATTTATAGAGATGATAAAATAAATGTATGGGCCAGAAATTTGGTGTAACGATTTGTAGAATCGTAGAATATTTTGGGTTGGAAGGGACCTTTAAAGGTCTCTATTCCAGCCCTCTGCCATGAGCAGGGACATCTTCAACCAGATCAGGTTGCTCAGAGCTCCATCCAACCTGGCCTGGAATGTTTCCAGGGATGGGGCATCTACCACCTCTCTGAGCTCTTCCTTATATGTCATTGAATCTTCCCTCTTGTAGTTTAAATCCTTTACCCCTTGTCCTATCGCAACAGGCCCCGCTAAAAAGTCTCTGTCTTTCTCATAATCCCCCTTTAAGCACTGAAAGGCTGCAGTAAGCCTCCCTGGAGCCGTCTCTTCTCCAGGTTGAACAACCCCAACTCTCTTAGCCTGTTCTCATAACAGAGGTGCTCTAACCCTCTGATCATCTTCATGGCCTTCTCTGGACCTGCTCCAACAGGTCCATGTCCTTATGCTGAGGGCTCCAGAGCTGGATGCAGCACTGCAGGTGGGGTCTCACCAGGGTGGAGCAGAGGGGCAGAATCCCCTCCATCGCCACGCTGCTTTTGATGAATTTGGGCCTATTTTGGCATTTGTCTCCCTTAGAAGTTGTTACGTGTACCAAATTATTTCTCTGGATATAGCAGCATTCAGTACTTTACTAGTAGAGAATTTGACTAAAATAGGTATGTTTAATATCTTTGCCATTTCACTGCTGAAGTTAGTCCTACCCCACATAATACTGTGTTATGTTTTGGATATATTACTCTTAAAACAAATAACAGTTCCAGTTTTCCTTTGTTTAAAAAAAAAAAAAAAAATTAAAGATAATTTGTTACCTAACATTTCAGAAATGAACTTTTTTCTTTTTGTCAACCCAAATAATTAATTAAATTACATAACTAGTTTAGCCTAGAAAGAGTAAAAAATTATAGTATGCTCTAACCCTCTATATAAGCTCATCATTGTAATGTGGCAGCTCCTTTGTGGAGGCTGATGAATTTGCTAACTAAATCATCGTGTGTATCGTGGTTCAATAATTTAATTGATTGCAATGTTTGATTTTAGTTGTAAGTTGTCTTCTGATTAGAGGCTATCAAATATCTGATGACGTTTCTTGGCTATTACTGTAATTACTTGATTGGGATTGAAAAATCAAATTAGTTCTGATTTTTATCAAGTTTTAAAATTTTAACTCTTTCTAGAACTCAAATTACAAGTACAAAACCAGTCTTGGAAAAATTCCAAATTTTGATTTCTGCCCTCCCCGCCAACCTATAGAAGACATACAATTCTACATCTGATGCTGTTGAGTTCTGTTCTTGCCATGGTGCTGTGCTGGCTACGGGAGCCCTTTGGGAGCTCATGGGTTGTTTGCAGCCCTGAGTTGTGCAGAGCTGTTGGCTTTTGAATCCAGCCTTTGGCTTTTGAATCCAACCTTCCAGTTTTGATGTCAGGGGACCGTCCTCGCACTTGGCTGTGAGCTTTACTCAAGTAACTAGTCTGAACGCCTGAGCTGTTTGTTGTTTTTTGGGATCCACTGGTAAACATTATCTGTGATAGTTTTCACAGCGAATTCAAATCTAATTACGTAAATGTTGAATAGCAAGGAGTTCAGCAAGGAGTAAAAATAAAGTGTACCACTGAGTTGCTTTCTGAAGTTGTGAATTACCTTACTGTAACAAAATACTGCAATTTTTTTTAAAAAAAAAAATTATATGCTTTTGTAGTTTTTAGAAGTTGAGGTCAATTTAATATTACTTTTAAATCCTGACAAGGAATGACAGTTTATTGGCATTCCAAGAAATGCTCTTTTGCATTCAGTGTATTTGCTGTCAGTACAAGATGAAACGATGTGTTGCAATTTTTTATTTCTGAGAAGAAGAGGAAGATATAGCACGTTCTTCTAGTTTGAGCACTTTGGTGAAGTTACCTTTTGGAAAAGGTTCAGTGAGTACTTTTTCTGAAAACCAATTAGAAGTGTCTGTTCAAAAGTGTTCTAACTGGAAAGGGATTATCGTGTTAAGCTGTGAGCAGGGTTAGGTAGTCTCACACTTCTGTCAGGGTCTCTGTATTAACCCACATCACTACTAAGCCCTTGTAAAATAATATTTCGTTCTACATGGCCTTCTTCGGTCATGTAATTCTTTGCATCTTCTGCCTGTTGGAGAACTCTGCTACCAAAAAGAGTATTATAGAAATAAGCCAGACAGTTTCGTGTTGAACTCGCTTTGTCAATGAACCTCCTAACTCCAGTTCATTAAGTCCTTATCATTGTCCCCAAAATATTAAAATTAAAAAAGCCCTCAGTATATAAATAATGTATTATCCATCACAAGATTTAAAAACTACTAGATGATAAGTATATATACACTTGTTTATATGCATACAAATATATACATATATGTAATTGAGATGTTAATAACTTCAGATAGAAAGATGGTGTTTTAACAGTACGTTAGAAATAAAACATACAGAATGTTTTTCGTTCAAAGATAATATCATTTATTCACAGATAGAAATTAAATAATAAAAAAACTCCAGAAAAGTGTCTCGATAGTAATTAATGTAAATAATGGAAAGGTTTTCCATAAAAATGGAAACCATATTTAGTATCAAGTAGATATTTGGTGTGGCAGCTTTAGAGCTACTGTTGACAAAACATTTTTTGCTGCATTTTCAGGAAGTTGAGTTAATACAATTTTTATGACCTTTTAGATGGTCAAATATAAAAATTCAAAACACAGGTTTTGGGGAGACTCATCTCAGAACAGCTGTGTTTTGGCTGAGGTTTCAGTTATGTTAATTTGTACTCAGAATTGAATGCCAAAATTCAGACGTCAACAAATGAAGTTGGATCTTGAGTTAAAAGCATGTCATTTAAAAATGACACTGCTCCTTCAGTGTGAAAAGAATAGCAGTTAATTGATATTTTTTAATACAAATCATTCTAACTGCATTTTGCAGTGAATTGGTATATACCCCAGTTTAGAAAATTTTAAAAAGTTGAATGTATTTAGAAGATAAATATAATCAAAGGAACTTTTCTGTTGATATGGCATTCCTGTAACGCTCTATTTGACAAGGTTTAGATGATCTTATATGCTATGAAAATCTGATTGTTTTATCATGTCATTGCTTCAAAGGAAAGTCTTTAACTCAGTAGAAACTCAAGCACTGTTTACACGATATATTCTCTACTCCTAATTGTAATTACCAATTGGTTACATAGCTGGTATTTAGATTTCTGCTATTGAGAAGTGGTGTCTTGATGGAATGTGTGTATTTTAGGTTAATACGGAAATATCAGCTATCGTTCCAGATAATTCTTATGATAAATGGATTTTCTCCCGCTATTACAGATAAGGCAGGCATTAAGCAGTTTGCCAGATGTGGGATCCTGGCAGTCACCCTCTACCAGGACTGTGGTAAAATGTTTAACTACCTGTGGTCGCTACTGAGATATTGTCATCCCACGGTTTGGCTGATCTGCTTTGGTCTGGGTCTGCTTTGAGTTTAAGCACCAAGGGACATCTCTGTCTCTCTACCTTTTTTTTTGTAAACATAAGAATTTTTGCAGTGATTGAAAATTGATTATGTTCTTCCCAGTGATGTTCAAATGGTTTTAAATATTGAAACAGACCTTATCCCAAATCCTGGTCTTTGTCCTAAGACATCCAGTTAATTGCTTCTTTTTTAGGGAATCTGAAATCTGGGTCTAGCAAGTCTTTACCCATAATGGTGATCTCAAAGTGCACCTTATTTCTGTGTTTCTTCAGTGATTTATGGTATGATTTTTGTCATAGTCAAACAGGTGAGGTTCAAAAATGTCTCTAACCTTGGCACAATCCGATGACTTCTAATCTGTAGGTCAGTTAACCATAGATAACTTTTTTTTAGGGGTTTTAAGAGCATCACGTTGATCCTTACTCATTAAATATGTCGCATTCTACAAAGTCAATAAATTTCTTATTTTTAAATTCAGAAAGGCATTGAAGAATCAGTTTAGTCTTGTATTTTAGAAAGGGTCCTGGCTTTAAGGACCTCAGTTAGACCCACCATAGTTTCTTCTGGAAACAGTGCTGTTTTCTTTGGTCCAGAGGACTTCCTCTTTAAATTTCTGAGCTTTGACCAGTTAAAATGTCTTTGTGTGGTCTGATGCCTGAGGGTTTGGGGGGGGGGGGGGGAGGGGGAAAAAAAAAAAAAGACCTCGCCCTTACATTTTTCATAGAAATAGCAACTACAGACATCCCTTTTCCATTCCCGTCTTTTTAGTTACTTGTACGTTTTAGCCAGGTACGTGGTCATAGATCAGTGTTTTAGGATTGTTTTCAGTAATGAGTGATTCTTTGCTTAAATTGGCGCCTGATAACAGCAAAAATTAGAGTTGGCTTGAAATACAGTGCTGTTCCTATAGTTGTATCTGAGCCTGGTTTTAACCTTTGAAACCAAATTATGATTTGATTTGAGATTAGATCAGGTGAGATACGATCGCATCTTCCTCAGTGACCCAACCTCCCCACCCAGCACTCCCCCTTCCAAACATCTCACTGGTGGAAACCCCCGGGCACAACAGACGGTTTGGTGGTGGACTACAGGAGCACAAATCCTGCTCCCAGCTTCCTGTGTTGATTAGAATTCCAACTTAATCAGTAATTAATGCGTTAAGATAATGAATGCTGTGAGATAATTATGTAGTGACAAGGGGCAAGACTGCATAGAAGGGGAAAATAGCCAAACTTCACATAAAAAGTCCTTCTTGAGGTCCAGCAGTGGAAACTTTTAGGTAGGAGGCAAGATGCTGTATGGGTGGAGTGGTGACCTGGTGTCCAGAGAAGAGGACACCCTGCCTTTTCAGCTCTGCTGGTGGTGGTGGTGTTCTTTGCAATCTTGAGCATGTTTTTCAGCTGTGCTTGTCACAGCTTGCCTGTATCTCTAAAGTGACTTTGTATATACATGGAAAACGCTACGTATAAATTGGAAGGCGTGCAACACTGGTGATGGTTATTGCTTATAGGTAACGTCAAAGCATGATTAAAGCACAACATTATTTACTTTTAGAACTGAGTGTTGGAATTCACTTTTGTGGACAGTGCTTATAACTAAGGCTTTCGACTCCAGCGTGGTATGCTAAGAAGATGAGTTACGCTGTCTTGCTGATGTCAATTAAAATGCTACATGTCAATTAATGTCATCGGCATATTTCAACCGCATTTAGCTGAATGATGGACTTATCAGGGCTATTAAATTCCCCCTTCATGGGCACAGTGTCTGCGCAGGGAGCAGTTTGTTTCACCTGGTAGCTGGGCAGCACCCACTTCGCAGTGGGTTACATGTGGCACGTGCTGTGTCTTGCCTAGCAACAGCTTTTAGTAAAAAAACGAGGAAATTGAGAATTAGGCTTGAATTCAGGAGTGCGAAATTTTAGAAGTTTGAAAATACGAGGGCAAAATATTTAGCTATAATTGGTGTCATGAAAAGGAATAAGAAATCTATCAAAAAAAAAAAATCTGAAAATTTGTGGCCGGGGTAAAAAAAAAAAGACACTTTGGAAAAAAGCCCAAACAACAAAAACCCGAATGAAAATCCATTAAATGGCACGGCTGCTAGGTGTGAATTTCCTGGTTGTTTAATAAGTGCTTTGGGGATAGTTGCACAGTTCTTGATTTAGGTTTTTCGAAATCATTACCTTTGTGATGGAATGTGGGTTTTCTCAATCTGCGGTTCTCCGTATATTAAAGTCTTTTCCATACACAGCAGGTCTTATAATAAATCTAGTGAACTGAAGACATGTAGCCTTTTACTTTGTATCATTAGTCCCCTTCCTTATCAGAATAACTCCCAATTTGTTCAAAGGTTAGTGTCAGCTTTGTAAACTCCCATCGGGTGTCTTCTCTTCTTGTACCGATGCATAGTAATGTTTATTAAAAGGATGACAAAGCTTTCTAAATTCTCCGTTGAGGGGGGGACGGGGGATGCCTCATGCTGGTTGTATCACGTATAAGGGGCTCATGGGATAGTGCTGAGAAGACAGGGCGGCACTTGGCTTGTTGCAAATATTGCACGTTGCTCCACAAGGGTGTCTTGCTCAGGGTCTCCTTTGAGAAGATCTTCTCTCTGGCAAGAGATACTGTGTCTGTGGGAGCTGGGCACCAGAGTGGACAAGCTTTCCGCTGCTTTGGTGCAATGATGGTTTTAACCAGAACATTATCAGGGCTGCTAAAAAAAGAAAAAAAAAAGAAAAAAAGAAAAAAATTACATAGTTACCTAGCAGTAATGCAAAAGGAGTCTTAAGAATCGGTTGTGATTTTGGTTTTTTTCCCATCCCCTAATAGCCTTAATAATTAGACACAACCCTGGCCTATTTCCAAAACCTTGATTGAAATAAATTAGGTGACTTAAGTGATTGTTGGGTACTTATAGAGATTGATTTAAGTGAAGCAGGATTTGTAGGGAGAGGTGATTTATTACATAAACTGAGACAGCTGGTTGTGAGTGAGAAGCGCTCAAACTCTTTTCAGGACTTCCACCCACTGTTCTCCGTGTGAGGATACGTGATGAGGGATGCAGATTACGGGCTGAGGATAAAGATCTCCTTGAAGATCCACTCTGGGTTTGTTACCAATCTGGGATGAGGTATGGGAGCAAGAGGTATCTATCCCTCTTTCCTCCCTTCCTCGCACCGAAGATTTTGACGCTCTGAATATTTTTCATTCTTCCTCGCTGCAGCTCCACTGATGTGCATCTACGATACGAACTTCCAAAAATCAAGTGTTACCGTAAACAACTATAGGAAAAAAAAAACAAACCACTCCCCAAATCTACATCTCTCCACTTCTAAATCTCAGGGGCTCTTTAGGGTAGGCAGCAGTTTAGAGCGCCGAGGCTCCCGCGCGGCTCTGGCTGTGGTTGCGCGCCTGTAACAGCTCACTAGCACTTTCTTTATGACCCTCCCCAAAGACCGTGGCTTTATTTCCTACCCTGCCACTGTTGCAATTTGTTCTACTTTCACTGCTCTGTAGCAGTTTTGCTTTTACAGCCGTGATTTGCTGCAGGTAGAGGAACGGATCTGAAGCGGGGCATAAGACCTGGAACAAAGTCATTTGTTACCACCCTTGTCGCAATCAAAATCAATAAGGATGGTTGTGGCAAGCTGGAAGATTTTGTATTTTGACGAATATGGGCTATTCAATTGGGAAAAGTACTCTCAAGCAATATTTTATCTTCTGATTTTTGTTATTTTTTTTAATGATTATACCTCTACTCTTCTGAAAATGATGGAAATTATTTAACTAATACTTCCTAGTAGCTGCGAGGTTTTAGGGTGCCCTTCAAAACTTGAATCTTTGGCGGTGTTACAATGACTTCTGAGATAATCCAGGGAAATACTTGCTTTACCGCACTGAAATCAGCAGCCTTAATAATAGTTGCTTTAAAATACGTCAACAAAGAGGAAGAAAAGGGGGATTAGCTCTAACCTGTGGGAAGTTTAAGCTTTGTAAGGATTTTGCTGCTCAGGTAAACTTTAATTGCCACTTGGAAATTTGGGGATACACAGATTCATTTTCAGGCCACTGCTTTACCACCGAGAGTACAAGCAGCACGTCGTTCTAACTATAGGTTTGCTTTGGATGTTGACACAGTTCTCTATGGAACAGTTTACTTGGACTTGCTTAGACAAGAAAGTGTTGCTTTAAACCAAAAAATTAAACACATTTAGACAAATATCAAAAATATACTGAGATAAAAATGGACAAAGATGATGGATCTAAAAATGAGGCAATTATTGCAAATGTCTCTTTTTGTTTGTTTTAAAATATCAGTTTTTGAAGCTTGTAGAAACAAAATAGTTTTGAGGGACTCCAAAATGTTGTCTTTGTAGTAAATCAGACCTTTGATGTACCTCCGTAATCATTGCTAACCATTAAGATTTATTTTTATTTCCTCTGTTTACAGAAAGGTACATTGATTATTGATTGTTTTGTAGGACCTTAATGGCTCTCCATGTACTGTAAAATAATATCTTCATCAGAAGAGGAAACCGAATTCTGACTTTCAGTCAACCTTTTTATTGCTCTTTGTACGTAAACTTGTCCACCAAGGGTGCGCAAATCTTGCAAGTAGTGTAGAACCTCTCGCTTTGATTCAATGTACCTGTGATATTTCTATCTTCATTAAACACCAGTAGGAGCTTTGCAATTAAAGACTTTATAAGCTGAAACTGTGTTGGAAAGGGAAGACTCCCCTTTTTCACTCTGGTGTGCTTCTCTCCTGAGTAAGTAGCAAAATGTTTGCAGTTTTATTGCTAGCTATCACCGGAGTGACTGAGATGGACTTATGAGCTATTCTGTTGCCTTGATAAATTTTCCGTCACAAACTCTGATTCACTCACAACCTTGTATTTGCTGTGGACCCAAATTTTTAGAAGTCTTCCCTGAAACTGTTACCTCCACCTGAGGTGTTTCTGTGGACTTAGTCCCTGTTCTTTACTTAAAATAAAATTCTCACTCTTCTTCCTGGAAGTTTTGCTGAAAATAGGAGTGTAAAAAAAGCCATTAAAAATCTTGTTGGTCTTGTGCATGGCGTATGTTTGTCAAAGGAAAGCTATTTTGGAAAGTGGAAGTTACTTGCAATTGAATTTGTTTTCCTTATTATTAAGTGGTCTTGAAAAAGTCATTTCATTTGCTTTCACAGGGCTTTTCCTGTGCTTTACTGATGATCTTGATTGCTTGCCTTTAATAAATTCCTAATTTACAAAACATGATTGAAATGTTAGATATGATCATTAGTATTTCCTCCTCAAGAAAAGGAAAAAAAAAAGGAGGGTAAGGGACATAGGGTACGTACGTTTTTTCTTAATTTAAATATGTACCTTTCTAGTAAAATGCAGTAGTTGCCAAGACTTGTGATTTTTTTTCTTTTTAGATAAACTTCTTCTGTATTGCCAAACATAGGGCATAAAAATATGAATTGTAGAATCATAGAATGGTTATAGGTGGAAGGGACCTTAAAGATCATCCCTGCCCTGGACAGGGACACCTTCCACTAGACCAGGTTGCTCACAGCCACATCCAGCCTGGCCTTGCTGACCATCATTTACAAACTGTAGGAAGCAATCATAAGCTGTTTCAGTTGAATTAATTTTGCAATTTCAGTACTCTGTATTTTAAATTTTGGAAGTTTGTGGAAACTAAACAATTAAATGAAAGATTAGGATTTATAATTAAGACATTTGTCTGCGCTTGGTTTTCTACAACAGCGTTTCCATAGCCTCTGTGTTGAAAACAAATTAATTATTTTATCAGGAGTTATTTTTATCTTTTTCAGATGCTGTTCCTCTCAGTTGACTTCTAAGAAATGCTAAAATCCCCTATTCCCTAGGGAGAAAAAAAAAAAAAAACACACAACACAGAAAGACCCAAAAAGCTGTTCATTACTGCAGCTAAATTACAGGCAACAGGAAAACCCACCATAATTCACTTACATATGCAAAAAGTTTTGTTTTCACCACCTAAAATAATATTTTTAGTTTCCAGTTCTGCTATGCTCTGCAAAAACCACCAATGTTGTTCTCACACATTTTTATAGAAATGCTTTACATCAAGACTTTTGTTTCTAGAAATCTTATTTTAGAGTAAATTGAAAGTGCATACTTGGATATGTTGGGTATCTGTTTGCTATCCTTTTTTTTTTTTTTCCCCTTGCCGTAGAACATTTGGTCTATGCTACCAATATAAAATAAATTAAATCATAAGTATACTAAGAACTGATTTTATGCTAACCAGGTCATTCCTAGTAAGGGAAGCAAAACTTAGCACCGGGGTAATTAAGAAGGATGTTGTCTTTTTTTTTTTTTCTTTAAATTTCATATTAATATTGAGAAAAAAAACACTTCAAGGAAAAAGATCGACTTTTAGGGAGAAATGAATAAATGGTCAGTTGATAAAAATTAAGTACTAAATCTGTTATGAAGGTACTTTACCTGAAGGAAATTTTTGTTTTGCCTCACTGAGGTAGGATGTTTAGGGGTTATAGGTAGTAATAGAAGAGTTGGAGGATGTAAAATGACCTCCATGTAAAAGATGCATTCTCAGTAGGAATTTTATTTCTGGATTCAAGCTTAATTCTACCCTTAATACAGAAAGAAGGAGGCTTAAGTGTTCTTGCTTAAAAATATGGATCTCTATTTGAAACCTGGGCTGTGGTTCCATGGGGTGTTGGCTCAGTGCTCGTTTCCATCCCTTTCCTGCCTAATTACTGAGATTTCAAATGCAGCACTTAGATTTCTGATGGAGTTCAGGTAGCGCATGAGCTAAAAAACCTCAGCCAGGAATTTGGGATTTGTTTTGTTTTGCATTCCTAAGCAAAAGGTAGGAGATTGCATATATTATGTTGTCATAACGCTATCAAGAGGTGCAGATGCATATATTTATAGATGGCAGATATAAGATTAATCCAGCTCAGATTCCTGATGACCGTCATTTAGGAAAAAACCTGTAATTAATATTCATTTTCCTCTTCAATTGCAGACTCAATGTTCAGTTATGAATAAGCAAGATCTGACGGAGCTTTTAGCTTACCAATGTAAAATACAGGAATTCTGGGCCTTCTCAGAGAATCGTGTTTGAGGAGTGGGGTGAGGTTTTATAGTCTTTGGATTTATTTGTGCAAAAAGTTCAAAAGAAAGTGGATTAACATGTAAATTTGCAAAGCATGAGCTGGCCGGCACTATAGTTCTGTGAGGACGTTCTTCCTGGGTGGGCCAAGAGAATTAACGTTGAGTGTTAATGGGATAGAAGTTTCCCTATGGTTTATTCCTCTTCAGTTTTTCCAAAAACACAAGTGAAGAAGGTAATAGGAGGCTATATTAAAAAGAAGCAAGTGTGTTAAATAACATCGTTGTATGGTGATGTTGCACCATCTAGATCCAGGATGCAGGTGAGATGCAGGCAGTGTTTTAGAGTTGTGTGGAATGTTTGTGTTACTGATGTTTATGATTTCATTAAAGTAAGAGTTTAATGAGTTTATAGTCTCATAATTACTTTATCCAGATTAAATTACACATCAGGATTTTTTTTTTTGGAAGAAATGCCACCTTTTTTAATAAATTCCCTTATATGATCCTGGACACTTCTCAACATTTATGAATGCATAACAAAGTTCAAAATAAGCATCTTTGAGGTTATGTCTATGAAAACAGAGATTAGATGTTGACCAGACACTTCTGTACCGCAAAGGCTGGGAACAAGAGCAGGACCTGCTTGGGGGAAGCTGCAAGCAGAGGACAAGTAGGGATGAACAACAACAAAATTTCAATTTTTTTTTTTTTTTTATTTCTGCCAAACACCTCCAAATATGAAATATGTATAATTTCAGACGGATTTCATTCTGAGCTTGGACTAATGAAACTTTTCACCAGGAGGGTGGTGAGGCACTGGAACTGGTTGCCCAGGGAAGCTCTGGAGGTCCCATCCCTGGAGGTGTTCAAGGACAGGTTGGATGAGGCTTTAAGCAACCTGGTCTAGTGGGAGGTGTCCCTACCCATGGCAGGGGGGTTGGAACAAGATCATCTTTAAGGACTCTTCCAACCTAAACCATTCTATGATAAAGATACATACTGCTTCACTGTGCCTGAGGGGTTTAGGGAAGGATTAACAGACACTTAACAAATGCTGGTATATATTTTGTATGTGAAATAAAGTTTATGTAGTACTATGTAACCATCAATACAGTTACAAAATGCATGCACTGAGAAACTAAGCAAACTTAGCTTTGCTGAAAAGATATTTGGAGAACTGATTTAGCTCAAAAATAATGATAAAAAATGCCCCTCTAATCAGATTTATTAATTTCCCACTAACAGAACTGTATGGGTTATCATTTAAAAAAAATAAATCCTCTATTTAGATTTAGCTACAAAAAATTTAGCATCAAGTAGGGTTTTTTAAAGTGCAATTTTACAAATTTATTTCTACAAATATTTCAATTCCTAGTAAATTCTGATTTTCAAGCTCAAATATAGTGTGCTCCAAAACTTTTAGTTTAGAGTTGAAATGTCCCAGCCTAATTTTTAAAAACTAGTTACACACTAATTAGATTAGTGTGTAGATTAAATACACTATAAAAAAAATTACATACTGAAAAAAAAAGTAAAGTACGGACTATAGATTATATCTCTCGAATCCTATCCAGCCTAATTTTCAAATTATTAGGCTGGATAGGATTCGAGAGATATAATCTATAGTGTGTACTTCTGCCAAGCAGATATCTTACTCTTGGAAGTTTCTATAGCTTTTCTGAGGGCAAATATAAAAATGAAGGCCAAGTAAGAAAGTTACTTGATAACATGAAACAAATCAATGCATTTAATTATTGTTTTTATTGTTAATTATTATTTGCTCTCTGACTCAAAGAGTCTGAAGTAAAATAAAGTTCAGCCTGTCTTTGATTTCCCAAGCAGTTTTGTTTCTTTGACTCTATAACAAAGCACTTTGCTGTGTTTTGTTTTTGCAAGAAAGTTAACAAAATACTATATATTTTTCAGTAAAATGTGTGAGGGCTGGCAGAATTTACCACTGTGAAAACTATTTTTGGCAACTTCTGTTTATAGGCTTTGAAGGAAGAACTAATAACAGACTTTATTTGAAAAAGTTTGTCAATCAAGCCATTTAAAAGCAGATTTCTTACTACATAGTGGCCTGTGCATCATAGATTCAAGGAGGTTATAATGCTATGTGTTTATATCAGTTATTTTAAATTTTTGTGTCTTGTCAGCAGCAAGCCAGTACATTCAGAAGTTCAAGAATGGTTAAAAATCAGACCCTTTAGTAGCAGGCGTTTTTAACTTGCCAGAAGCAAAGATAATGTGTCACTTTTCAAGCTAGCTGTGAAGAGTAATTTATAATCCTTTGTTAATGCTCCTAAGTGTATATTTCACTGATGGATGAAAGGGTGGAAGGGGAGGTTTCATTGATATTTCCTCTTTTGAATATCCTCTTGCTCTTTATGTGCGTGCACACTCAAAGCCATCTGGTCCCCTGGCTTTGCGAGCAGGGTTGCGTGAAGAGAATTAAAAGAGGAGTGTCGCTGAGTTTTAAGCACACATATATTCAGAAATCAGGCTGTGAAGTGGTCATTTATCTTTGTTAAAGTTATACTGAAGAAGAGAGGGTGAATCTGGTACTTCACCCACTTTGACAGTCCCTTTTTTTTTAAATGCTGTGGTCGGGGTTAGGGCAAGAGCCGCTAATTCTTTTGCATTACCTTTGTTGCAGGAAAGGTCAGGAAGGATGCAGTAATTTTGTTATTTAAAAACGCTATACAAATTTTGAGGATGTCCACCTGACATTGGTAAATTTAAAGCCCTTTGTCATCCTGTGTGTGGAGTTCGCCCAGGTGCCTGCCATCCTGTGGCTTAGGATGTGGGTTTTTTTGGGCCGGCTATGTCCAGAGGCAGGGGAAGCAGGCAGGGTATGCAAAATGGCAGCGGTTCGGAGCTGCCCGGAGTTGCGCTACCATCTCGCCTACGTTTGGGATGTGTGACCTCTGTGGCTTGTCCTCTTGTGACATGACAACTCAACGTTTCCGGGCTCTGTGTCGGTGATACTGATGGCCAGAAATGAGTTCTCTAGACCAAGTTAGAAAAGAAAAGTGTGAAGTCTTGGTTTTGAAGCATTTCAAAAGGCCTTTCATAAGGTTTTGTCTTATGAGTACAAACTTCTTATTAGTGGTTTGATGTGCTTTTTATTTTCTTTGACATAGGAAGCAGTTGTCTCAACAGTCTCCTATTAAGTATTTGGGCAGTAGCAACATATTACAAACGTTTATTAAACATCTTCAGATAGCTTTGTCTAAAATTATAGTGAAATTTTTAGTGATTTTTTTCCAGAATATAAGACATTGTAGGGCAAAACGTGTAGTAGGTATCTAGTCACTTGCCATTTCAGCAGTTTGGTATTTGATGGCAGTTTTATTCTGGTTACTCTACGCCCGAGTGGCTACTCTTTACTTAAGTGTTTTGAAGTGAAAGAATTTAAATGTAGTACAGAAAAGGTTGCTCCTATCCCTGGAAGGAAACCCCTTAATGATCATAAAAAGTTTTCAAGCATTTACAGTGGCATTTTCATGGCTTTTTTCACCCTGTGCTATGTAATTGTTTTTTTGTGGACTAGATGCTGATGAAAATGATTTAATTTTTGAATGTTGTTTAAGGTGAAAAGGGAAAAAAGGTTGGAATATGAAAGGAAGAGGAAAAAAAGAAAAAAAGATGGTTTTTGCTTTACCTGAAAGTTGGTATTTGAAAAGTTTCCTCATGGGAAATGCGAGGACTGCTGTCTTCTTGATTGTCTTCTGAGAACGGTGTCTGAGTCCCAGCATTGCAAGGGGGTGTTTTGGTGACGGAATTGCAGCCTGTAGTTCTGGCTGGGACACCAAGGGCTTTCCAGCAACGTTTCCCACTTCCTTTTTCCAAACTACAAATTTTCTGCTGTGTTTCCTGAGAGCGCGGCACAGACTCTGTTGTCTTACGCCTAGTTACATCATGACCTGAAAATCATTTAATTTAGCGACAAGAATTCTGCAAATGAACGGATGTGACTCCCCATGGGTTTTTTCTTACTAAATGTTACGTTGTAAAGCAAAATAAACTTTTTCAATAATCTCTTAGGAATCTGAAAGGGACACAGGGGGAGCTTCCTATGCTGAGGAAGGACCAAGCACACACACATGGTTTTCAGGGCATATTTACTTAGCATGTTCTTCACTGGGGACTTTAAGAGAGGTTTCACAAGAACTTTTAACATCTCCCCTGAATCATATTTGCTGTAAAGCTTTCACAGTGGTGCCCGTTCCTCCCTGGTACTCCACCAGAACTCAGGCCTGTGGCTTGTCAGTGTTTTTCCTCTGGTGAAGTGATTATAGACATTTACATTCTGTATTAAATATCCGTTGTTAGGACAGTTCTTCTACAACTTTTTGCAGTGCCCTGGCATGGGAACAAGGTGCTCGTATATTATAAACTTAAAATGATACGGTATTTTGTGCCAAGGCTTACTTTGCTAGGACTTGTCGGTTTCTCATATGAAGCTTTTCAACTCTAGCACATGAAAGCCTCCCTCCCAGATATTCTAAACACCCCGAATCTCTGCAGAGATGCTAATGAAACAGTACTTATGAGATTAAAGCCTTTGGAGTGTACAAGCTGGATGAAAACCAAGGGAAGAGAGAAACTAAACTGTCCCCTTGTATCCTCATCTAACCTAATTTATTTTTCCTGGTTGGTAAAGGTCTTTGTGATATTCAGAGTTCATGCTTGCTCCTCCTGTTAAGCACAAGAAACTACAACAGTAATTACCAAAATTCATTAATGGAGACATTTTTTTTCCTTCCCCTGTATCTAGTTGAGTAAATTATATTTTTATCGGTTTGTCTAGTGACAATGTCTGTAATTCTAAATTTTCTCTATTTTAAAACATTTGTGCAAGTCTATGTTAATGCCACTCTTCTAATTTCTCTGTATACAAGCGTCTGACATCTAGGAATGACCACAGCAAGTTAAAAAATTTTTAGATATCTCTTGACTTATAGATGCATGGATAGTCATAGTGGTAGTCACATTCTTTAAAATATGAGCTGGCATATTTTCAAACGTGGTGTATTTTTGTAGTTGTAGAAAGTCATCCATCTTAGGCTCCAAGTACTAAGAGCAGTTGTATTTTAAGTGGCATACTTAAGGGATACCTGGATGTTTAGAATAGCTGATGCAATTTTGTAAAGGGACTTAAAAATATAGGAAGACTGTTGGAAATAGGAAATATAAGAAGAATTTGTTAGCATTTTTACTATACCAGTTAAACCCCAGCATAATCAGCTTCCTTATTTACCAGAAGCATAATCTGTAATATAGATTTTTTTTTTCTGAACTTATTTATGAAAGCTTTAACTGGTCATTGAATACTTTCTTTTACTACGTCCAAAATTGCACTGAGATTTCATGGATCCCCCACATTCAACATGGTAATACATGCCAGTCTCTGCTTTGGATTTTCAGTCCTTACTTGTGTTGCTGTCCCATTAATTGGAATATAGGAATGTGATAGAAATACAGGCATGTGACTGTACATGAATTCTGCTTGCACATTAATCATTCTCATCAGCAGTACTCTTGCCGTTTTTTAGTTGGTGAAAATGCATCTGAAGTCATTTAGCTGTATTTCCTACGTAGTGTTTTCCCAAGCAAAGTACCTCTGTTTATTTCATTATACAAAGACATTCAGAATTAAATTCACATGTAAGGACAGTAAAGACTAGATGTTTAACTCACCCCACTTATGGCTTTGGAAGAAATAATGGAAAAAAAGAATTCCATAAAACGGAGGATAAGGTGGTGTGTGTTGTTTCAAGCTTGAGTAACTTGTGTTAAAAATAAAATGACAGCATTTATGTTATGTCATTCACTGTTACATGATTCTTTTTCAAGATAAGGTATTTTGCAGTGGTTTAGAACAAAGAGTTTTTTATTTTCAGAAGTGTCATATGCTAATTGCCTATGCAGTTTGTGATGATACTTTTGTAAGTAAAAGTAGCATCCAGAGTCAATTTGAAATCTAAAATATTAAAGAGACTTGAAAGGTACCATCAGGATTTTACTGGTTTTAGAGAACTGTGATGTATTAAGAGTATTATTTTTCATTAGTGTGCATGAAAAGATCAGTAGTAGTGATATCATCTATATGATTTCTTAGGTATTCTTCATGCATTATGCAGTGTTTGTCACTCATATTGGTTAAAATGGCTGTCAAAATGCAAACGCATACAACTCTGTAGCATTAATTAGGTCACGGTGTTTGAAATATCCTTGAAGCATTTAATGTTTTAATATGCTATTAGTTTTTGGCTTTTTATGTTTGGTTGGTATTTTTTTTTGTCAAGTGTAGTTGCTCACAGTATAACTATCAGACTTATTACATGAGATTTATTTTGAATCAAAGGGGGCAGGGACAGTAGCAGACCTGGATCACTTGGCACGTGGACTCATATGAACCGTCTCTGTTTTAATCTAAATAATCCTGTCTGGCTTTTGGGATAGAGGAGTGTTATGAAAACAGTGGCAGGAATGACTCCAAATCATACCTAGTTTCTTTTAATCTCTCGCTGTGTAATTTATGAAGTAAAACACCAAAAGGTTCTTGGTCTCTATTAACATGGAAGGTTAAGGTCTGTAACCTCACAGAAAAAGTGATCAAAGTCAGTGACAAATTCACATGTTGTAGAAGTCTAAAATCCTGTTGTAGCTTGTGCAGCCTAGAGATCTAGTCGTGTCACCATCATATTGACCCTACATTTGTTCAATGGAGTCACTGTCTAGATTCCAGTGACTATATCCACTAAATCTCTTGATGATTTTAGGAATGTTGAATCCCCTATACATGATAGATACTGGTTGGAAAACTGAGCAAGATACATTAATACTGAAACCAAAGCATCTTTTTAACAGTGAGATAGTCAATAGAATAGTTCAACAGAGGGAAGCAGTGGGTGGTTCTTCATCTACCTATTCATATTTGTGATCATATTTGTGATCAAATATGAATAAGTCTTTAAAGAGCAGAGCTCAAGAAAATAATACCTGCGACTGAATTGATCGATTTCTATTAGCCTGTGAAACTTTTCCCTTTACCAGCTAGAGGAGTCCCTGATTTTTATGAAAGCTTTTTGGTCTTTCTCTTATCAGTGCTGCCTCAGAAGGGGGGACGGTAATTATGAAGGGCACAAGTCTATGGTGTGGGTTTTTGGGTTTTTTTTGGTTTCAAAGGACACGGTTCAGAAGAGTCCCATTTCTCTTTGTACTGCTGAGCCATTTTGTTTCCAGGATTCTTGCGGAAAGTCTGCATGTGCCGTGGTCACCAAAGATTTCCGGTTGGGCTCCTGCCGCCAAGATCTCTTGGGTATTTACAAGATAAGCCAAGGCACAGTTAAAGCTTGATTTGCAATAGTGCCTTTTGTGTTCCTCCTGGGATTATTGATAACAGATCGGAGAATGCTTATCTTCAAGCATTTCTTTGGGTTTTGTTTGTGGGGATTTTTTGGGTTGAGATTTTATTCTAATAAATATGGGCATATTTAATATAGTAGTTATTCTCAGTCTTAGAAAAGGGTAGATGTGAACCTTATTTCACCTTCTGAAATAGTAGATGAATTAAGAAACATCAAGCCTTTCTTCTGTGTTCCTCTAGGACAAAACTACCACTGAAAGATTTAGCGAGTACTATCAATTTTTAGCTATTTTTCTGTTTCAGTTCATATAGATTAGTGGTTGGTCTACTGTTACTCTAGAAGATTTTCACTAGTAACTCTTTGACAACGTTGCCATCTATCCGGGTAAAGGAACTGTGGACAGAGAGAGTTCTTGTTAGAGTCCGAGGCCGGCCAACTCATCATCCAAGTTCTCTGTCTGCGGAATTGCGGTCATCTTGACTTGTACTCAAAACCTATTTTTGTCTTAAAGTACATCGGAGAATTTAAAGCAACAATACCGGGAACCGAGAGTCAGCAGCGGAAACAGATAGAAATGGTGTCAGCAAGAGGATAGCAATAACTTTGCTGATACCATACAAATTATTGATATCAAACCATGGAGAGGTTTGAGAGTTACAACAAGGCAGTCCTCCGTATGGAGGCTGCGTTCAGATACAGGTATTCGTATCTATCCATTAGGTGGTTTCAGATATTTCTGTGTCATAAACCCACAGCATTTTACTCTATTCTGTCTTTAACGAGCCCATAGAAGAATGATGTTATTGTCAGTCCTGAGTGTGGGAGATTGTCCATTTTCTGATAGCATTAAAGCCTGCATTTTTTGGCAAAGACCTGTTTATTTTTATAAGCCCCTCATTTCCCTACAAAGCCATTTGAGCTCCCCTTGCTTGGACAGCATGTCAATCAGGTTCTTAAAGAGCAACCCCAAACTCCCCATTCCCTCCCCGCCCAAACAACAGCAGAAGAACGTCTGTTTTCATTTGGTGAAATGCCTGTCAACACCAACAGCTCAGTTCTTGATGCTGCTTTCTGATAACACGAGTTCTGTAACGTTGCATCATGCACATTTCATACATTCTCTCCTTGCTTCAGCTTCTATTTCGTTGGCTGAGTTAGAGACAACGAATGCCATAATTTGACCTCAAAACTTACTGACAGAAATGAGGAGCTGGGGAATGCGGGGAACTGTATTTCTTTTCATTTTCCCTTTTATCCTGTAAAGTTTGATGTCCGTTTACTCTTGCGCCTTCTGATTCCAATTCATTTGAATACTTGCATCCAATTGAAGTTTAAGCAAATAGTTTTCTACAGACGAGGAGGACCTACTTGTATAATGTGAAAATCTTTCTGCCTCCATAAAATTGACTTTGCGAGCTGTGGTTTACATACACAAGCCATTCACACACATGCAGGAAGTTTTCTTGACTTTTGCTAACGACAGTAAAGTCAATGAAATTAGAGAATAAATGATTCGTTGTAAATATTTAGTGAACTGTGACTAAGCACCTTTTAATAGAAAGTGTCAGTGTTTTAATTCCAGAGGCTAGACTGTTTATGAATAGTTATATTTTATAAGGTACTTTGTCATGGCTCGTGAGATATTTACAACAAATCTTTTTTTAGTGATTTTTTTTTTTCATTAAGAAAACTCATGAGAATTTCCTGAACATACAAAGCAGGCTCATGATTGCACAGTATGTCACTGAAAACAACTTTCCTTGCAGCTTTTATTTCCTTCTGTCTTGATGGACTGGGGTTTCAAGACTAGTGTTATTATCTGCAAAGGTAGGTATGGTAATGCCCTTGAAGGGAAGGGAAAGGAAGGGAAAGGAAGGGAAAGGGAAGGAAGGGAAGGGAAAGGGAAGGGAAAGAAAAGGGAAAGGAAGAGAGAAAATGTTTGTGTAGTTCTAAAGACATATTTTATACTCCCTACTTTTCTGTAACTGTTCGGACAAATGCCAGAAAAAGTTCTTACTAGTCAGGATACACCAGTCAATGGGAGGTTATTTTTATTTTAGTCAAAAAACACCAAACAAAAAAACCCTACCCACACAAAAAATTCCACCTTATTATTTTTGTTGCTTAATTTTTTCAACGTTAGCTGCTGCTCCCTGTCAAAGTGATGGAAGAACAGTAACCATTAGATGATGATTAAGCTTCTGGGAGGAAACCCCTTGTACATGGAAGTGATTTTTTCCATCCAGCTTTGTGCAATTTTGTGTTTTACTCTGTCAGCCATTGATGAGCAAATTTAGCCTCCTTAAATCCTTCTTAACTGAGATTTAGGAAGGCCCTCGGTTGCAAAGTCTTGGAAAGCGATTCGGCGAGACTGCTCTAGCGAAATCTTACAGACGTCTAAAGCCAATAAGGGATTTGGTGTTTTCTAGGCATCAGGCAAAAGCTCATGAGAATTGTAAAAAATATCCCTCTCTTATCTGGAGGAGGAGGGAGACATTTGGAGCCTCAACTCTGCTGCATTTGAGAGGGAGGTGAGGGCTCCCTTTGAAACATAAAATCCCCATCCCCAGGGACTGGTTTCCTAAATAAGAGTCACTTGCACACAAGCGTCGTTGTTAGAGTGGGTAGCAAAATTCAGAAGCTGAATGCTTTAATTTGTAACTTCTCTTAATATTTAGTCTATTTTTCCTTAAAGGTAATATAAAGCACGCTTGCATGGTTAGGGACTGAATTCTCTCAGCTGTACCTTCACAAGCAGATTGGAGTGAGTGGAGTTTCGTGGGTAATTAAAGAATAAAAATTTAAAAAAAAAGTATAAAAAGAGACTTTTCTTTGTTCAGCAAATGTTCCCCATTTAATATTGTGTCATATAATATTTTTTAAGTTGTCTCCCATTGATTTAATGAGTCTCTTTGGATTAGGCAAAGGCAAAGATGAAAGTAAGGAAATACGGATAAAGGCAGTGGAGGCTAATTGGGAAATTTATTTGAATTCTAGAAAATTTTTCAATTTTTTTTCAAAAATAATTATTCCAGTAGCACAATTTTAGTGTGTCATAGCCAAATGTTTTTTGGAATACTTTTTTCTGCTTTTTAGATTGGTGAGTTAACTGCAGACATTTCTACTAATCTCTAGCTGTATTATAAAGCTAAGATTTAAAAAAAAAATATATAAACCTGCAAAAATCAAGGCCAGCAATTTCACATGTTTTTTAATCCTATTTATAGCTTGTCTATGCCTTTTCTTAAGCTTAATCAGGAGAACGAATGTGACTTTGTGGGGTTTGGTTTGGTTTTTTTTTTCCTTTCTGCTTTTACTTCATAGCAAAAAGGCCCAAAACTGCAACTTGGTTGTTTATTCCTTTGTTTTTGGTGGTAATAATGAATATGTCAGAATTTTCTGAGAAGGAAAAAAAAACCTTGTTCATTTTGGTGAATGGAGACATTAGAAGTGTTAAGACGGTGGCTCTTGAGTTCTTCCCTGTTCCCCCCCACCCTTTATTAAGGAGATTCTTTTGTGGATCTTCTCCCATACATGGCTGCAAAGACCACCTCTTCTCCCACTGGCTGCTGAATATCCCTTCTGTTGCCATCCCTGGTAACCACACTAATTGCTTACATGGAAAAGGGATATTAGGAAAATATTAAGTGAAGCTAAAAATACATTAAATATGATACAGCAGCTGGAAAGAGGGAAAGCCAGCACCTTCCACCAGCCAGATCTCCATGGACCACCAGCAAAGTGCTCCGGGGGCCACTGCAACCGTGCAACCACATAACGTGCTTTGGAACATTTACATCAAATATCACCTCCTGCTTTTTGCCTTGACCTCAGAAGACTTCCCCAGCAAAAGATAAACAATAAACTTACATAGCGTGCCCGAGAGACTTAGGTTCTAAATAAACTCTGTATGATGCCACACATTTTCGAGGAAGCAGAGCTTACCGGAGACCACACAAATCTCAGCCACGAGCACCACTGCCGGTGCGCTGAGAGATGCCAAGCTGGAGTTTTAAGAAGCGACAACTGTGCCTGGATATAGAAGCGCAGTCACCGTGTTTCAAAAAAAAAAAAAAAAAAAAAAGGAAAAAAAGAGAATACGTCCATGTTTTGTGGCTGCCCCCTCTGTGGTACCCAGGGAAGCCCGGAGCGTGGCTTTTGCCTCTCTCTTCAGCTCTGAAACCAAAAGGAAGGAACTGAGAAGTGTTCGATAACTGCAGCACGGAGACGTTAATTATTCTCCTCTAGCAGATCATTCTGATACCAAAAATTACATTTGCTTTTGCCTCTGTAGTGTGTGATTCAATGAAACCGCAGCTTTTCTTGGGGAATTCGGTCTTTCCCTGACTCCAACCATTGCTTCCTTGGCTTCTAAGGAGGAAAAGAAAAGGAAAGACGGGATGCTGAGCACGGTTCCCTCAAGCATGGCAATTCCTGACTTCTGTCTGTAGAGATAAGTTCTTATTTTGGAAGTGTGGTTCTTTTTAAAAACTGCTCGCCACTGAGCATCTGCTGGTGTTGGTTAGGATGCTGCACATGTACTTAATTTCTTCAAGAATTTTTTCTTCTGCAATCCTAGAAATGTGCTATAAGTAATTGGAAGTGCTCATTGGAATGACTTTTGGACTCTCCGGTATGCTTTTTTATTTTTTCTAGTTTATCTGTTTTGGTAAATAAGACATTCAGGATTTTACCTGCTATCACTTCACACTGTGTTTTGCAGATGCAGATAAGAAAGCAAAGTACAGTATCCATGGTAATGATTCTCCTTGTTAACTCCTGTTCTGGGCATAATGCTGGGTGGACAGTGTTTAAATAAAAATCCCTTTTTAAATGCTTATATTTGATGACTGGTTTTGCTCCTACTTGAGCAGCCTGAAATTGGTAAATTGAAATTATAACTTCATATTAAGATATAAATTCAATCCAACTATAATTTTATAGTAAATTCTCTCCAAATTACCAATTAGTCACATCTAAATGCTTATCAATAAACACCAATAGTCATGCACATTTCTCCGGAATGAGCACAGCTCATGTTTGTCTATTTTTTATTGAGAAAGGTCAGAAAATACAATCTTTTTTTTTAAAAAAAGACAAATTTGAATGGATGTCAAGTTGTCCTTTACATTGTTCTTTTGAACTGTCATCAATAAAGTGGAACAATAAACTACCCTTTTCTTTGATGTGACATTCTGTTGAGCCCTGCGAGAGTAGTTCTCGTTCCCCTTTTTTGTCTTTCATTCTTGACTCAGAGCTTGTACCTGCTGCACTATAACTTTGGATCTTTCTTTTTAGTGTTCGTCTCGTAGTATTGTTAGTGCATATTTGGTACTTGTGATTTTGCTTCTTTCCTTTGTAAACTAAATATTTTTTATATTTTTGAAAATTAAATTTTTGAGCGCTCATGCTTCAACCCTAATTTGCTTATGAGAAAATCTTTCTAAGGTCCAGATATTCACATGTTCTGTTTCGTACTTTCCACTGAACCACTTTTCATTGAAAAATAGGAAAAAAATTATTTTGAGACATCCAAGAAAGCTGTTTCTTCTTTCATTTTGATCATCTCTGCACTCAAAAGTGATTATTTAATCATTTTAGTGCACAAGGGTGTTAGTGTAGCCTAATGCTTCTGTGTACACCCTCATCCCTAAGTTTTGGGGGGGACCTAGGGTAAAAGAAGAAGGGCAACTATCTATACTGTCATTTGGACATAGGGGAAAATAGAGGTTTGATCTGTAGATTGTGTACACAGGAATATATTTTGCCAATATTTTCACCCTTTCTTTTTTGGGGTGGTTTTTTTTTTTTTTTTTAGTTTTGGTGTTTGTTTTTTTTTAAAGTCCTGTATATTTCCTTAAACAATATACTTTGTCAGCAATAAAATGAGAAAAATAAATTGTGTTTTTAATGAGGCATTAATTGTCTAAGTGATGATTTAGTGTCTGTGCTCAGTATAACTGCGAGAGAGCACATTTTAGATGAAATGAAAGACTAAAGTGTAATTAGTAGACACGGATGTGGTCATCTTCCAAAGTCCTTGCTTTTGTTTTTGTAGCAAGTAGATCAAGACTAGGGTGACTGTAAAACATCAATATTTTATAAAACTCTTCTTTTCTTGTTCCAAAAATTCTGCCAAATTGTACTTAAATGAAGTCTTGTGAGGAAAAAGCCTGTAAGAGTTCTTTACTATAAATACATTTTTGTGATTTTAAGAAGAATGGGGTATTTATAATGGATTGAGCCAGAGCTTCTCTGCTCTGTGTTATCTTTATAATGTTTGCCATAAAGTGCTTCCAGGCGACATCTTGACTTCTGTAATTTTTTTCTTCCTTTTCTTTGGTGCCTGGAACAGATTATTGTGGGTTATAACATTTTAAAACATTTAAGTAATCCATTTGAAAGCAGGAAAAAGAGTGCACCGTTGATATGAACTTGCGCTGACTTTCCAGAAAAGATTTTATCACAGAACTTCCAGTTTCTTGCTCTAGGAAGAAGGTTGCATAGTTTGATTTCTGAAATAAAATACATTTTTAAAGCATTTTCTTTTTCAGTGAAATTGATGTATCTTACGGAAGAATTTTACATTCAGAAAAAATGAGAGTATCGGTGTGTTCAGTGCATTCTGAAGTGAAACCTAGTTGAAACCAATTATTCAATAGAATTATTCTATATTTTAATTATGGTGCATCTTTTCTTGTTAATGGATACATTTTATCAGTTCCTGGTGGGAAAATAACTTGTATTTTTCACTCAGAAGTTCAGTGATAAGACGGAGTAACTACTGCAACAGTTCAGAGCAGGTTTGATTTTTGGTAAATGGGAGGTGGCGGTGCTTCATTAGATGTAGAAGGCATGAACTGCCGTGCCCCTGAGTTGTTAACTGTAATTTAGAGCACAGATTTCCAAGCTGTGATCTGTGGACCACTGGTGATCCAAAAGCCAAATTCAGTATTTCACAGCAGTTTTGTTAAGATATATAATAGCTAAAAAAAAATAATCGAGATATACTGCAAATATTTATGCCATAGTTAGGTTTTACAGTGTTTGTGAGAAGTGCTGAGATTTGCAATGCTCTTTTGGTCTCAAATATTTCCATATTTTTGAGATGGGTCGTGTTTTTCGACACCTCTTTATATTTCTCCCCATTACTACAGTGAGGAATGTAACATCTATCTCCCACAAGTACTGCAAAGATGAATAATAGGAATACAGGCTCTCTATGTGCATAGGTGGACTTTTCATATCATTTTGTTTTACTATTAAAATTAAATCTGATTTGCTAATTTACTATTAAAATAAATTTAATTTGCAAAGCCTGGTTTGTCAGTAGAGCACTTGTTACTGCCCGGTAATGGGAGGCACAGGGGAATAACTTGTTTTTTTTGACCAACTGTGGACAAGTTTTTTCCCTTCTCCAGGCATTGACTTCAGGAAGGGTAGGAAAGTAAAAAAAACCTGGTGTTATCAAATATGTTAACATCTGATAAAGAAGTGTATTATTTGAGAATTGGATATAATTATCATTGTTTAACACCCAAAGATCTCATTCATAGTTATGATGTGAATTTTTAAGACAATGAAAAATGGTCTTGACATTTTGGAGAATATAAAAAGAATAATATTATTTCTCTAAAAATTAGCATAAAGCATTCATCCTCATTTATATTTTGTATCTTGTGGATTAACTTAAATTGTCTTGTGGTTTTAATCTAGATTTAAAATAGCTAGGGATTTCCACATTTGGTTAACACTTACAATGTATATATACAGTGGAAAGATGTTTTGACTTCCTGCTCTCCTCATCACTTTTTCGCCCTGTCCTCATGAGAGCAGACTGAAAATTCATCTCTCTTGGCTTTGTTAAATTCCGCTTGTGTTTGGGTATATTGTTGAGATCAACTTTTTCCTAGAGCAGAAATGACTGATCATAGGCCAGTCTGCATAGTCTAGAAAGACAGTTGTCTCATTTATTTCCTGAAAAAACGAAACCCTTTGTGAATGTGCAAATGGAACGTATTATGTTATACAACTGGAATAAATTATATCTTTTTCCTTTGCCAGTCATAAGGATTTGTAAAATTAATTTATGTTTAAGACACTTAACTGTTAGAGTTTGGTGCATTCTGATTAGTGTACAATGGTAATGAAAAGAGTTCTTGCCACAGCCTTGTCTTGGGATAAATCTGCTGATTTTCAGCAGTTAGAAAGTGTTTACAATAGTATAAGAGAAAAAAAAAAAAACAGAAAGCTTGACCAAACCAGGGTGAAATCTATTGTGATTTTGGGTTTGGGATTTTTTTTTTTGGTTTTGTGTTTTTTGGGTTTTTTTAATAAGCAAGACTTCTAAAAGCACCTCTATATAGCTGCCCGTATTCTATCATTTACTTATTTTACAAAATCGCACCCATTCTTAGCTCGTAGGTATTGTGCAAAATATTTTACAAAGAGTAACCAAGTTAGTTCAATGAAACTATACATAGAAAGATTATTTTGCAGTGTTTTTAGCAAAGCTTAGAAAATTAGGTTTTGATGTAATTTAGACATATTCACCCTAAAAGAGAGGTACCTATAAATGGCTTTTTGGAAGTAGACCTGTATAGCATCTTGCATCAAAATTGATGACATTTTGCAAATTGGCAGTTTGCAAAGTAATAGACCATGAGGGAGGAAAAATATTTTTAAAAACAGTTTACTCAAATTAATTTTTGAAGTTGTGTTTTCATATACATTAATTGATTTTTCATGTCTTAAGTGTAGTAATAAAAGTTTAAGTATGATGGTCTTACATTTTCTGCTTAAAATCAGAGTTTAGTTTATGTATTTATGCTTCCAATAACATAATATACAATATTCCACTTTGATTTTATCTATGATATTGCTCATGAAGAGAAATCACAGCAACTGGGGAAGGTTCCTGAGGAGTGGAAGAAAGCAAATACCATTTCTGTCTCCAAAAAGGCAAAGAAGGAGGATCTGGGGAATGACAGACCAGTCATCCTCACGTCGATCCCTAGGCAGATCGTCCTAGAAACCAATTCTGAGCCTGTTAAGGATAAGAAGGTGATTGGAGTTGTCAGCATGGATCCATGAAGGGGAAATCATATGTGATTAACCTTTTATTGCTTTTTATGATGTAATAGCTGGTGCCATGGGTGAGGGAAGAGCAGTGAAGGCTGCTTACCTTGACTTTAGCGAGGCTTTTGGTGCTGTCTCCTGTAGCACCTTTGTATACAAGCTGATGAAGTAGATAAATGGATGGACAGCGAGGCAGATTGAAAACTGGCCAAAGAGGGGGTGAGTTCAAAGGATTGATAGCAGCAGCATGAAGTCCATCTGGAGGCCAGTTACTGGTGCTGTACCCCAGGGGTTGATCCTGGGGTCAATTCTGTATAATGTCTTCATTAGCGACCTGGATGGTGGAACACAATGCACCCACGGCAAGTCTGTTGATGATACAAAACTGGGAGGAGTGATAGATAGACCAGATGGGTGTGCTGCCATTCAGAAGGACCTCAACAGGCTGGAAAAATGGACTAACAGGAACCTCATGAAGTTCCACAAAGGGCGATGCCAAGTTGCGCCCCTGGGGAGGAATAACCCCAGCCACCAGAACAGACTGTAGGCTGACCATGTGGAAAGCAGGTTTGGTGGAGAAGACTGTGGGGGGATCCTTGTGGACACCAAGTTGGACATGTGCCAGCAATGTGCTCTTGTGGTAGCATCCTGGGCTGCATTAGGCAGCCTGTTTCAGCAGGTGAGGGAGGTGATCCTTGCCCTCTGCTCAGCACTGATGAGAGCCATTTGGATTGCTGGGTCCATTGCTGGATTCTCCAGCACAAGGGAGAGACAAGTACATACTGGAACAAGCCAGTGAAGGGCCACTGAGGTGATTAAGGAACTGGAGCATCTTTTAATACGACGAGAGGCTTGTGAGAGCTGGGACTATTCAACCTGGAGAAGAGAAGGCTCAGGGAGATCTTATTGATGTCTGTAAATAACTGGTGGAGGGAAAAAGAGAAGGTAGAGCCAGGCTTTTTTCAGTGGTGGCCAGTGACAGGACAAGAGCCAGTGAGCACAGATGGAAATACAGGAAATTCCACTTAAACATAAGAAACAAACTTTTTTACTATGAGGGTGGTCAAATGTGTGGGAACAGGCTGTGCAGAGAGGTTCTGAAGTGTCCATCCTTGGAGATACTCTGAACCCAAGCAGACTCTTATTTGAGCTGGGGAATTGGACTAGGTATCTCCACATGTGCCTTCCAACCTCAACTGTTCTGTGATTCATGGCACAGCAGTGATATAGTGGCGTCTGCTTTTTTCCCCTTCTGTCCTGCAAGACAGTAATTTTCCAGGCAATTTGATACGTATTTCTTACTGTCTATATTATAGTGTATTTAAAGAAATATTAACGAAAATTGCTCTTTCTAAAGGGAAAAATTAGGGTATTTTTTGGTTACCACAAGTTATTAAAACAATTTCAAGATCAGCTTAAGGACATGATTCAGAAAGTTCATGCTTGAACAAAACGCTTTATAGAGTCAAGACAGTGTGACCTCCCATGGAGCTGGGAGACTTCAGCATCTCTGAAATTCATTCCCTGAGGAATTCATCACTGAGGATAAGGTTAGTCTTTATGTGAGAGGAATCGGACTTTTCATTGGCAAGCTGGTAAAAATTGTTCATCCTGCTGTCTGGCAGACACTTACCATTTCAAAAGTCATGGTGTAAAGAAGCTACTTCCATTTTCAGGTAAACAGAGTTTCTCTTACAGAGGTCTTGCCTTGTTTAGGTCTTACCTCAGTGGAGCAATGAACTTGGAGAATGCCTTTGGACGTTGCTTTCCACCATAGTAATTGAGAAGTATCTGGAGTGAAGACGGTTAAGTAAGCTTTCAGTAAGCTCAGAATAATTGTTAATTCTGAAATCTTTTCCTGGTTTTAGAATTTTAATAATTACAAGCATCGGTGAAGCCTAGTTCAGACTCTGAACACAGAGTGTCAACAACCATCTGTGAGTTGCAGGTGAAACACCATTTCAGAATGTGGTGATATCTCATTTTTCAGTATTTTAAGTCACATAATCAAGATTTCTTTTTGTGTACTTTTTTAACATCACAAGACCCCCCCCAGTTCTTGGTTAAGCTGAGTTTATAGTATTTCCAGCAGTGAAACTTCTGTTCCTTCTGAGATGGTTACAGAGGGTTTTAGCTCTAAGGATGTTTTCCTTATAATCTTCTCTAAATGTTCCCTTTCTAAATTTTATTTGTCACTATGTACTGTTGAATAATTAAATGGTATGATGTAATGCTTCTTGTTATTTATGCTTTTGCAATATCTGCAGACCTCATCAGGGCTTAACTTGATACGAAAAAGACCCATTTTGTGGCTGATTTCTGTTTCTTCCTGTGCTTGCTATTCTCACTGCCATGCACATTTTGGAAAGCATTTTCCTTAAGTTTCCCGAGTTTGTTTTAGTAAAGATTCAGTAATTTAGTAATCAAATTTTTAGAGTAAATATTNAAGAGCAGTGAAGGCTGCTTACCTTGACTTTAGCGAGGCTTTTGGTGCTGTCTCCTGTAGCACCTTTGTATACAAGCTGATGAAGTAGATAAATGGATGGACAGCGAGGCAGATTGAAAACTGGCCAAAGAGGGGGTGAGTTCAAAGGATTGATAGCAGCAGCATGAAGTCCATCTGGAGGCCAGTTACTGGTGCTGTACCCCAGGGGTTGATCCTGGGGTCAATTCTGTATAATGTCTTCATTAGCGACCTGGATGGTGGAACACAATGCACCCACGGCAAGTCTGTTGATGATACAAAACTGGGAGGAGTGATAGATAGACCAGATGGGTGTGCTGCCATTCAGAAGGACCTCAACAGGCTGGAAAAATGGACTAACAGGAACCTCATGAAGTTCCACAAAGGGCGATGCCAAGTTGCGCCCCTGGGGAGGAATAACCCCAGCCACCAGAACAGACTGTAGGCTGACCATGTGGAAAGCAGGTTTGGTGGAGAAGACTGTGGGGGGATCCTTGTGGACACCAAGTTGGACATGTGCCAGCAATGTGCTCTTGTGGTAGCATCCTGGGCTGCATTAGGCAGCCTGTTTCAGCAGGTGAGGGAGGTGATCCTTGCCCTCTGCTCAGCACTGATGAGAGCCATTTGGATTGCTGGGTCCATTGCTGGATTCTCCAGCACAAGGGAGAGACAAGTACATACTGGAACAAGCCAGTGAAGGGCCACTGAGGTGATTAAGGAACTGGAGCATCTTTTAATACGACGAGAGGCTTGTGAGAGCTGGGACTATTCAACCTGGAGAAGAGAAGGCTCAGGGAGATCTTATTGATGTCTGTAAATAACTGGTGGAGGGAAAAAGAGAAGGTAGAGCCAGGCTTTTTTCAGTGGTGGCCAGTGACAGGACAAGAGCCAGTGAGCACAGATGGAAATACAGGAAATTCCACTTAAACATAAGAAACAAACTTTTTTACTATGAGGGTGGTCAAATGTGTGGGAACAGGCTGTGCAGAGAGGTTCTGAAGTGTCCATCCTTGGAGATACTCTGAACCCAAGCAGACTCTTATTTGAGCTGGGGAATTGGACTAGGTATCTCCACATGTGCCTTCCAACCTCAACTGTTCTGTGATTCATGGCACAGCAGTGATATAGTGGCGTCTGCTTTTTTCCCCTTCTGTCCTGCAAGACAGTAATTTTCCAGGCAATTTGATACGTATTTCTTACTGTCTATATTATAGTGTATTTAAAGAAATATTAACGAAAATTGCTCTTTCTAAAGGGAAAAATTAGGGTATTTTTTGGTTACCACAAGTTATTAAAACAATTTCAAGATCAGCTTAAGGACATGATTCAGAAAGTTCATGCTTGAACAAAACGCTTTATAGAGTCAAGACAGTGTGACCTCCCATGGAGCTGGGAGACTTCAGCATCTCTGAAATTCATTCCCTGAGGAATTCATCACTGAGGATAAGGTTAGTCTTTATGTGAGAGGAATNTTAATACGACGAGAGGCTTGTGAGAGCTGGGACTATTCAACCTGGAGAAGAGAAGGCTCAGGGAGATCTTATTGATGTCTGTAAATAACTGGTGGAGGGAAAAAGAGAAGGTAGAGCCAGGCTTTTTTCAGTGGTGGCCAGTGACAGGACAAGAGCCAGTGAGCACAGATGGAAATACAGGAAATTCCACTTAAACATAAGAAACAAACTTTTTTACTATGAGGGTGGTCAAATGTGTGGGAACAGGCTGTGCAGAGAGGTTCTGAAGTGTCCATCCTTGGAGATACTCTGAACCCAAGCAGACTCTTATTTGAGCTGGGGAATTGGACTAGGTATCTCCACATGTGCCTTCCAACCTCAACTGTTCTGTGATTCATGGCACAGCAGTGATATAGTGGCGTCTGCTTTTTTCCCCTTCTGTCCTGCAAGACAGTAATTTTCCAGGCAATTTGATACGTATTTCTTACTGTCTATATTATAGTGTATTTAAAGAAATATTAACGAAAATTGCTCTTTCTAAAGGGAAAAATTAGGGTATTTTTTGGTTACCACAAGTTATTAAAACAATTTCAAGATCAGCTTAAGGACATGATTCAGAAAGTTCATGCTTGAACAAAACGCTTTATAGAGTCAAGACAGTGTGACCTCCCATGGAGCTGGGAGACTTCAGCATCTCTGAAATTCATTCCCTGAGGAATTCATCACTGAGGATAAGGTTAGTCTTTATGTGAGAGGAATCGGACTTTTCATTGGCAAGCTGGTAAAAATTGTTCATCCTGCTGTCTGGCAGACACTTACCATTTCAAAAGTCATGGTGTAAAGAAGCTACTTCCATTTTCAGGTAAACAGAGTTTCTCTTACAGAGGTCTTGCCTTGTTTAGGTCTTACCTCAGTGGAGCAATGAACTTGGAGAATGCCTTTGGACGTTGCTTTCCACCATAGTAATTGAGAAGTATCTGGAGTGAAGACGGTTAAGTAAGCTTTCAGTAAGCTCAGAATAATTGTTAATTCTGAAATCTTTTCCTGGTTTTAGAATTTTAATAATTACAAGCATCGGTGAAGCCTAGTTCAGACTCTGAACACAGAGTGTCAACAACCATCTGTGAGTTGCAGGTGAAACACCATTTCAGAATGTGGTGATATCTCATTTTTCAGTATTTTAAGTCACATAATCAAGATTTCTTTTTGTGTACTTTTTTAACATCACAAGACCCCCCCCAGTTCTTGGTTAAGCTGAGTTTATAGTATTTCCAGCAGTGAAACTTCTGTTCCTTCTGAGATGGTTACAGAGGGTTTTAGCTCTAAGGATGTTTTCCTTATAATCTTCTCTAAATGTTCCCTTTCTAAATTTTATTTGTCACTATGTACTGTTGAATAATTAAATGGTATGATGTAATGCTTCTTGTTATTTATGCTTTTGCAATATCTGCAGACCTCATCAGGGCTTAACTTGATACGAAAAAGACCCATTTTGTGGCTGATTTCTGTTTCTTCCTGTGCTTGCTATTCTCACTGCCATGCACATTTTGGAAAGCATTTTCCTTAAGTTTCCCGAGTTTGTTTTAGTAAAGATTCAGTAATTTAGTAATCAAATTTTTAGAGTAAATATTATATTTAAGCAAGTGAATAGGATGTCTCTACTTGCTGAAATAGCTTCCTATAGATTCTCCTGACTTCATAGAAGTAGGAGAGCGAGGAGTCACTGTTTTTCACATCATCGGTGTAGGGAGATACTTTCCTCTGTTATTAGACAAGAAAATGCGACTAATTGTCTAGCAAACTATGGATCTAAGAAAGGAAAATGTACACTCTCCCTTCAGGAGTTAGAGAAGGTATCAGTAACACTTTCAAGCGTTACAGAGATACAGGAATACTACCTGTGACTAATGGCATGGGATAACCGCCAGAAAAGAGCTGGTGGAGGAAGCAATACTGGAAGAGACTTTGAAGTTAATACCAATTAACTCAATTTTATAGGCAAAATAATGTAACAGCTGTTATCCAGTTAGCTGAATACTATATAGCCAGTTATCTACATACCTATATATATATATTTCGATATAGCCTAGTCTGTGCGGCTGTATATGTACTAGCAGGTTCTAGTCTTGTGCCAGTCATGCTTTTTTTAGATATGTGCAGGGTGAGCAGTTGGGTCCATTTTCAGTCAGTGGCAAAGGTGTTAAAAATGCAGGATTTTGACTGGAACTAAGGACCTGCATTTACTGCCTGAAAGAAGGGCACTTCTACGTGCATGTCTCTCCCTCAACTACAGGAAATTTAGGCTTTTGTATGTATTGTTCTGAGACTTAGGGAGCTTAACAGTTTAAAACTCTGCGGTAGTTAATAGAACAAATCCATGTAGTTTGTCATAGACAGGAGCAAGTAGCCAGATTTGGGCACTGGTGAGTGTTCCCAGGTCCTACAGTTTCCATATAATGTGTGTAGATGAGCATATACCTTATGGTTTCCAATGTCCTGTGGAGAGGACCACTTGAAACTGGGAGTTGTGGTCCCTGTTGCATTCTCCATTAATTGTGGGCAGATAACTAATCGTATAGATGAGATAGGTTCATTTTGAAAGGCAGCATGAATCACAGTTGGCTCTTGGGTCTTCATATTAGAGAATGAGGCTATTCCACTCATCTCTTCTTGGGTTTTACGGCAGTGTGGTTGCATCCAAAAGTGGTTAGGGTAACATGGAGTAGCTCAGTGCAGCTGAGAATGCACGACCTCATTATTTGCCCTTGCAGCTTTTAAATTAGCTCAACGAAGAGTGCTATCCTGGAGTAAACTGGGGACTCAAAGTATCCAGAGTCTACTTTTTCAGCTGTTCTTTCTGAGAATGTAAAAAAAATCTGTATGCTTTATGTAATTTGTCACTTAATTTCACTTGCACTTTTCTGTGGCAGGCTTAGTGCAACCTCTTTGTAAGTTTACACCACCCCTGTGTTAGGGAGCAGCTGTATTTGCTGATGTTAGTGTAGACCTTGCTTGGTTGTAGAGCATACGGACTGCACAAACCAAAGGCTGCGATATTGCTTAAGTCAGCATTTCTGGTTTCCTTTTCGCATTTGGGACAACTCCCTGCAGTGCTGAGAGCAGATTCAGTTAGGACAGTGGTAAACACTCCCAATGACTCAAAAGTCATGGAGAAATGCACTTTCCCATTTGATCCCTTTTCTCCCGATAGACCAAAATGACTGCTGGGTCTAATTCGCCCAACCACACGATGCAGTTTGCCTTGGTCTCATCCAGAGTAGGTGATCTGCTCGGTGGGGCTGTAACCTACGCACAGCTGTTGGTGTTGAGGAGCCCTGGAGCCATCATGGTGTCAACTGCAGGCAGGTTATTTAGAAGTTTCCGCATAAGCTTTTAAAAACCGCTGCCGCGTGATTACTGATTTACCAAACAGCCCAAGACAATCTGAATCTCCAAGAATTGCTTCTTGTAGAATGCTGGTATTTTCTTCCAAGTTTCGCCACTGAAGGTCTTGGCAGAAAAAAATTGGAAAATAACCCTAATTTTTGTAATTTCTGTATTGAAATTGCTGTCGGTTTTGAATGCTTGTTTTTATTGTAACTTAAACGTGATTTTTCTGAACTTTAAAGAAAAGCTAACACAGCTACAACTCACAGTTTGACTTTATGTCTCTCATACTTGCACTAAATCCTGGTGAAGAACTATGTTCAGTATGACATAGGAATGACATATAAATTTGGTTTAATTAATCCAAGCAGATAAATATGTTAACTATGAACTCTGATTGGAATTAAGATTACCTTTTCTTTTTAAATGGACTTTGGTGGAAGTTATCTGATGGGCAGATAAACATAGAAATAGCAATATAAATTACGGTGCTTTTTCAGGTAGTGCTGGTAGAACATGCTGGTTAGTTAATATGACTCGATGAGTTAAATTGTTCCCTATTTCTTTAAGCTAAGGCAATAAGCAAGCAAGATTATTTAATTTTTAAATAATGTCACTTTACCAAGCTCACTGACAGTATTAGGAAGGAACCATGTCTACAAAACAACAATCTGTCATATTATCTCTCTCTGATATAATGTATCTTAACATAAAATAGAAAGAATGCTGAGACCACGTTGCTTATACCTCTTTCCACTATTGCAATCGTCCTTTTACTTTGGGCAATTTCTTCCTCCCAGATTTTGTTCTTTCTTTCCTCTTCCACTCTCTGCACAATGTGTCCTTCTCGGCGTGTCTAACCAATTTTCGGGTTTGGCACCAGTCATCTCTTTCCTTTCAGACTCTAATTCTGCCTAATTTGTTCAGCAACGGCCGTGGCAAACAAAATTGAGAGAAAAGAGCTAGCTTTAGCTTTTAAGACTTTGAAAAAGGTACTATCCTTATCTTATTTTCTCTTGGACGTCTATTGCAATGACAGGCTCATTCCCATGCTCATCAGAACAAAACCTATGGTTTCCCAATTTTCTGTCATCTAAGGGACCAGATCTCAATCTTTTTATCTTTGTCTTCAGAGTCAGCCTCTTATGGCACTAAGCTGAATTACTTCAGTGTATTGCATTACTGATTTTCCAAAGTTTGTTGTTACTGATTTATAGTGATTTGCAGTGCTTGTCCTTCTGGTATTTGAATTGCTGGAAGTTTTTAGGGATGTTCTTGTTCTCAGTACTGTAAAACTGATTTTCTTTGCCACCACCTGGCTGTCAGGTCTCAAATAATTAATGTATTTATGAGGACACTTGCTTATAGTATGGAAACATCTCTGAGAATTAATATGCTGCATATTCCAAATGCATTCCGGCCAAACAGCTGACAGAAATTTACTGTATATTCTCACAGTACTGAGGAGACGTGAGCCCAGATATTATCCCGTCCAAATATATCTAGTAGTTGATTTGTCCTCTGTGATTTTATGGGATCTTTGCCTGGTTTTAGATTTGTAACAGTGAATTAGCTGGTTCTGTATGTGGTGAGCAATTACATCTTGATCGTATTCTGCTTGGTTGGTCAGATAAAAATGCAGGGTGGGAATCAGCTTGCTGGTCCGGACACCCAGGTTCAGATGTCAGCAAGTGGTTGTCTACGTGTAAGTTAAGTCTAGTCTCTAGGTTCCCATTACGTGTTGGCTGAACGCCTTCCAAGCTCCTTTGGTTTTTTTTCTTAATCTCCTTGGTATATTTTTGCACGTATTTCTCCACGGGCAAATACTCTCCCTCACAGACACACCTGGTCTGAGTCTGATACTTCAACACATGTCCTAAGTTAGGAATTGCCGAATTCTGTAACCTCAAGGTCAGTCATTCAGTGCTGGAGAGCCTCAGTCCTCATGTGGAGGCACAGACACAAACGGGTCTCTCCATTAACCCCCAGACCCCACACTCTCCCCAGCAGCTGGTGTGGACCTCCTGGTCACTCCAGTAGCCAACTCAGAGACCCTCTGGTCTCTTCATCATCCAGCCCAGATTTATGGCCATTTTGATACGTGGATCCCAAACCTCTTATCCTACTCACGGGCTACACTCCCACATAGACAATGTGTGGATGCACATTGAGAGATTCAGGTTTCTCCTGCAGGCATATGGACCCCTGTGACCCACAGTCCCTCTCCAGTTGCAGGCAGAAGCAAATAAATACCTCTGTGCTTAAGACTGAAGTATCTGCTTGACCTACATGAGATCTTCAGGTGCATAAAAAACTCCTCAATTCTGAAGGTCCCATCTCCGCTACTGCAAATCCTTCGTGTAGACAGAAAAAAGGAAAATTGCTAGGGATTTCTAGAAAAGGAGGAAAAAAAAAAAAAAAAGGCATATTTCCCACCAGTCTACCTCACTGCTTTTATACTTTTCCTAGGTTAGATTCATCAAATTTATTCAAGGTGGTAAATTCCACATGAGTTGGGGCAGCTTTGTTATGGTATGAACTCAACAGAAGCCCCAGTAAGGGAAACTATTTATTCTAGCTTAGTGCACTCCTAGCCACCCTGGTTATACTTCCTTTCTGGCCAGGACAGCTTTCCGAGGCTGTGGAGGATGGGAGATTGCAGCAGCTTTCTGTCTCCACGGTCTGCTCTCCTGGTGGTCTGGCCACCTGGAAAGCTCTGCCTCGGGGTTTTTGAAGCAAGCCTGTGCCGTGCCTGGCCCGATACCTTTTGCAGGGATTGAAAAGCCCAAGAAATGTGGCAAAGGGTGGGCTTTATCTATTTCTGTAGCTGCCCAAGGTTTTGAGGTTCTTACAAATGTAGGTCCCTGCACCGTGAGTAGCCGTGGTACCTTAGCGTGTGCCAAGTATGTGCGTGTGTGTTTACATGTAGTGTGCCATGATGCTTCGTGGAGGCATTGTGTGGCTTGGCCATTTACCCCTTTTGATGGGTCTGAAAACAGCATTACAGGAACTTAAATAAATTAGAAATAGAAGCTAAAAGTAAACAATAAAAGAGCTGCAGCAGCCTTTTCTTTCTCCATGCTCCTATTTTAAACCTCCTGTGAAAATCCGGGTAAGTTGATCATCCCCTTGTAAAAATGTTTCCATAAAACAGACAAACCGTTGAAACTGGATCTTCTAACAAGGGTTTGTTATTGTATGACATGTCTAATGGGTAGATGCTTCTATTGTCAGGATGGCCTTCCATCTCGTTTTACTCTTTTGATGCACTACTGGTGTTATATTTTGATATATTTCCTTTTCAGTATTTACCTGTGGGGAAACAGCTCTTTTTTGTTTTCAACAGAATTTTTATACGTTTTATAGGAAGACTTACTTATACTGCTAGGGAATGGAAGGTTCTTGAAAAGACTCTCTAATGAACGGTTAAAAGCAAAGCACACGTGAAATGAAATTTGGAAGTTATATTAAAATGTCAAGTTCAGTTTCAGTTCCCAGAAACGAGGGCACCAAATTTTGGTCTCCTGTTTTTTTAGGGTTTTCTTTTCATTCTTAATCTGCCTCATGTTCTGCAACTTGGCAAAAATCTGAGCCCCCTGACTCTTAGTTTAGTGTTTATTCTGCTATGGAGAAGCACAACGGCAAAAGTGAAGGTAAAAATGGAAGAGTTTATTATTTTAACTGCTTGTGCATTTGTAGTTATTACCTCTGGAAACAGAAAAGGGTAAAAAAAGGTTGTGTTTGGTATTGTAAAGAATATTATCCTATAAGCATGTTAAAATCAAGAAACATATCGAACGCTATACAAATACAATTAACAAGTATTGAAGCTTTACATTTTTTCAGTGTCTAAAAAAGCCCGTGTCCGAAAAAAAAGCCCGAAAAAGGAAACAGCTGTGGGTAGGTGGGGGGGGGGGTTTACTTTTTGCTGAAATCACCATGCCAGTGTCTAGTTTTCTGTGTGTGGGAACCAAGCTGGCAGGAGTTACATGGGAAAACAGTGAAGGCAAACTGAGATAGAAATAGCTTTTGAAGGTAGAAAGAGTGTAAGCGAGGGAGGAAGAAAGCCGGCGCATCTGGAACTTGATTTTCTGTGTAATCAAGTCGTGCGGTGGAGTTTGCTTCTGTCTCCTTCACGTTTCCGCATCGACTCTGACACATCCGTTTGCGTCAGAACGGAGCACAAGGATTTGGTGTCTGTCTCCTCTCGGGTCAATGCGCTGCCTCTTGGTTGTATCTCTTCTTCTTCTCGTGCCATGTAGGGAGCTGGTAGTCACTTGTGAGCGAGATTTTTAGATGCCGGTGGGGAGGGCATCGCAACGTTGGAGGCAGCATCCTGCCTCAAAAGTAGAGTTTTGTTCTTGCACTTTGTTGTCTTCAGAAAAATAAAACCAGTAACCATTTGTGTATGTGGAATGCTTGATGATAAATCTGCAAACAAAATAAATTTATCTTCAATATGATAAATCCGGCGAGCAGGCATTTACTACTCTCTTACATATTTGTTTTATTTTGCGTTTTAAGTCTTGGAAAGAAAGAAAAATTACTTAAAAAAATTTAAACTTTAAAAAAATTAATGGGCCAGAAAGTAAGAATGAATGACATATTGTGGTTGAGATAACTGAATTCTGTTTGGTTTTATATACCTTGTGTCATTAGGAAAACAAGTAAATTTTTGCTTTTGATTTACTTGTGCACCTTACTGTAAAAAAAACCCAAACAAACTTAAGTTTTATCATATATAAGCAATTGTTTTGAATCTGTGATGATTTTTAATATTGTTTTACATTCCAGTGTAATATGGTAATACATACTTCTATTTTTATATATATTTTATTTATAATATCCAGGTATTTGCAGTTTATAAAATATTTAATAGGGTCTGGATTGTTTGCCGTGCTGTCCTAGGAAGTATCTGAGATTATAATTCATGGATATGTGCTCTCCTGCATAATAGAGGAAAAATTTTGAGTTGCCCTAGTTGTAGAGATGTTGCACACCACATTATAAAATGTGACTGTCTCTTTAGTATGCTGGTAGCCTCAACAAGAGGGACAAATGAGAGGGAACAAACATAGAGCGTAATTTCCTCATGCTATTATTGGTACAGTACAGTGAGTTATGCTCAGATGTTGCCTGAGTAGTTCTTGTGCTCTTGCATGTATCAAGCTGAAAATGAATATCATTAGGATTTCAAATGCTGTGTGAAGAACACTGGATATAATTTCATTATTAGATAAAGGAAAAAAGGCACAGCCCTACTATATAACTCTTCAGTTGTTTATCTTGCTTATAAACAAAATTTCACTTTTAATAAGTAACTGTAGTGTTATTTTTGGCCTGTGGTATTTAATTTACAATGAATGTATTTTACTGTATATTTTTTCTTATTTTAAAAACTTAGGTTTAGGAGGAGAGAGGACATTTTTTTAGAAATGCCCTGAGGAAATATTTGAAAGCATAGCAAGTTGTCTTTCCCTGTAATGATGTAAGACAGAAATAGCATTTTTTTTGTTTTGATATGCATGTAATGATAAGATATTTTCAGTGAGCCAATGTTGGGCCCTATTGAGACCGTTTGGGAATTTACAGCTTTAAGCTTTAAAAATAATTTATCCAAACGTCAGATATAGAGGGACTGAAAGTAGAGCAATGACTGAACTTTTAGAATGGTGAATGACTTTGATTTCATGAGTGCCTTTGATTTTATGAGACTTCCATTGATGGATAATTTTATTTCAAAAATATTGTGCCTGTTTTAGGATGCTGGAGTGCAGATACCAGCTACGAGACCTGAGCTATGTTGTTCTGATTGAGAGATTCAACTTTCATGAGAGATGTGATGTGCAGGTCTCCAAGCAACTGTAGATCATAGCTCTCCACCAGCCTTGCACTACATATAGGAGATGTAGGAAGTCCACTGAGCAAATTTATTGAAGTAATTTATCCATGACTCACTCTGATTTTTCTTTGCTGCAATTCTGGGAAACCAAGGGGTTTTGCTGTCAGAGAGGGAGAGAGGTGTTGGATATATGAGGTAATTGATGTGGCAAGAGGAGTATCCATTTTTTCGAGAGCTCCCTTAGCACTTCTTTATCCTGTCACAGTCCTGTTTCTCTGGTTCTTCATGCATAGGTAAGAGGACAAAATTTTACGTATATTATGAGAATGCTTGAGTCAATTCTTGATCCTGTGAATCTTAACATGGAAGAAAGGTGCCAATCTTTTTTTTTTTTTTTTTTTTTTTTNTTTTTTTTTTTTTTTTTTTTTTAATGTAAGTAAAAGAACTGAGATAAGAGAAAGTGAAGGATTTTGGTGTTCTTGAGTCACCTGTTACTTACACAAATGACTAAGTAAATTGGCAAAAACAGAGTTACTTATTTATAGCATCCTTCTTGAACAGGTAGTATGGTTGATATGTTAAGGAATTGTTTCAAAGTTGTGTGTAGCACAGAGAAATTTGTGAGGGGTTTGTAAGTCTATGTGTGTGTGTGTGTGTGTGTGTGTATAAAACCAGAAACCATAGCTAGAATCCTTAAATATCCGATTTCTGCTAAGTGGGACTGAACTGAAAACAAAGGTTTCAGAAGCAAAGAACAAACTGTAGTCAACTGAAAACAAAGAGCATCTTTTTGCACTTTGTGTGATGAAGGGAAGCTGCATAGAGTAAGAGACCTCTTCCTTTCTCTAGATTGCAGTTCAACTACCCAGATGATGGTAGAACCTAAGAAGGACCTAAGCTCTCTAGACTTGCTGAGCTGGACTGATTAGGGGTGAAGTTTGGTTGCGACCTACCCTAGTTTTGGACACTGAAAGCCCTTCACTGGCTTAGCATCCTGGTCTAGTGAGAGGTGTCAGTGCCCATGGCAGGGGGGTTGGAACTAGATGGTCCCTTCCAACCCAAACCATTCTATGATTCACTGGGTTTTCAATGGCCTTTCAGAAAGACTGACTACCAACAAGTGGTAAATCTGTGAGCCCCACTTGGACCTCTTATATGTTTCAACTTAAGTGCCCCATACTCTTCCTGGGACTGGAGCTGAAGCAAACCATCCCTGTTTCAGATGAATGGTTTCAAAGGGCTTTTGGGGCACTTTATGGGAAATGCTCGGGCTCTGCATTGGGTCAGAGGTGCTACAAACTGGAGCTCTAGCATTCAGGTTTTCTGCAGCGTCTCCAGTCTCTTTTCATAGGCTGGTGATGGCCACAGCCCATCCCAGATCAAAGGAGCAGTCCCACCTTCATCTGAATGGCCAGCAGATAGGGCAGGTGTAGAGAGCAAACTCTGGTATTTCTTAGAGAAGATAAAGCCTTACAAAAAGCACCCCGTCGTGATTTCTCATTTAACGACACCTGTTCACATGGCTTTGCCTTTTGTTTGCGATATTATATGAACGCTGTCATCTCTTTACCATCTCCTGTCATTTAATCTTGCACCGTAGACTTTAAGAACCTCTCTTGTATTATTATGTATAAAAATGTTTACCTTGAAGTCATAGCAGTTCCATCCATATCTTAGCACTAGCATTTAGATTTGAGGTAAAATACCTGTTAGCATGTTACATTTCAAAACAGTTACTTGGTAATTTTGTAAGTGAAGGGGGCTGCAAATACAGAATTACTCCTAGTATTTCACATGCTACATACAGCTTTGCCTACTCTTTTTCAAATGTTCCTACAAACTGGATTTTCCTCTGTTTCCTCAGTTTTTTCCACTGTGTGCTTTAGTATATATTCCTGCAGCTCATTTGTTCCTTTAATCAAATTACTTTGGTTTATATGCCTTGCATCACATTGAGTGATCCATTTCTGTACATACAGGTGTATTAACCTTCTTGTTATTATTAATAATTTTTCTTTTTCTGGAAACCACATACTTTGTTGCTTTTTAACCCAGTTTCATAACCTTGCAATAAACCTCTTCCTTTCAGGTTTTCCTTAGGAGATGCTCGCAGGCCACTCCATGAAACTGCAATACTGGTGGAAGACATCGTCCACACTCAGCTGATAAATTTGGTAAGAAAATACCTTATAAAATAATCTTCACTTTAAAACTCCTTGAAACAGTGTGAAATTTTCCTGGTCAAATGGCTAATAACAGATATTTCTGTTTTTAGAAACAAATAAGACACAGAAACTGGGGGTGACGTTCAGTCCTCAATAATCTGTAGAAGTCACCGTTAGGTTTGCAGATGGAATGTGTGCACTTTGCTGGTGGTTATACACTGCGTTTACGTGATATCTGCAACCTCACCTAGCCTTGGGAATAAAGTAGATGGGGTTTTTTTGGTCAAAAACCTCAAGCTGTTAAAAAGAAAAAAAGGGCTAGTCACCTGAAGACTTTATTGCTAATTTTTATGTTCTAGTATTTGCGTTAGAGCATTATTTGCTTAATATTTATGCTCCAATAGTCTTATTATTTGATTTGTCAAAAAATAATGCAGAAATATTTAATATTTTTCCTTATTGAAAGCCAGTGAAAGTCTTGTATAAAAGAGGCTGTTTCAAATCTCGTCAGTCAGAAGCAGCTCTAATTTGAACCTCTCCATAGTTTTTAATTAAAGTTCAACACCACCTCTTCAGAAATCAACGCTGGTATTTTATACTGTGGCGCGAATCTGCCATCTGACATTTTGTACAAGGTACACTCTTATATGTCACCTGTAGCTTGGGAAGCATAACAAATGGGTTTTTTTCTTATTGTAGTGATTCTTCAAATGAAATTACGAGCATGTACGGGTATGGATATTATATGGAACTAATGTATATAAGTAGCAGTAATAAATATTATAGCTAATGTTTACATATGATGAGTCCCTGGATCAGCTAGAGCTTTGAGCTGCAAGTTCTTTGGTCTTTTCTCTATAATGAGCCCTTCTGTCAATCAGAAGGGTTTGTAAGTTGCAAGTTCTGTTACTCCATTAATTAGAATTAAAAAACTTTTGTAAACTGAGAAAATTCAGAATGCGACGGACCACATACTATAAATGTGTGTGTGTGTATGTGTATATGTAATACGTATTTATATGTTATATATGTATATACATTTCTACACATAATATTTAAATATTTTATACATATAATACTTTAAAATAAAAGTATAATAGAAATAAACCTCTCCCTGCTCACTTTTAGCCTGCAGGCAGGTGATTTCCTTCAACTTCTCCCTTAATCCAGCAACAGTTCAGTGGCTTCCTGGATCACAGCAAACGCTTTGGGGTCCCTTCCAGCTCCGGGTAGTTTCTTTCTCCTCATAGCTCCGAAGCCTGGTGGTGTATCCCTGTGTCCACAGTCTCCTGGTGCCTTTGTGCTGTGGCTTCTTTGCTTAATTGCTCCCGGTCTGTCCTGAATGTGCCCTGTGGCTCCTGGGGACGGGACAACCTCTCTCCCCCTCTCCACGTGTTTCCTGCTGGTTAAACATGCTGCTCCAGGAACATATTCGTAATTCTTATTCTAGCTCTAACTACTACAAAATCTCTATTTTCTATGAAATATCTCTATCTATATTTCTTTATTTTTCTATGAAAATTACCTTTTTTCTGTGAAATTACCTTTTTTCTGTGAAATTACCTTTTTTCTGTGAAATTACCTTTTTTCTGTGAAATTACCTTTTTTCTGTGAAAATAACATTCTATTTTTTGTTAATGATCCCCTTAATTTTATGCAAACTGATGCCTGCGGCTTGGCTCTTCTGTTAGCAATAATGCGGCGCAGAGTCTGTGCTTTTCCATCCCACCAAGGCTTGAGCTGAGCTTTACATCAAAACCTGCGTTTTGAGAAAATGCAACCTGCAGCCATGTGGGCTGGGCACTTAAATCAGAGCTGGGCACTTACTGGGGGAATAACCGTGACCCCGGGTTAACCCTGCGTGGGGTGTAGGAGCCTGTAGGATTTCCTGACAGAAGGAAGAATGGGAACGGAGCGGCAGATAAACAGCTTTTCTAACCTTTCCCCTCCGAGCCCAAGACAGCACTTTATTTCTGAGGAAGTGAAAGTATCTTTAATAGCTCATTGCTTTGACCTCTGACATTCACATGCCGGAACTCTTAAATCAGGAGCTTTTTACATGCTCCGGGCTTCTGATAGGGATTTTTGCACATTTGTCATCCTTAATAACTGCACATCCTTACTGAGCTGTTCCTATGTAGTTACATTAAATTTTCACTTTCGATGTAGGTGTTCATGTGGGTATACATCCAGCACTAGAAAAAAAAGCTATTTTTGTAATTGAAGCTGACTGCAGATGTAAATTTATTGCTTACTACCTGGGTTTTGCCATATTACTCATGGTAATGGACTACACAGTTCTCATTATGTAATTTAATGATTTCGTCTCAAAATTCACGTCCATTTTGCCATCCATAATACACATATAAGGCTAACCCATAGAAATTACTTGTATGCCTGCAGTTAAACTGGCACGCCGCATAGCAAACATTTGTAAGAAGAATTCATACTTGTTGATTAAGTCCAGGTTTGAGCAAGCTTCTGAATTAAAAAATAAGTTGCCAGTGTGATTACCTTTGATTGGTTGACTTCTGATATCGCAGAGGTTTATAGTTCCAGCTTCCTATTTTCAAAGTTGATCTGAACTCTATTAAATCAGGGGTTGGTTTGGACAGGTTTATACAGTCGCTGCTTCAAACCACTATATACTTCATGAGGTCCGGCTGCTATAGCAGATGACTGCACTAAAAAGTCAAATTCTTGAAAAACAGACTTTTTTAAGTCTGCATCGCATTTTATGATGATTGATTTTTTTGTGTGTTTTGAACAATGTGTATGCTGCTTTACATTAAGTGACATTCTGCTAAAAGTATATACCAACCTGTAGCAGGCAATGAGCATCTCCAGAGGATGATCCATGTCATCCTAAAATTAGTTTCTGAGTTAGATGAGATTAATCTCCCGAGGAACTTATTTCCTCAGTGGACTAACAAAAGGGATCCTTTAACGGCTGGCTGCGGTTTGAATATTTAGGAGACAGGCATAAAAGTTGAGAGAAATTCCATGCAATTTGTGTCAGAATGATAGCACGAGGTTCAAATCTTTTTGCATATATTGTAATTATAGTAATTTTTTTGCTATTTGCATATCAAGCAATATAAAACAAAAAAAAATCCCCACCCTAGAATGAGAAAGTTCTGTATATTTTTTGTTCAAGCATAATGTATTTGAAGGGCACAATGAATTCAAGTTTTAATTTAAAATCAAGTTTACTGTTGATTGATAGTGTTTGTTTAGTGACTGACCTATATGTATTCATAGATGCCTTAAGGCTACCCCTAAAACTGTATGTATTTGTGTGCTAAGACTAGAGATTCCAGTCAAGGCTATAATGTTCTTTATGGTTAAGCATATGCAGTAGAAGTCTGTCGCAAAAAAACCTGTGGCTACAAAAAAGGTTCAACAGGGAATGCAAGAAGATGTTAATTAAAAGGGGACAAGCTTTTAAATTACTTATAATCTGAAGTGTAAAGAGACCTCTTTTGGTTCATTCTTTCATCATATCCAGTACAATTTGCATGTGCAGTAAGATTTTGAAGCATCATTTTTATAATAATCTGTTAATGTCTATTCAGACCCTTAGAAATGGAGCTCAAAGATCCTGCTTTAGGACAAGGCAATATTATTCAGCACTTTGTCAAGAAAAAGAGGCTGTAACTAAGAGAAATGGAATAGGAGTTTTTCTTGGTTATTAAACTACCATTGAGAGGTTTGGCATCAAAACAGCTGAAGTCTTGTGCATACATGGATGTAAAAGCATCTGGAAATTGTTTCATGTAATATTTAAGGAATAGGAAGAGTGTCTCCTCACCTTCACCATCTCTGTCCAGAATTTTTGTCATCAGAAAATGTGGTAATTTTAGACTAATATTAAAAACTAAAGATTTTTTAGTATCTTCTCTTGATGCCCTGTAGCTCCATGTTCGTGCTTCAGATGTCATATTAAAAAGGCTAATAGACAATAAAGTCATGATGTTCTACCTAAATCAAAAGGTCTGTTAAGGAGTTACCTTCCTTGTGCTGGGAACGTGTCAACTGGGCATTTATCATCAGCATGAGCTGCCAGCATTTTACTCTCTAGACCTGCTGGATTTGGTAGAAGTAGCACTGACACCTGCTTTCACAGAATTTGATTATTCAAAAAGACCTGAACTTCAGCCCTTTATGTTTTATTTCTGAGATATCGAATGGCTTCTTGGAAGAGATTAGATTTGTTTTTACAAAGTGAAAGGTGTTTTAGCAGTAACACAGGGTTCAGTAAGGGAATATGAAAAATTACACAGATGCAAAATACCAAAAATACAGATGTGCTTGTAGACAGCAGAGCCCAGAAGTCCCTACCTACTGGTAAGTAACCATTCCTGTCCATGAAAGAGTGGCTGCTCAGAGGGAAGGCCACAGCACATCGCAACAGCCTTGGACTGCATCCTTTCAATGTTTTATACACTAGAATTCTTTGTAAAGTGTGGTAAGTCATCATGGAGGCTGTCATGAATGATAGAATCCACGTTAATCAGGTTGTGGTTTACTGCCTGTCAGCTAATGTGTATCTTCTAGAAGATGGACTCTGATCTCTTCAACTGATGTCAAATGATTTAAGTCAAACCCACTCAGTTGGCTTTTTTAGAATGCAGTAGCGTCAACTTAAGGGAACTTCAGTTTCCCCAAATCATGTTGTACATGGTATCTGTTGGAATTTTTTTGATCATTTATTTTTATCTTCCTATGGAAGAATTTAACTTCATACAGCTTGTGCTACTACCTAATCCTTCTTAACATTCCACGCTTGCTTCCTTTGTAGGAGCATGATTTGGGTCTCATGTTAATATGAACACTTTGTGTATATGCTAAGATAATTTTTTTTCTGGTTTATTACTACAGGAAATTACTTGTCTGTTACAGAGACAATTTAGTTAATTTGGAACCAGGCCTTTTGTCTCAACCAAAGCACAGAACACAGGTCAGCAGGTGAATATATACTGGAATACGTAGATTATTTTAAATTATGGCAGTAATTTGTAGGTAGAACACTTACAATGAGATGCAGAGATTCAGAAGTGTGTCAAGGCCTGAGTAAATCCATAGTAAATCGACCCTGTGGAGTAAATTACTTTTTATAGTAAGGGCTTAAATAAAGATTGAGTAGTCACTTGCCACAACTAGGAAAAGGAACATTGAAAGTAGAGACAAGTGTAAGGACAGCATAAGGACATACTTGTCTCCCAAGTAACAAGTGACAGGACAAGAGGAAATGGCCTCAAGTTGTGCCAGGGGAGGTTTAGGTTGGATATTAGGAAAAACTTCTTTACCGAAAGGGTGGTCAGGCATTGGAACAGGCTGCCCAGGGAGGTGGTGGAATCGCCGTCCCTGGAGGTATTTAAAAGATGGGTGGGCGTGGTGCTGAGGGACATGGTTTAGGGTGGTTTTGGTAGTGTAGGTTATGGTTGGACTTGATGATCTTGAAGGTCTCTTCCAACCCAAGTGATTCTGTGATTCTATGACAGGTTTACTGATACGAAATGCTAAGTACTTAATCATGGTCAGTGTGAATGTTGTGTTTTCAAAGGGATGTACTTTTTCTGGATGAATGTGGCGCACTTTCTTCACTTCTCGCAGCCATTACCCGTCTTACTGCAGTTTAAGGAGTAGGAGGAGGGAAAATTCACCTTCACTTGCCCACCCAGAGAAAGAGACAATGGCAACAGGAGAGGGGAGTAAGAAAAATGAGGATTTAAGCAGAAACAAGGATAGAGCTTTCTTGCTTCTTTACAGCCTGCTCCTATATAGGGTTTGTTTTAAAACCAAATCAGAGTTGTGTTTTCATTCACAAACTGGATTAAGTCATTTTAATGTATGTAGCCTCTATGCCGTTCTGAAATCACACAGTTCCTGGTTTGTTTACTGCATTTGTGAACTGCTAGACTTGTAACATTTATGTAGATTATTGTAGAATTTCTGACATGCCTTTTAAAAAAGAAAGAATTGAAAGCAGCTCGTTCGTTAACAGAAATTGCCCCCCCACAGATAAAAACAAACGGTGTGAAGCGCTGTTCCCTCTTCATCCCAAAGTTATATGCAACTGTCACTTATGCCACCCTAGTAATGGGAAAGTCCTTGTTTTATGAGTCTGTTTTAAAACAGTAATAAAGTTTCCTGTGCAGGACATTAATTAGAGGGGTTATCAAAATAAGACAAACTACTATAATTTGTAATTGTACAAAATAAAGGAAGTTGAGGGTACCAGAGGGACCTAATGAATCACAGGATGGAAACAATCTTCTTGCTAACTAAACATTCAGACTTTGTGCGAAGTCATAGGGTGTATATACAACTCGGCAAACCGGAACACACTGTGTGTTTACACGAATGGGATAAAGGAGTTCACAAAAACCATCTGGGAAAAATCCTTCGACTATTCATTCTCTTCCTACTGTAGAGTAAATTAAACAACACGTGTACATTTGCAGCAAACACATGGCACACCTGCCCTGGAAGAAATCAAACTGGAAAATCAGTCTGTAATATAAAAAAATGTTCTGGGTACCAGCAATGTGCATTTGTTAGCATTGCTCATGTGTGATTGAAGAGACTTTATACCTAGCAAGTGGTTTTTAATTGTTCCCTGTGCATTTACATCATTTAAATGTGATCACTATTAAGATTATGTTATTGCATTAGTAGGAGTAAGCTTTTTCTTTTTTTTCTTTAATTGAAATTGCATCTTTGACATTAATTTTAGCGATTTATAGTGTTTAATTTCTTGAAAGATTCTTATGTGACTCTAAAAGGAAGGGCTGTCCTTCAAAAAACTTTTTTTTGTTCAGTTTACAGAATAGTAGAGAGTAGGTTTTGTCCTTCTGAGTATATATTTTTTTTCTGCACAGTGAAAAAGTTTGATTAGACTCAACCCTTTCACTGTCATTCTACAGAGATCAGATGTTATTACTTCTGTACCAAAGGAGCTCAGTGACACCGTGTCTGTCATTTGCAGGTGAAGACAACACTGGTTTAAGAGGGCCCACAGGAGACATGAGACACCGTTTTCTCAATTTCTTGTTTAAAAAAAGTCATATTATTTTTTTTTTCTAATATTTCTTGATTGGCCAGCACTTGACTTTAGATTATTTCAGCAAACGGACAGCCCTTTGTCGTTAATATATTAGAGTATTATAAAATGTCGTTTAGGGAGAGGTTTATGGAAAATTTAAATTGGAAAGGATGAAGTCTTTTGTCTGACTTTTGATGAATTCTTGCCCTTTCTTCCTTGGTAATTGATATGAAAAGTGTCGTCCTCAGTTTTCTACTCTAACGTCAGCTGCTACTCGTTCACCACAGCCAGACGTATTTATTCTACAGCACAGAATCTACTTCAGGAGACAGTTTGGGAATTGCAGTTGGGGATTCTGGGTGCTCTCTATGCTTTCTCTTAAGAAGAGGGACTTGGTGACTGACTTAGTCAGATGTTTTCTTCCCCGTGGATCTTTCTGCAGAGTCAACACGTGCTATGAGGCAGAGGCTTTTTGCCTGGTCATGCAGAGATGCTGATCAGCATCCAGAGGCGATGGACTTCACTGATCTAAAAAGTGGGAAGATTAAGATACTGTTATTAAGAACCCTAAAAAAATCAAACAGAAGGAAATTAATAATTATGCCCACATAATGGTAGCAACATGTTCAATCGTGAAGAAAAAAAAAATAATCCAACCCGTTGACTAGATTGAATGGAAAAAGCAATGTGATCAGTGCTTAAAGATTGTCTTGTAGTGCATGTAAAATATAAAGAATGAAGTTAGTGTGGGCAGCTATAATCCCAGTATTTCCCAATTTTCTATATCAATCTTTGGGCCTTTAATAACAAGGACATCAATTTATACACATACATGTGTGCCTGTATGTGTGTCTGTATGTACAGGTCTGTTTTTTCCACCCTTAACACATCAGATTCCTATTTAGGCTGTTGAGCAAGAGGAAATAAATACGTATGAAATTTCACTCATGGGGGCTTTGGAATCTATGGCATTCTTAAATATATATCTACTCAATTACCTTGGCTTCTGGGGCTTTTATGAATTGACTGATAAGCTGATCCCAACCTGAGTTTCCCAAATACAAATACATCCTCTATTTAATTGTGTTATATATATATATGTTAGGAGTATAGCATAGATTAATAGCTATTGAAATCTTGGATGAGCTGAGATGAGCTGAGACGTTCAGTGTACAGCTGCACTGTGTCCAGGTCCAGGGTGTGCTGGCTACTTATATTGATGTTTTGTTATTATTTTGCTGTAGCCCTATGAAATTCTAGGTGATTAGCTCTTTAGAAAAGAACAAATGAAAAGGTTAAGAAGTTGAAGAGTAATCATTAAATTTTTATGGTGCAATATGATGCAGTTTGGTAAATCAATTTTCTGTCAATTTTTACTCTCTAGTCTCCTTTATGACTGAACATACTTTTGCCAAGAGTATTTTTGATGTAGCCTGAAATATATCTAAAATCTTTTAGGTGGGCTGAAATGAAGGAACAATTTTTCTGCCTGTGAAAAATCATAGTTACATCCCAAGCTTCAGAAGTCAAATGGAAAACTGATATTCAGGGTTTCTTTCTTTCTTTAGCTTGTTCGTATGGCTTAAATTGAATATTGTAAGTATATGAACATGTGTGTAAAGTCCATATCTGCATGCAAAGACCCATCTCATCTAGTAGGCCGATTCTGGCAGCAATTAGTAAGCTAAATGAAAAGAACCTGAAATTTATCAATGGTGTGCAACATATGGATATTTGATTAGGATGTTGGACCTCAAGCTGACTTTGAAAAGCATCTGTGTATCTTTGAAATCTGCTTCAGAATCCAATAAACAATGGGGTTTTAATTATTATTTTTATCATCTTACTTGCTTTGTTTCAAATAATCATCCAAATATGTTAACCCCTATGCCTGGGGAGGGTAACATTCCTTCTGCTTTTCCTCTGAGATCCGGAGCAGATTCACCTGAACGAACATAAAGGCAAACAAACATATTTTTCTTTACCTGACTTCAAGATGCCAGATCATCTTTCATGTTAGGAGAGATAAATGGGCACTTCTAGGCTGTGACTCTTCATGTCCTAATGTAGTTATTTAATGTTCTGGCCATCCATTTAAAATCTGGACTTCTTAAATGAACTGAGACATCTCACCTCTTCCGACTTCTGGCACTAGCTGTATTTTTTTGATATTTCATTTTTCGTTGATTCTGTCAAAAAAACCTGTAAACTTTAAATTGTGAAAGACACAAACTGATTTATGGATATATGTGGTGAAAAAAGACTAGTGTAAAATTCTGCATGGTCTCTAAGTGTAACTCATAAACCTTAAAGGTCATCTCGGAGTGTTTAACAGAGCAAATTCATTGTAGTTTTTAAATCACCTTATCTGATTTCAAGCAAACCTGATAGTTTCAGAAGAACGTTTTTTAGGAAGATTGGCTTGTTAACAGTGTTATGCAGTTACAAGGAAATGTGGTCACAGCTGGTTCTGGTTTTTTAGCTAATCCACCTGATTGGAAACAACAGGTTTTTGATATTTTTCCATTTCTTACACTGACACCTAGTGTTCAGAGGTCTTGAATTTCTAATACTGCACTTTGTTATTAATAGATAACTGTTGATACCGAAGTTCTCCGCCTTTGTCAACATCTTCCATTTCTGTTCTTCTTCAAAAGAAAGCCATAACTGAAGGCAAAGGTGTTACCATCATTCAAAAAAAAATTACTTTGGAAATACAAATAGTATACCACTACTGGAAAACCTGGCAAAGGCTATTTTACTTCTTGAAGTGGTGCAGAATTTGTTTTCTTAATATTTAAGTGCTTTAGTTATGGCAAATACAGCTGTTTTGTGTCTGTAAGTGTCACTGGCCAACAAAAACAGTGATAACAGAAGAAACCTTTAGATCAGTATTTATTTAATTGTGGGGCATGTCAACGCTTTTCATTGCTGTGTTCTTTTATCTTCAAGCCACGAGTTCTACCTGATAAGAGTGTTGATGGTAGCAATGTCCTTGAGTAGACAGAAAATAACTTATACACAAAAACTAGCACAAACAATCTTTTATCTTGAGACTTGAAAATAAATGGAGCAATCGAAGTATGGACTGTAACCTGTTCCTGACAAAGACAGCTACTGGCAGAGTAGAATTTACTCTCTAACTCTTATACCTGAGATTTTTTGTATGTTAGCTGAAGATCTTTAATCATAAAAGATAATATATTAAGATTTCCGTGTAGCTGTTTCTGAAAGTGTCAGTGAATTTTTGTGTTTTAGTGATGGGTTTAGGCAGCAGTGACAATTCATTGAGTACTCACCTAGATGATGGTCACCTCTTGAGGAAGCCCTTGGTTCTTACCCAATTTCCGAAAAGGCAGAATGTGGCCATAAAAAGTATCTCTTCCCATAAAATTTGGTAAGCTGTATTAGCCAGATGTCACTGGTCAATTCTACTACTTTAGGCTGAAGCTTTCCCTCCATAGATGTCTTTTTTCCTTACAGACCCATCACCCACACAATCTGTAGATTCCCATCCTCTTAAGACCCCAAAAATAAAAGGAAAATAATTGCTTAAAAGATCTGAGTGGCTGGTATAAACTTTTACGCAGGAAGTAGTGGAGTTGTTGACTTGGTCAGAGGGGAACATAAAGGAAATAAATTTGAGAAAACATGTCAGGAGCTCTGTACCAATTGACACAGGAGTGATCTCAAAAAAGTATATGTGTTACAGTAAGTCAGATTCTGCTGAATTATCTTCAGCACAGCTATTAAGTAGGGTGGATTCCATGCAGTAGTTATATCTGATTTACATAAATATACCCAAACTCAGATAGCTCTTTTCATACACTCTTCCTTTAAAACCCAACATAGAATCTGCCAAGTTAGACTGTCCGTTTTCTTTTATCTTCGGTAAAGGTATTGCATGTCTCTGCGTGCACGTGGCGTATTAGGCACTACACTGCGTTATTGCCTATCAATAGTTATGTTCCTGTGAGCCAATCATAGTGTTCAGGGAAACAGTCAGAGGCAACGGAGAGAAACGTTACATGTAGGGTATGATTTATCTGACTTCTTTCAGGCATTTATTTTCAGGGTGAGGTGAATTTGGACCCAGAATGGTGATTTCTGCCTAGTGACTATAAATGATATAAATGATGACCTTGGGTGTAGACTTCTATGTTTTGTCAGATAACTCCCACCTGAGAGATAACTCCCCCATGACAAAAGCCTCAAAAGAGTAAAGAATAAAAAAAAGGGTAATTGGAACTTCTCTAGTGGCAAAAGGAGATTATAACAGTGGCAAAGGCAGCAGAAAAGTCAGAGAAAATAAAGACATATTGAAGGCCCAGATTTCTGGCCAGGAAGAGGCACAGTGTCCCATATATGAATAGTTTTGAGGGGATTTATGAAAAGTCAGTTTGGAGCTGATCCAAGGCAGAGTTAGAAAAGGGGAAGTCTGTGCTCTAGCTGAAAATTGCATGTTCTGTGTTTTTTTTACAGATGAAGAGAAAGAAACGGGATAAGATTTGGAGAGACAGGCTGGATTGAGATACGGTTTCTTTAAAAGAGAGTGTAGGCTGAGAACATCCGTACACTGTGAGCCAAAGTGCCAGAGAGCAAAGAAAAATTGAAGACTAAGTAGGCAGGATATGATGCATCTACTGAGGTGGCTCAAAGTTGGGAAGAAGGCCAGAGATTTATGACAAGAGAAGGTGTTCAGGAACAAAAACTAGGTGCAAGTTTGTGGGAACACATATATTCTCTTTTGTAGCAGAAAAATTATGGAGCTAAAAGAGGCACCCAAAGAAAAAAAAAAAAAAAAGAGGAATAGAAAACCTAAGATTCAGCAAAGAGTTGTTTAAAGAATGGAATAAAAAATGATGAAAACCAACCTGTAGTGGAACGAGTTTGGAAGAGGATCCCCGTGGCCCTTTCTCAAAGCGTTCGATAGCAGGAGAACAGGGATAATAGAAACAAGAGGATTGAAAGAGAAACTGTGGCTGGTCGATGGGAGTTTCCAAGTCTCATCTGGAAAATGAGTTTGGGAAGTGGCTTTACAGGGACATTAAGTGCCGATGACAGGGTAGCCGTCAAGAAGTAGCAAATGGAGTGAGAATCAGCAGATGTGTTGCTCCCAAATTGAATTTCAGATGAGGCAAGAGAAAGGAGGTGGGCAATGGTGAAATAGGTGGAACCTGGCCATTGGTGGCACCGTGCAGGGGAGCACAGGGCTAAGAAGGGGAGAGACAGATTCTACATTTCAGTGAAGAATTCCTTGTAAAATGCAGAGTCTTGTGACAAGTGCTTCTTCTGTGGATGCCACCATACACATGGAAGTCTAAATGCATACAACTTTGCGCCGTCACACACATGCAAGCATATATTCATGTATACATATGGATTAATAATGAGCACTTGGATAGCGATACCCAGCCTGATGCCAGTATATCAAGTTCAACATACTCACAAGGTATCGCTCCTAGCAACCATTCTCACAACACTCAGTAACTACTTTTTTTATAATCTCTAATTCTTGACTATGCTTTTACATTGTTTACCATTTTTGTCTTACACTATGCCATCATAATTCCAAAGTAGGGAAAAAAAATGGATGGCTTTATAGATGAGGAACTAAAGTACAAAGAAGGCAAAGTGGATTTTCCCCATATCAGGAAACGAATGGCGGAGTGGAAAAAGTCAACTAGTTGTAGTAGAGAGGGAAGCTGTGCAAAGCTATTTCATATTGATGGTCTATGTCTCAGCCAATTGGATTTTTATTTGACAATCCAAAGGTGTAATAACTTTTATTGTAAGAGGAAGAAAAATACATCAAGGCTAATAAATAATGGAGGACCTACTAGGGATATGCATAAATGCGTATCCTGTTCCTACGTATATACAAGCTTAATTGTGTCTCTTCTAATTTTGCTATTTGATTCGACGGGATTGTCAGGTAATCGTCCTATTGAAAGAACAGAAGAGGATAAAATTTCAAATAACTTTGTTAATCTCTTCTGGCTGTTAAAAGAAAAGATTTATTGGTATCAAATTTTATTGCATTCTTAGAATTTAGGGATTGATTGGCTGCTAGTTTAGCTTACTTGTCTCTTCCAGTTAGAAACCCAAACACAACAGAAGAAAGACATTGCATTGAAGCTGACATGCAACAAGTGAGTGAAAGTTCACTTGGCTTTTTCTCTCGGCACCAGGTGCAAAAGTTGGCTAAAAGTGCTGTGGCAGGCAGTTATTTTAAAGCAGTTTCTGGTTTAGTGTTTTATCAAGCCCAGGAGTAAAATATTCTGCAACTACTGCAGTTTCACAAAGCTGCTTTTTAAGGTAGAACTCTGAATTGTTTAAGTAATTAAAATAGCCCAGTACAAACATTAATCATACCATAACTGTTAATGGGCAGGTTTGTGGGATTTATGGAGGGCTGTATATGATATTTTAAAAGTGTATATAATTTCTTTGTTTAATACACAATGCGCTTGCATTCTCCGAATAGACCAGAGCTTCTTGAACTCTTGAAGAGTGTTTGTGATTTTCTACATCCTCTCTTATAAATGCTGGAACGGGAGGTGTATTAATTTCTGGGGAATGACAACTTTCACAGTGTCCTGATTAGTGACTCAACTTAATCTGGTAGGTTTTTTCTTCAATAGCTGCTCCATTACAGCATTGTAATATACTTTAAAATAATAGTTCTCTACTCTGCAGCTTTCTCAAAGCGGGTAGGTGGTGGTTCAACGATGACATAAGCTCCAGAAGTGTAGAGTTCAAGTGGTTTGCATGTGGGATTGCCAAATAACGAGGGTTTAGTTTGTTTTCATTTTATTACACCTATTCTCCTGCCCCAGATGTCTTGGATTTCTGTGGTACCCCCCCGTCGCCTTTGATTCTCGCTCCTTGTAACTAACAATTTTTATTAGTCATCCCACTAATACTCAATGCTTTTATTCAGCACCTGTTGTCTTCAAAGCACTTTGCAATAATAACTAGTTAATCCTCACACTAGTCCTGAATTTCACTGTCGTTCCTGTTCACATGTGAAAAGTGAGCTTGATGACTTGCCTAAAATGGTGTAATGGTTTTGACACCTGTATGAGGACTTAGTCTGCCTATTCCATGCCTGCACGACCCCGGCTGATCCTCTGGCCTCTCTACACCCTGAGTTTGTGGCACGCTGGTTATAAAGTGAGCATTTCCTTTTGGTTAACGACACATTTTTATGCTGATTGTTCTGGAATTTCAACCCTGAAACCTTGGAGAAGAACTATGCTGGAAGAAGCCTCAAGAGGTCATCTGAGCCATATCTCTGATCCTGGACTAATTTTGGCTTTTCTTCAGGAAAGCTTTTAAATATATACATAAAAATGGATATGTATATATGCAATTATTTATTGAATCAAGTCCCATATTTGGAAGAGCTATGGATATGTGCCTAATCAAAGGTTGATGTAAGCTACTGGCAATTGCTTTGAAATACTTGCACAGAGTATCCGGATTGATATTGCTGTGGGAAGTGCTAGTACTACAAAGAAATTTGTGCTGGGAAAGGGAAAGGCAATGGTGTTAAATGTAGTGTTGTGACTTCTGGAAGTATTGGTTCCTTTTTTTTTTTTTTATGGACCCGTAGCAAGAATTCTATTCACTTCCTCCAGTAAGGTAGTGATTTTGCTTCTATAATAAACCCTCAGCTAGTTTGACTATTCTTGGCCTGTCCATCTGAAAGCTACAACTGTATGGAAACAGAATGAAATAAAGTGTTCTCTAATATGTCACAAATCATAGTTAGAACTGGAAATCCAGTCTGACACTGTGGTCTTGATTTGTATGGTTTGCCTACCCTTTTTTGTTTCTGCAAAGCAGTGTATGTATTTGAAGGCTGGAGTTTCAGCCAGGATTTTCAGTCTTAACTGTGAATTTCCTTCCTTTAACAGGTTTAAAGCAAGCCTTTCAGATTGCTTCAGTATAGCTTTTAGGACTTGAATTTCCTTTGTGTTCATTTTGGTCCTTTTCCAATATTTATCCATGCATTTGAAACTCTTTCGAATCGCTGTGTATGGGAGCAGTTACAATAGGAGGTGGTGGCGTTTCTATTCTATTACTGTTAGAGTTGATTCAAATGATGCCTGATCTTGAATTCAGTCAAACACTGCAAGCCTAAAATTCAGGTTCTTGCTCAAGCGTTACAGGGTTCATGTCCTGCTCAGAGGTTTCAGTAATTACTGTATCTGGCTGGAAAACAAGAATTCCATTTCCTGAAAAATTTAGAGCTTTTGACATTTGCTTTACTTTTCCATCAGAAAAAAAAAAAACAAAACCCAACCTAAAAGCTTTTTTAAAAATTGGTAAAAATTTACTGAAATTAAGAGGAATCTTATCTAGCTGGTAGTCCAGTAGGTAGGACAACAGCACTGGAAAGGAAAGACCAATGTTCAAGTCTCCACTTGGTGGAAGAACATAAACTTGAAACTGAGTGTCTGACATGCTGAGTGAGTGCCATAATATGACTGTTAAATACATCTTTTGATGTCATTATTTCTCTCTGTGATCTTAACCATGGACCTTAACCGTGGACAAAATTGTTTATTTCAAGGAATATGATTTTTCCAATGGAGAAATATTTCATTTCAATGACCAGTATTCATGATTAAATTATTCATATATTTCACATGTGCATTTAATCCAAAATAATACTTAATAGGGATTATTTGTAGTTCAAAAATTCAACTTAATTTCTGTCAATCTTTTGCTTCAGCTGTTGCTGCAGGCTCTCCTAAAAGCTTGACTGCTTTGTGTTTATTCATTTTTAATGGTGATTAATTCATATTAGTGGTGAAGTTCATTATTTACAAAAAGTTATTTTAAACCTTTTGCAGGTTTCCATCTGGTTTGTTATTATAATACAATACCAAACGCAGCAAAGTGTTGTCTGAACAGGTTGCATGATTTAACATTAGATATATCTATTGGTAGTCTGATCTAGTGATGGAACTAGCAATATCCTCTGATATTGCTTATAAGTAAAGAAGGTTTCCTTTTTAAGGAGAGCTTTATTCCCTCTCCATTTGTTCTCCATAGTTTCAGGTTAGGACAGTTTTTGGAAAGGTCATTATAGAGAAAACTTAATCTGAGCAATTTAAATCTGAGGGGAACAATTAATGTTCTTTCTTTTCAAAAAAAATATAATCAGTGGACTTGTTACAGCATTACTATTTGTTTGCATGTTTGAAGTCTGTCACTATTCTCTGCTACGTTCTGTTGTTGGGGCTTGGTGACTTCCATTAAAAAAATTATGTCAGTCTTCTCCATTAGAATAAAGTCAGTATTGTAAAGTTTATTTTCTTCTCTACATCCTTCTGAAGAAAAGGCACTTTGTTTAGTTCCGAAAAGCAAATACTGGCTTCTTCCAAATGCTTGCTAAATCTGCCATCTGTTCTAATATCTGCAAAAATGTCCATAGCAGTTGAATTTCTGTGTTTATTCTGATTCACGTTGCGTGTTATAGAATCATAGAATCACTTGGGTTGGAAGAGACCTTCAAGATCATCGAGTCCAACCATATGTTTGTATGTGTGTCAGTCACTTGCTGTCTGTCATCTTGGACTGTGAGCTTTATGTGACGATGTCATTCTTTTTTATGTGACTGTGTGATGGCCAACATTGCAGCCCTGTGACACACCAGTATCGGTAGCATATGGTTGTATGTTACTGTGATACAAATAATAAACAACTGCAATAAAAATGAATAAATAAATGAAAAAGGGATTTATTGTTTAATTTAACATCTTTGAAGAGATTAGAATTTCAAGTTAAGGACTTCAAATGACTTCAAGTAGGCTCTCGTTGTGATGTTTTGGTATAACTATGGTCTAATATAACGGAGCTGTCTGAGCGATTTAGGATTCTGTCTTGCAGGACTATGCGGGATTGAAACAGCTGCTCAGGATCATGGCAATGAAAGGTGTACATCTCACCATTGTGCATTTTCTGTGTATAAAATGTATATTTGCGATCATGAAAACAAACGTATGCACACCTGTTTTCGGGAGAAAGAATGGGATGTTCCTTGTTCATAGATTGAATGAGTTATTTTGCTCTTATCTGCTAAATACAGCTCCTGCAGACCTTTTTGCCCTGTACACACAAAAGATGGGTAAGAGGTATGTCTAGTTGGATTTCCATATCAAATCCGTCTTTATCACATAATTTTGGTGTGTTGTTTTGGGGGGGAGGGCATGAGCAGTTAGGCCCTTCAGCAGTTCATCTTACAAAGACTTAATGTTGTACAAAAGCTATAGATATGCTGTAGTTCTGGAAGATGGTTAACACAGAGTTTACATTTCATATTCTAAGGGAAACGTAGTTATGCTGCTGTATGGAGCGCGTTTCCTTAGTGTTGGAGACAGCAGGAGGATGTTTTGTGGAAATGTTTCTGTCACTGACAGTAAAAACATGCCTGTCTGGTTGAAAAATAGCCCGTGCCTTGCCAGTTCCCTACATCTAAGCAATCGCAGTAGGATGATGTTAATCTTATCCTGTCACAACCCATTTCAAATCTAAATTCTTATTAAACTTCCAAATGCTTCAGTGATATAAGTATGGGAGACATGACAGTGTTCTTACCCAAGAGCTACTACCATTCTCAGATGCAGGGAACATTTTAATTGGTGTTTATGAGTACTTAGTTGTTAGGTGTGCTGGAAGTCCCAACCAGGCTCTGCAAAGGGATGTGAACCCCATAGAGTAGTCCTGAGTCAACTCAAGAGTGCTGGATTGCAGGTCTCTGTTTTGCTGACTGTAGACTAGCAATTGCTTGCATGCACTCAAAAATAAAGATCTCTAGTGTATATGTTGTAGATATCCATTCCTTTTTGCAGAAACCCTGAACACATCTGCCCTTAAAGTGATGCCAGGACCTTTTCTGGGAAGATCTAGTTGCCTAATGGAAAATGTAGTTTCTTACATCCATGGTTATTCTTTACAAATATATTTGTTTCAGAGGCTTTTCCTGTGACTCTGAGTTCCTTTTTGGTTTTTTGCATTGCAAGCCTGGGCTGATGGATACAACCTGTGTTTGGTGGATAGGCTGTTGGAAATGTATTTGGAATGAGATACTTTATGGCCTGGTTGACAGGACAAGGTATGCATGATTTCATAATGAAGAGAGAAAGACAGAATTTACATCTGGATTCAGATAGCTAAATTCAGGTCTATATGTGTGGGTCTATGTGTCTGCTACAGATATCTAAGTACCCACTGTAGCTATTGAAGCAGAGTCAACTCTTCAACTCTATTAACATCTACTGTCCAGTCACCTGAATAGCCCCCAGTCTCCTTATACTGTTTGGGGGGTTAGACACCTACATTATACATGGGTAATTTGAGGTTTCAATCTGCAGCTGGATTCTACTCCAAAATTCCCACTGCAAACCTCTGAAGTGAAGAATATAATTATTGGTAGCTGCACTCTTTCAGGGAGGCCATTGAAGACCTAGTGACTCATGGAATGGTTTGGGTTAGAAGGTACCTTAAAGATCATCTAGTTCCAACCCTCCTGCCATGGGCAAGGGTGCCTCCCACTAGACGAGGTGGCTCAAAGCCTCATCCAACCTGGCCTTGAACACTTCAGGGATGGGGCATCCACAATGTTTCTGGACAACCTGTGCCAGTGTCTTACCACACTCAGTGTAAAGAATTTCTTCCTAAATTTCCACTCTTTCAGTGTAAAACCATTACCCCTCATTCTATCACTCCGCTCCCTGATAAAGAGTCCCTCCCCAGCTTTTCTGTAGGTCCACTTTAGGTACTGGAAGGCTGCTATAAAGTCTCCCTGGAGCCTTCTGTTCTCCAGGCTGAACAATCCCAACTCTCTCAGCCTGTCCTCATAGCAGACTTGCTCCAGCCCTCTGATTGTTTTTGTGGCCTTCTTTGGCCCCGCTCCAACCGGTCCGTGTCTTTCCTGTGCTGAGGGCTCCGGAGCTGGACGTAGTACTCTAGGTTAAATACATACTCAATTGTGACTTCTTCATTCTTTGGCTTCTTCATGTTTTATATTCATTGCTACTGTCGTTATTGAGCGAAGCCACCTTTTAGCCCTATGAAACAAGCTGTTATCATTCCTTTATGTTTACAAATAGGTGACAGAATTCAGTGGCACTTTGTAGAGGTAGGAAGAAAAGCAGCATCTCTACTGTGTCAGGGCCAGAAAGGGCTCTTCCTCCTGCCTATGATGCCTCTCACACTGAGTTGGTGGGACACACAGGTAGACCTGTGTTCCTGAGATAGAGTCATAGAATCATAGGGGTAGGAAGGGACCTCTGGAGATCATCTGGTCCAACTCTCCTGTCAGAGCAGGTTCCTGTAGAGCAGGTTGCACAGGATGGCGTCCAGGCGGGTTTGGAATGTCTCCAGAGTTGGAGACTCCAAGACCTCTCTCGCCAGCCTGTTCCAGTGCTCTGCCACCCTCAAAGTCAAGAAGTTCCTCCTCATGTTTAGATGGAACTCTCTGTGTTCAAATTTGCACCCGTTACCTCTTGTCCTAGATAGTTGTTTATGCTTACCTTATTGTCATTGAGAAGGAAATCTCTCATCTTAAAGTAAATGTCTAACATATTTAGTCCAGAACAGTGTGTATTTTTCACACTTTTACTCACTGGAACATGTGAATGAGGTATTTTAGCGAGAGGCCACAATGAGTGATGAAGGGTCACTGCAATTAAGTTAAACTTGTAGATTTCACCTTTTTTTTTTTTTTGAGTCCCCTCAGCAGTAGTGTGTGGGGTGGTTCTCCCCTTGCCCTCCTTCAGATCCAGTGAATATCAAATCTTCGTGCGCACGTGTCGTCACAGGACAGGGGCGCAAATCTCCCTTCCACAGCCTGGCTTATGGCTCCTGGCTGGAGCACCACCCCAAGGGTGCAGGGACTCAGATTTGGGTCTCTGCTGCCTGGAGGAACTGAAACCATCTCTGGCCGTGCCTCTGCTCTCCAGGTGATGACCCGTAAGAGACTCGCTTCAGTGAGCATCTTTGCCTCCATATGTAGTTTCTAATTGAGGTGACCCTGACTTTTGAGCGTTGTGTAGAACTCAGTGCTCCCAAATGTTCACTGGGATATCTAGAGGACTCGCTCCTCCCAAGGAGAGAGTTGTTAGGTGACAGGCTGGACCCTGAATGTTTCAGTCCTACTAAAATGATGTTGCTGTGGCACTCGGTTTTAGGCAAGCTCAGGGCTGTCAGTAGACATTCCTGGCAAAAGTATAGGTGCTTAAATTCCATCCATGTTGCACTTGAGAAACAATGAGACATTTATGGATGTGGGCTAAGTTGGACAGATTGTAGTCTCTGCCTGCGTTGTCTCTCTGGAGCACTTTAAGGAAGCTTTTGTTTCCTTCCTTTGCTCAAGACATCAGAGCAAAGGACTACAGGGTGCACTTCTGCAAGAATCACTGGAGTCGTCTGGGCATTTTGGGGCTTTTTCCTTTCTAAGCAGACAATACTTGAATGAGGTAATGACGTTATGATGTTCAGCAAATGGGTCTAGTGGTGTAACGCACAAGGAATGTTTTTTACCGCTTAACTCCGATGCCTTAGCTGGCGACCTCTTCTCTGAACCAGCGTTACTATTTACTCTTGACCAAATAATGAATTTAAGCAGCTTGGTGTTTTCTTCCTCCCTGCCAGCCAGCATCCGGGCAAGGAAAGCACATTTTTTGTTGCCAAGAAAGGCGTACTTGCTTCACTCTTTGCGACAGCATCTTCCTGATGAAAATGATGTAGACTGAGAAAATTCAGTATGGGAAAGAACTGCAGGAATAACCCAGAGATCTCACAGCTGGAAAGTTGTACAATTTAACCAAAGGAAGGAGTTAATAATTAAGATGATATCACTACTGTATTTAGTATTTGCTAGAGCCGAGCAGTCAACATAAAGCTGTCTGAATTCAAGACATTTTTATGTTGTATGTTTTGGGAGTTTTCCACAAGATGTACTGTAGGCAAGCTGGAAAAGATGTGTCGTGCCACTGAATACGAAATGACATTAGAAATTTTTTGCCAAGGCGCTTTTTCTTCACAGCATATTCCTTATGTTATTCCTTATTCCTTGTGCTATTAAGCATGATGTTCGGGGAAAACATCCCATCTGGATAACATTACCTGTAGGATGTGCAGCTTGTATGTATCTTCTGGAGGTTAGCGTCTAATGTTAAACAAAGGAAGCTGATTAAAAACATCTGTAAAACATTTTCATAGTTCATATTTTATACAGTGGGTATTGAATTACCTTGCACATGACTGCATGTCTGAACTAAAAATACTAAGGTAAATCTTTTCCTTTTATTAAAATTAGTATAATATTAATTTTATAGTTAAACTACATTTAACTGTTTCCCTACTTGGCACTAGAATTTAATGCTGCTGACATCACTATGTATTTTATGTGCCACTGAGAAATAATTGTTCATTTATTGATGCAGTATGCTACAATAAGCACATTTTTGGTGCAGTCAAAATATAAACATTAGATTGAAATACAATTTCTTATGTAAGTGTGGCATTTATTGAATGCTAAAGGAGAGACTTGCCAGCTAAATGTGTAATGATTCTGACCATTAAATATATTATGTGAAATAGTTATATAGAATATATAAAATGATTGTAGTACTGCCCACTTAGGTATTATGTTGATTTATGAATTCAGTTAGAGTCCCTAGTAAATTCCAAGATTGCTGATTCTAGGTCAGTATTTATTAGGTTGGTAAATTTTATGGAGAGGAAGGATTTGTGCATCCCAGAACTGACAGAGAAAGGTGTTATTTATGTAGTTAGAGTGAGAATGCAATTGTAATTTCACAGCTGAGCTGGAAAAGGTTATATACTTTCTTCATATTCTGAATTACTTTCTAAAGTAGCCTATAAACCCATGTGTATTACAATAGTAAATATTATTTAAAGATCTAAGAGGCTAATGCTCAAGATTTACTGTTCAATATCATAAGCAGAAACTTCTTGGCTTTCCAAAGTTACGTGCAACATACTGACTCAAACTCACGTATCAAAACAGAGAGGGGCAAACATTATTCTCTGGGAAAATATTTTGAAATTCAGCAAGTGTTTTGAAAATGATTATCATTATTGTTTATTGTAAGTGTTCTAAGATTGTGAAAATGAAGTGTTGCTCATAAATACCACGCAGGCTGAATGGCCAAGGGCAGTTCTCATCTCTCACATGCAGACTCCTGCCCAAAGCAGTTTCACCCAGTTTGAGTACTTGGTTTTTATTATGGTTTTACCAAAGTTCATAAAAACTGCAAGTGGAGCAAACAATATGCTATGTATATACAGTTATTTTTATTCAAGGAGACTGGATCAGCACAAAAACATTTTTAAGAACAACATAACATGCACAGTTTCCATTTCATCAATTGGTGGCCTTATCTGTCCCGAGAAGTGTCTGCTATCTTATCTGCGTGCTGAAAAGGCAATGAGGTGTTTCATCATTTGAAAAATAAAAAGACACATTGTACCGTGCTAGTGAGATTTACAGAGTTTATCTTATTATCCCGCTTGGGAATGTTTCAGCACCGATAATACAACTCATTAAGTGACTGAGAACAAATAATGCCCTTTTTTAACCCTTTTGTCTTAAGACAAAAAGTCTTGCGATCATTTCTTTTGCTCACTAAGAGCTTAATTTTTTTTTCCTGTGTTATTGCCCGAGGTGTTTGGAGTTGACTGATCTTGCAGGCTGAGAGAAGCGAGGCTGCTGCAGCTGCACGTCCCCCCGGCGCGGCCAGTACCGAGGCTGAGCGTGGATTCCCACGGGGCGCGCACACGGATGTGTAGGCACACTTGCACTACGTACAGAATTACACACACCAACAGGCAGAAAACACAAAATTCTTGCAAACACAAGCAGCAGCCTTGGCCTCATCCTGTTCCCCTCTTTGGCTGATCCAGGATGGTCTCAGTCTGATCCAGGTCTTAGTGAAAAATGTATAAATATCCGTAAGTACACATATACATATGTAAATACGTACATCTTTATATATATGTATAAACACTATAGATCCCTCCAGCAGCTTGACTTACATTTTCTCATAGATTTTGGAAGATTGCTGAAGTACTAACAGGAACATAAGCAGGTAATTATTTTAAAAAATACGATTGGCAAGGTTGTGATGAGATAGTTATTGCATGTTAGGACCAAAATTGTCCTAGATGCCTGTCCTGTGAAGGTTTAGAAGGATGGATCGGGGGATTAGGTGGGGAAAAAGCAATTTTCAGTAGGTTTGGAACTATATCAGTTCACCAACTGTGTGTGTCTGCTGTGTAAATGATACTCCCCCGTCACGTACTGAAGTGGATGATTACTTCAATGGGTGGTTTTATGGCCAAAACCAGCAGCCTGGGGCTCCTGCGCCTTTATCACAAACTGTACTCTATGAAGTGCAAAGCTGCAAAGTTTACTTGACAGTTTGAAGCCGAAGTAATTTACTTGTCCGAGACCTTAATGCAACTCCTTACAGTACATGGTCGTCATTGGAACCGAAGGGATGTGCTGTAAAGCAGGGATCGGTGGCGCGTGCCAGACGGGGCTCCAAACGAAACGCCAGATGAAGAATTGCCGTTACTGAGTTTGCTTACTTTGTAATTGCGAGTGCATTGGGGATACTGGATGAACTGTTTAAGAATGTTGGAACACCTGCGTATGGCACAGCACCTTTATTTTAACAACCCTATAGGTGCTCCTACAGCAAATTATCACCCCAATGAATTCCCTTCATTTTGAGTTGAGTCTTTGCCAAACAAAAGACTCAGCTGATAGAAAGCTGGCTGAGGCACAATTGATTTTGGATTATAACCCTGAATCTGACAGCATGGGTCAATGGATGCTTTTATTTTATTTTATTTTATTTTATTTTATTTTATTTTATTTTATTTTATTTCATTTTTTTTAAAAAAAGATGCCATGATTATAAACCTGTTAAAGCTGAATTAATTTAAGCGCAAATTTTGTTTATCGGATCTTTTAGAACTAGACTGGGATATGTCCACGATGATTCAAAAATTACTGAGCTCATTGTCACAATCAAAATAATATAAAAATATTAATGTCTTGTTTATGTATATGACTTTCGTATAATGCTTGGCCTGTGGAGGGGTTGCCTTGTTTCTTTATTCACAGGGCATTTTCATCTGTTTGTTCCTGAAATGTATGCCAGCTATATCACATGTAAATTGGACTGAATAGTCTGGAATCATTGCTCAATGTGTTTTTCAAAGAAAGCATCACTTATAAATCATGACTACAAATGAAAATGAATAATGCTTTTAATTAAAAATAAAATCTGTGCAGGCCCCAGCAGGGTAAAGATATTACACATATGGCGTGTTTCATCACCACTGTTAGTTTTCTGTACCTTCTTTTTCCCTGTCGTGAACCATTATGGTCTTCCTCCTTCCCATTATCCCTGTTCTTTATTTTTGGTTTCATTGACAGTCTGATCTCTCAAGGTGCTTGACTGAGTGTCGGCTGATGGAAAGACATTGTTTTTTAATCTCAAAATGTTGCATGAAAAGATAAATTTCTCAGATTTAACATTCTTAAGGTAGGGTTTTATTGCTTTATTTGTCCTTGAAAGATATATATCTTTGTAACAATTGAATTCTTATAAAAGAGCCACCAACAAAACTATTTGAGCTATAATGGGAGGGTGGAGACAACTCGCCTGCCTATTGAAGTGCATCTTTCATCATCAGAACAATAGCTGGTTCTTTTCCCTTGTCAACTGACCATCTTTTTTCCTTCCATTAATTAGCTGAGATCTTGAACAATTCTGTCCTTGGCCTTCCACTGCCCATTCTGATAATCCCTCAGGACCCTCGGGATAGGATGACAAATCACAAGCAAAGACATTCTGATTTTTGTTCCTCTGTTGATGAGACGGAGCTGTGTCTTGTACGTATGGAGATAGAACTGATTTCCTGTGTTTTGCATTGAGCTTCGTTATTTATTGATTGTGTAAGTGCACACAAATAACCCAGAGCCTCTGGGCTTCATTTCTCTGTCTATAGAGAGGAATGCTTCTATGTCTTTAAAAACCATAAATAAAATGTATGTAAGTGCTAGCATTAAGCATCCAGGTGGGAGGAGACACCTAGTAGGTCTCTGCCACCAGGCTTTTCATATGTGCCACTCAGGTGGCTGCTGTTGAGGACAGAAGGGGAGACGAGAACGTAAGAAAAAAACCTTGTTTCCTTTTCGTTTCATATGCCCAGTGTACATACAGCTGCTGGGGAGAGCTTTTAGGAGAAGGAACTGTAGGGGAAATTCTGTTTGACTTCCAGCCCTCTGGTTGCTGTGGGTGGAAACTTTGTAGATTTTGCTTCTGAATTCCAAACAATTGCCCACTGGCATGTGCAAATGCAGATTTTTCATGAGGCAAATCAACCACATCTGGTGCCTGATTTTTCTCAGGTATTGCAAAACTCTTTTTATGAGAGCAACATTTTATTCAGCAGAATAAAGATACGTATAATTCTTAAAAAATGAATGCATAAATTTTCAATGGTTACCATTTTTTTTTTTCTGTAAATGATGCCAGTAAAATAGTGAGCTATTTCTGCTGCACTTTATCTCAAGTGTTTTAAAGGAATCAAAATTATAGAAAGCACATCAGGCCTATGCTTAACTGCAGACATCCTCACCTCCACAGCCTGTAATTTTAACAGATGACAGATAACAGATGGCCCGTTCTGGGACATAAATTCAATGATGCATCAGTCACATCTCTGCCACTAGAGGTGGCAAAGATCTGGAGGTAATAAAATTAAAGGTGGCAATAATTTCCAAGAACCCGAGGAAGGTTTTGAGAACTTTCCAACCACTGTTGATAAATGTAGGGATTCAGGAAATGTGTGTCTATGCATATCATTTGAGTACCAGATTTGCCGAATGTGCATTTGATGACGCTTGATGGGAAAAGATGGTGCAGAACAACATTAGATGTAACTGAATGTATGTACATTACATGGCATCGCATTAGCAGAAAAATACTTAGCTTTTCCATTCTTCTAGGCCTGACTTAGGAACCTTATCAGATGAAATATTGCATTACCTGTAGTGTCTGCATTATCCTGAACAGGTATTTTGACTAAGCAGACTGTAGCCAAATTATTTATTTTGTGAATACCCTAAAAGAAATTAATTAATCCATGTTTCCAGTGGAATTTAGTGACCACCAGGCCTAAAGCTTATGGTATAAGATTTCCAGAACAATAATTATTATAAGGCTTGAAAAGATGTCCTGCATTTGAATGATACTAAAATAGCTCAAAGTTTTCTTTGAAATACAGAAGAGAACCTCCTCTACACCAGGTTTTGGTGGTGTGCATAGTTGCCTGGTGTACACAGGAGTTTGATAGTCAAGTTTCTGCGCAATTCAGGCAAGGGAATTTAACTCCAGCTTTCTCTCCTAGATGAGATCCATAAAAGCCTGTTTCTCTTTTTTTTCTGTGTGAGCTGTTTCAATTTTTGTGAAGAATTAAATGTCTGTTGGCCAAGTAGAGTGACAGGGACCATGTCTCTATCCTGCCAGAGTTTGGTTTTTCATGTATGGTATATTTAAAAAAAAAGAAAAAGGTTTGTTTCCTGATAAAATAAGGAAGTATTGGTACAAGGAGGAGTCCTTCAAAGACAGAGTGAGAAAAATTGTCCAGGCTTCATGAACGGCCACGAAGATGATTAGGGGGCTGGAGCATCTTTCTTCTGAGGAAAGGCTGAGGGAGTTGGATCTTTTTACCCTGGAGAAGAGAAAACTGGGGGGGATCTCATCAGTGTTTACAAATACTTAAAGGGAGGGTGCCAGGAGGAGGGGGCCAGTCTTTTTTCAGCGGTGCCCAGTGGTAGGACAAGGGGCAATGGGTATAAAATCGAATATAGGAAGTTCCGTCTGAACATGAGGAGGAACTTCTTGACTTTGAGGGTGGCAGAGCACTGGCAGAGGCTGCCCAGAGAGGTGGTGGAGTCTCCGACTCTGGAGACATTACAAACCTGCCTGGACGCCACTCTGTGCAACCTGCTGTAGGTGGACCTGCTCTGGCAGGGGAGTTGGACCAGATGATCTCTAGAGGTCCCTTCCAACTCTTAACTTTCTGTGATGCTTCATAGCTGAGTTTTGGCATTCAGTAGTGATGGTTGGTCTCAGTCTCTGGTGTGTGTATTTCCTCTGAAAGTTTTGGAGAATCAATACTTTCAAACCAAATGTATTATCTCAGAAAATCAGTAACAAATTCAATTTACGCTTCATTTGGCCTTTCTGGCTTCATTTTCCCTATTCATTATACCCTGCACTCTGTTGCTAATGTGCTCCAGTTTGGCAGTTGTGCACTCTCGTGGCAAAGCTCCTGGGTTTTGCAATTTTCCAGAATATCATGAACCCAACTGTAAACAGATACTGCCACAATACATACCCTTACATGCGTAAGTAGCTCTTATATTCTTTATGAATTCTCCAAAGCCTTGCAATTTGCTTTATGTGCCTTTTTATTCATGTGCACTGTAGAGAGATCTGTCTTTGTAGTTAATTCTGAATTGAAGATGGTTGAGAAGAGAACTTGTAATGCTAAAAGCATTAGGAAAATGTCTAGTCCTCCTGAATGGGTTAAGAGATGGAGGTGCTTGAACCTCCTCACTGATTAAAAGAATTAGGCATTACTTTACTAAGTAATACTGCTGCTTCTCTGATAGAACCCATTTTTAAGTATGCATCTCTCTAACTGGTCTTTTAAAGCTCAAAACCCAATGAATAGTGTGAAAGCTTTTCCTATTTTCTTGCCTTATTCTTTCCACCAGTGGGCAAAAGTGGTATATGTCATTTTTTTCAGAGTGCCATATTTCACACTTCAGTTTAATTTGGCTGATAATGATTTGTTAAGCAAATGTAAGTATGTAGAGCACATGTTGGCTCTCACGCATAAAGTGTTCAGTCACTTCAGCAGTTCCTTTAAAATCCCACTCCTGCCTTATAAAAGCTGCAGGTGCAAAACAGTTTCCCTCTGTACTAGCTCAAACAGAAGATAAAGGTAATATGGAAATTTATATTTTGTATAACTCTTTGGCAAGTATAATGTTGGAAGAAGGGGACTGGTTTGGTAGTTTCCATCAAATACATGTTTTAATGGATGGGCTTACTCTTAACCCGTGAAAGAGGAAGGACAACTGACCATGATGTGCACCAGGTCTGTGACAGCTAGTAAGCACTAGCAGGGGAAAAAACGGCTCTTCTTCTTGTGTTTGGAGGGAAGAGCTATGTTTGAGACTCTTTTGATCTTCTGTCCCCTAACTATGAAGTGATTCTTCTCACAGAGGTTACATCACTTCTAAATCTTATTTTAAAGTGGAGGGTATTTTTTCAACTTAGGGAGAAGCGCCATATTCTTCTAATCTTCCTCTCCCTCCACTATGTAATTCAGTGTATCTTTCAACAGTGTTTTCTTACTTTCTTTGGGCATCCCACAAATTTCTGTCCTTATCCCATTTCCTTTTCATCAGTGGGCTTTCCAGCCTCATCTGCTTTCAAGGATTCAGTATCATCTTAACACTGGTGTTTTGAATATTTCTCTCTCCACGCTCGACTCGTCTGTGTTTACCCAGGACTGCGTTTTGGCACGTTTCCCTAGAAGTATCTTTTTATGCACTGAAATTCAGGAAGGACAAAACCAAGCTCCTTATCTTTTCACCCTTACTCTCTGAGAGCTAATTAACGCTATAATGTTCCCTGGGACCTTCTGCATGTTTTTCCTCTCTATCTTCATTCTGGGCCATACCTGAACCTTGCCGCTTTTTCAGCATAATATTTTAGATGGTTAATCTGCATGTCCATAGTGCCAAAGCTATCATCTCTGCTTCCATGTTTGATATGAAGGCGTCATTCCTCTTTATATTTTTGGAGTGGCATTTGACCATTTTGTAGTTCAAGGAGAATATTAGTGTCATGATCAAAATCATACTTGGTGCTTTCAGCTCAACAGTATTTAGCATTTACTATGCATCTATTTTCTAGCCTCTTGACAATAACAGTGAAACGGGAAAAAGTGAAATTTTAGAAAAAAAACAGTTTTGAATTGGATGAATTACTTGGCTTGCTTATTTCTAACTTAATTGAACATGTATTAGTTTTGTGTGATGATTCACTGAAGATTTAGGTTTTTTCAAAAGTCATATTATTTGAGTACTTAAAAAATCCATAAGCCTTTTGAAGTAAGAAATTTGTTTTCATCTTGGCTAACTTGAAAGTGACCAAGTGCAGTTGTCTCACATACTCAAACCAAAACATTTTTCTTAACTGAAATTGGGCATAGAACATGGCAAAAGAAAAGCTAATTACAGAAAAATGAGAATAAGTGAAAAGGGGATTTATAGTGAAATTTGCTTTCAAAAACTTATTGGTACATTTTGAAAGGTAAAGTGTTTTAGAATATTTAAAAATATACATAAACGTGAGAGGACATTCAAATTGTCATGTGAATCCAGTCACACATAGCTGTGGGGTTTTTCTGTATTTTCTCTAAAAAGCTCGAGTATGAAATGGTTTTGAATAGAGATCATGTTTTGCTGGAGAATATTGGTGCAACTGGGAAGAGCTGTGTGGAAGAAATAGTAGAAAATTTTAAGAATACTGTAAAACACAGATGACCTTCTGAAAATTCATATCTGTATTTTGTGGAAATGATGCTACAAACTCGAAGAGGAAGAGGTGAGATGCCAATGCAATCCCATTTCCCACACTTCCTTGCCAATGTCCTCAATGCTGGCTTAGGCTCGAGGGATAATTAGTGCTGTGCTCGTCTTTTCCTGAGCACAGCCTGCCACTGATGTCAACTTGCAGCAAAGTATGGTATGGATATTTTGTGATGTGGATGGCAGCTAAAGGATCAGGTGCTGATTTAATTTAGTACTTTGGACCAGGTCCGAATTGTGGCCCCAGCAGTGAAAAGGAAGCATGTGACTCAGTTGTCCGTTAATCTTACTCGTTATTGAAATGGCTACTGATGTGGGAGGTGGGAACACAGGTAGGAAAGACAAGAGGATAGATGGATAAAAATAGTTAGAAAGGGGAGTGCTCTGATTATATATTCCTTCATCAAAGTGAACACTGTTTAGGTTATTTTTTGTGACAGAGAGGTAATCTGTGGCACATTATTATTCTGGTTTAGATGGATGGAGAGAATGGCACACTTGGAAACTACAGCATATAATTCTCAAATATCTGTTTCAATGCAATGCTGGCTACACCACTATTACAAAAAGTGAACTTGCACTAGAGCACAATCTATCTATCAGAAATATCACCTGCGTAAAATAATGGTGCAGAAAATAAATACGAAAGAGAAGACCAGAACAGGAAACTGTTTCAGCTTTTAGCTCTGCTGGGACCAAGGGGATTCACTTTCTTCTAGGTAAGTGTAAGTTCCAGTGCACTGCTGGATTGCAGGAAACTCCTTCTGACTTAACTATACAGCCTGAAAATGAAAGTAGTATTTATAGATTTACTTTAATACTTGGCATTTACACACTGGAAGAAGGAGTAAAAGGAAATTTTGAGAATGAATGCATATTTAAATTCTAGGATTCATGTACACATGACTGTACTGAAGCCAGAAATGCCATTGTATGCACTGAATGGATAAAGCACGCTGGAGGTAGAAGCTGCTTTCATTTACAAGATGAATTTTCACTTTACATCTAAGATAATATTGCTAATATGATCAGATCCCCTGCTTTAGTCTGTAGCTGATATAATATATATAATTATATAATAACGTAATAATACTACTATGTTTACTTAATTAAAAACCCTTTTCATTATTAACAAAAGTACATTCGTCTTTTAAGGATACAAATCCACTGAGATTAGGCTAGGTTTTCAATCTATGGACTATTTCATCCTATGTTATAGTGTATCTCAAAAGAATTTCCTGTTATTGCTACAACACTCAACTTTGTGTTTGGGCCAAATGTCATCCATGAAAAAATAATTTAGCCTTGCTTTGATTTTGTTGAGTTAGTCTTCAAGAGAATAAATGCAGGTCGGCTAAGCAACCTGATGGCCATCTTAAACCAGTATTGTGGTGGATGGTGCATTTCCTGGAGACACAGGACACGTGAATTCCGTTGGTAATTCTCTCTTTCTTCCCATTGACCATGCAAGCCTGAGCTTCTATGGCTGACTGAAGGTTAAAGAAATGGGCAGCACCCAGATGCGAGTTTCTACGCATTGTGAGATAGTTATGAGAAATCAGCCCATCACATTATCTTTTTATATCTAGTTTCTGACATTAAGTGTCATTTAACAAAACATTCAGCGTTCATCAACTGACTACGCATTAGATGTCACTTAACCTGTCAATAGGACAACAAAAACTGGCCATCACAGCAAAAGGTGGACATCACAGAGTGCTTTAAAGAATTATTTGCAGAGATTGCCATCATGCTGATTAGCCTGAAGATGATTGGAGGGAGATATCTGAGATGTTTTTTCTCTTAAGGCAAGTAACGGGTAAAAGTTGTAAAAATTCTCCAGTGGGTCATACTTGGGAAGGGGTCAGGGACTGAAATGATGACCCAGAATCAGTAGAATGTGACCTTCTGTGAATTCTGTGAATTCATCTACGTGACCTTAGACTAATTCATTTTTATTTCTGTGTCTCAGATATTAAATTAGAAAAATGGGGATAATGTTATTGAGTTTTTCTTTGTAAAACACTCTGAGACTATTAGAAGACAGTATAGTATATTCATTGTGGTGGTGTCTGTTCATTTACAACCTGAAATTTGTCCTGGCATGAGGGACTTGCCCTCAGTTCCATTGTCCTTGCCACCAGCTTCACTGCAAATGTCTGTAGAAAGCAGAAATGCTCTCTGTGGTGCTGCCTTCCCGTGAGACGAATGTCCTTTTTCATTCATTAGCTGATATAGTGCAGTTTATTACATCTGTAAGGTAGAAAGGGAAATATATCTAAAGAGAATCTAAAAACCCCAACAACCTTAAGTTTATTGACAGTAGTAACTCTGGACTATAAGTCACTCTTTCTATGAATCCATTAAAAAGGCCTCGATTCTGGAGCTATTCTGTAAAAACTTGTGTTAGGTCTTTAGGATTTCTCTTACAGGGTTTTAAGAAAGCAAACCTTGACTAGATGAAATTGTAAAGTTAACTGCGACGTATGAGCTCAACCACTCTGCATTTTATTATTAGCTGCAGTATGCGCCTAAGTAGATGGAGCAGAGATACATCTGTAGTGAATAACTGTTTTTTTCTGCATGAAGCTCAAACCTATATTAGCACAGTCTATTTATCTGAATGAGGCAAGGCTGCAAATAATTAAGGAATCTACTCTGGGAATACTTACACCATCATAGAAGCTGATTTTCATTCAAGTGGTATCAAAAGAAACCCCAATAACCTTGCTCAACTCGTTTGACAGACAACTGCCATTCATCAGCCTAGACTGCTTGCTGCGAATGAATCCGTTATTTTTATGAATTTATTCATTCTTGCTGAAGGAGTCAGCAAATTTCGTCTTGTCCTACATCTTGTTCAGTGCAGAGTGGGACTGCTGGTGTGAAGGAGCCAACCTTATTTCTTCTCCTCCTCATTAGCAGTGATGTTGCAGGCTTTTCTGCCGGACTGAGAGATACTGGGGAGCTGGCTACAGCCAACTGTCCGAGATGATGGTTGTAGCAGCAGCTCAAAGACGTGGTGAGGTTTGTCTTACCTCAATCTGTGTTCTCTGTCTTTTGCAGAGTTCTCAGCACCATCTTTCTGTGCTTCCACTTTGCCGACACGCTGGTTTTGATAAAAGTTTTATTTTTGGTGGAGTGGTGGGTAGGGGACCCCATTCCAAATGGCGCGGGGTGAAGTGTGACTGTTGTGCTGGAACCTGTACACAGAGAAGTGAACAGTTTCCTTTGCTCAAAAACTCTGTAAGAATATACAAAACACAGAGGGAAATAGTCAAACCCCTGCAGACATCTAGTCCAACCCATGCAAAGGAAGACTGCCACCCGTACCAGGTCTGGTCAGCCATGGCTTTGTCCACAGCTTTGGAAACTCCACGGAATAATTTCTGAGAGACTCTGCTGCTTACCTGCTGCAGTGCTGCTCTGTTCTCCCCATGAGAAAGGTTTTCCTAGCATCCTACTCAATCGTTCCAAATTGCAATTTCTGGCTGTCGCCCCTCGTTATATCATCTGAAACTACAAAGAAGAATTTGGATGTGTCATCTTTCTAATTGCTCTTCAAGTATTTGTAGGCAGCAGCCTATAATTATTTGATCCCTTTAGCTCCCCAAAAGTTAGTTGATTTATTTCAATATTAATGCCAGCAGACATTCAGTTATGCTTACAGTTCATTCACATCCGAAATACCCAGTGCTGATGACTGGAGTGCAGTAAAATCTGAGTTTTACTTCCATTCAGTACATTAGGCTGCATGTCAGGTTGGACGGGGCTCTGAGCAACCTGATCTGGTTGAAGATGTCCCCGCTCGTTGCAGGGGGGTTGGACTAGATGGCCTTTAAAGGTCCCTTCCAACCCAAACTATTCTGTGATTCTATGATTCAAAGATTAGAAATAATTTTTTCCATATACCTCTTCCATGAGTTGTTGTTACCTTTCTCCCATGCTCAAAATCTTAGTTCTTCTCAACACTCAGTGAAAATTATTCTCCTGTTTTGGATCCATGTTTAGATTTTCCACCTCCATTTCATTCTGCACAGATTATCTTTCTTCATACTCTTTTATGTCTGAAGCCTCCTTTGCTTTGCTTCTTAATTTGACTTGCAAAGCTAATTAAGCTTTATTTTTGGCAGTTTTTTATTCCTGTATTTCTTGGCTTCTAATGGTACAGCTTTGCTGTGTGCTGCAGATCCTATTCCTTCTCATAAAGCCACTGAATGGAAAGTGGGGTTTTTTGTGAATGTGAGGATTTACTTATAATATTGGAGGGCCAGGTTCTAAACTGCAAACTAGTGACTGTGTTGACATTGTTTATGCTACTGTCTCTTAGCTTTATATTAAAATGACATACTATTTGTAAAGCTTTATGGAGGTTTGCAGGTTTTTAGTTTAAATGTTTACCTGGGTTTTGGTTTAAATGTCACTGGGAATTATGATTATATATGATATAAGGCTGGCCCACTTTAAATTAGGAGAGAAATATGTCGGGCACAGTTTTTATGGTTTGCATGTCTGCTAAATCACCTCTGCATTTCACAGCTTTAGGCACTCGGAAATATTTATAGTTTTTGCTTATGAGTGCATACAAGTTTAGATACAAAAAACTTAAAGCTCAGAAAAGGAGCTTTTTTTATATTTCTGCATTATTTTGCAGATGTTTCCTATTGCATTAGAGAAGAATTGTTAGCAGTGAAGGAGTGCTGCTAATTGGTTGATGAGGGAGGCAAACAGTAGATTTTTTTTCCTCCTGCTCCTGTCTTTGTCCACGTGCAGCGACTTGTTCTGAGCCTTGTTTTGTAAAATGAATGTAGAACAGATATCACTGTGGTATGAACAAAAATGTAAAATTCATGTAAGTAAGTAGCCTACCTTTTCTACAAAAAAAGAAATCAACCTTAAAAGCAACCCAAAAAAGGAGTGATCCGTGTTAATGGAGAATGTTTTATTTTCATTATTGTTAGTAATCTTATCCCCTACTGTCTTGACCTCTGAAATCCCTTCAATAATCAATGTTCCTTCTTAAATATTACCCAGCCTTGCATTTTTTTTCATCCACTCTGCATTTCACTCTGGATCGCTCCTTCCTCATGTCTTTTAGAAAAGTGTCATCCACTTTGTTGTTCTGAGAACAGAGATTTCTTTCTGTCTTCATAATGCTTGTATTGATTTTACTCACACTTGTTTTCACTCTTTTTTGGTAAACATAGTTATCAGTTTGTGACTGGTATTTGAGTTTACTTTCTTATAAGTACATGATAAAAATGGAAGTGTTCCATTGTCCTTGAGGAATTAAGTTACATTTCCATTTATGTTTTGATGCTCTTTTGTCGTGTTTTTGGGGTGGGCTTTTTCGTTAGAATTTCATCAGTTGCACTTTAGCAACTGTACTTTAGTCTTAGATAGTCTTCCCCCTATTTCCGTAAACATTACAGAGGTATCTCTGATAATTAGAGAACCAGGTACCCTTCTGCAGACCCTTTAGACCACGTGCTCATGCAGAAATGTCAAGGTCTGTTCTTGGAGAAATCTTTGTTACCATTTTTAGGAGCTGAATGATTTGAATCCTGGTTCAGCCTTTACCACAGTCAGAATCACTGTGCTCAGATGCCAATCTACAGCATAGTTTTCCTGGAGAAAACCAAGATTTTTCTTTCCATCCTTGCTTTTTTTTTGCCCTGAGCCTCTCTTCTTGGAGACTGTGGCGATGTTTCAGTGTCTCTTGAAATCAGACCTGTAGTGCTGACACTTTCCTTTGTGGATCCCAAAGGATAAAGGTAAATGCTGGAAACACTAGGTTTCCTCCTCCCCACTGGCATCACTGACGTTATCTTCTTCTGATTCCACTGGTACCAGTAATGGATGTCCTGGCCTTGTGCTCAGCCTTAGTAACTTAACATGTGAGCAGTTTTAGTGGAGCTGAATTGAATTATAAGATTGTACAGTTGAAATCCCAAAGCAGAGATCTCCTCGGGGCAAGGGAAATTATTTGTCCTCTCCTAATGGATATATATAGGTCCACAGCTTGGACCTGTTGCCCATTTCCAGAGATTTTTGCAAAAGAGCAAGTATTTCTGTCCCTTGACGTGAATCTCGTTTCCTCTATTTTATCAGACTTCTTGCTCAGTCAGTTGGTAGTTTTTTGGATTGACTTTGGACTGACTGTCTGCCAAAGCCTTTCTGGTTCATAACCATTCTGAGAATGTGCAAGTTTTAATTGCGAAGCACTGGTTATTAATTATTAATTATTAAAAATTCACTGAATCCGACCAAATGTCCCCATAGCCAGAAGTCTGATGGCAGCCAATAACTTGAGTTTCAGAGAAAAATAAGAAACGTGTCATGTATGTTGAGATTCACAGCGTATTTTCTTGTTTTCCTAGATTCAGCAGGTAAAGTCTGGGTTCTCTAGATACATTAGGGACAAGTAGCCTCCTCATATGTTCAACTGAAGGTCAAATCTCTTTAAAAAATGCAAGAATCACAGAGTTCTGTGAGACACCACATGGCTGAAAGGCTTTATTTGGTGACTGCTTTCATAAACTGTGTTAGAAGTTTAGAAGCAGACCGTGGACAAAATAGAGGGCACCATGAAAATCTTTGATCTAGAAGATCGCTGCAAACGGTCTTTTTAGTCTAGAGAAGAGAAGGCTGAGGGGGGATCTCATCAATGTCTACAAATACTTAAAGGGAGGGTGCCAGGAGGAAGGCACCAGTCTTTTTTCAGTGGTGCCCAGTGATAGGACAAGGGGCAATGGGTGTAAAATCGAATATAGGAAGTTCCATCTGAACATGAGGAGGAACTTCTTGACTTGGAGGGTGGCAGAGCACTGGCAGAGGCTGCCCAGAGAGGTGGTGGAGTCTCTGACTCTGGAGACATTCCAAACCCACCTGGACACCATCCTGTGCAACCTGCTGTAGGTTGACCTGCTATGGCAGGAGGGTTGGACCAGATGATCTCTAGAGGTCCCTTCCAACCCTTAACTTTCTGTGATTCTGTGAAACAGCTTTTTCTACCTTGTTTCCTTTATTCGTCTTAAAACCTCTTTGCATCTTTCCTTAAAAAACTTCATGGCTTATACTCACCCCCTTCATATCCTCCATCCTGCAGTCTTGAGAGGTCAGTCCAGCCTCTGATGGCCCTAGGCAATCAGTCCCTGTTGCCTCCAGGATAGCTTTTTCAAAGAAACTCTTTATCCCTTCCTGCCCTTAGGCTTAGGAGCAGCTTTCCTGAACAACTTCAAAGGTATTTTCCATTGTTGTTCAAATTATCTGTGAAATGCCCTCATATTTTTAGCATATTCTTGTTTTGAGAAAAGACAGGAAACCATGAAAGGTTGTTTCAGAAAATCTCCATACAAGTCAACGTGAATTCAAATGATACCAAAGATCACAGCATTTGCACATTCATATCCCAGTTCTGGACTCTCTACCACTTGCCAAGTTATCTATTCTTATGCATTAGAATTCAGCCTATCTTTTCATTCCAGTTTAAAGCCCTCCCAGTTTTTTTATGCCAAGAACATACTTAAGAAATAAAATGCTTTAACTTTTCCAACAGTTGCATTCAATTTGAAGGATCTAGTAAACATTACTGAAGCACAGCTAAGGGAAATCCCTTATGGCTAATAAAAGTTTGGTAGTAATAGCAGACAAATTTTGAAGTTTTCATAATAGATTATCTAAACATCTCCAATGCAAAGCATAAAACAAAGCAGGCCCAGAAGCTATTGTATAGTTTTTAAACTATCTTCAGATTCTGGAGAGAATCTGAATACATGTAATAATATTCACAGTATTGATGTTCTGGCAGAAATGTTGCTACTTTTTTCCCCTATTGTTGCCGATATAACTGTTAAGCATTTCAGAGTATGTTTTATGGGGTTTTTATGTTAGCAAGAAGATCTTCCTACCTCCCAGTAGCTTGATTTTAACCATTTGCACAATTCCAGTCCATTAAAGCTGTCTTTTATCAAGAGGAAGTGTAGTAATTTATCCTTGCAGAGATGTTGTGACTCAAACACTCCCTTCTCTTCCTGTTGCTTGATCCAATGTAATTAAATAATAGATTTAATTTCATAACTTTGCAGTAGCAATAAAGAGGAAATTATGTTCAGAAGGCATGTTTATTTTTTCTCCCCAGCTTTTTCATGGCTTAAAAGTGATTCTTTCTCTTCGTGCTAAAGTAATGTGAAACAGCCTTTGCAAACTTATGTCCTTGGGAAATGAATGTTAATTAAAGAATGAACATTAAATAAGAGTTAGGAAATCGGTGCCATTTTTCAGACACAAATATCTGTTCTTCAGATTCTACATTTATGCTCCTTCGTGTTGCTTTCTTTTCTTTCTCTGAGCAAGAGCTCCCTCCTTTTTTTCTTTCACTGTCCCAAGAGAAAATCTGTCATGCTCATGCTATCATCTGTACAATTTACCTTGTATTTTTTGAAGCTCTGAGAATTATAATTCATATAAACAAAAAAGAAAAGACAGCAAGCCAACACATGCATACAAAAATTTAGACTTCCTTTCCTCTTATTTTTACATGAAAACGGGTCTGCCTTGGACTGGGCTTATTGTTTTCATAAATTTCCTTCTATTTTTATCTTTATCTTGGATCAGAAGGTCCTTGGAAGAAAGATACTATAGATTTAGGCTTTTGAAGCCATTTTGAAATGAACTGGAGAGATGTTTTCTGATAGATGGGAAAAATTTCATAGAACTTCCTATTTTATTACACGTTCCAATTATACCTTGTCCGTATGGTATTTTCCCTAAGATTAAAGATAACAGAACAGGCTGAGACTTTCTCTAGTGTCATCATATACACTCCACGCATATATTGTGGTTGAAAAAGCATTAAACCTAAATGTTTTTCACTTCTTTTTTTTCCTATTCTTGTTTCCTCTTTCCATTGATAATTTGGATACATCTTGCAAGATGACACTCCCCTGTCTGTCAAAACTCCGCAGGCAATATAATTTACCTTCTGCCCAGACACCCATATGACCTGTCTGCCATCCAAAACCATTTAAACCGGTGGTTGTTTACAGGTATTCTGTGTCTCACTGTTTAATCTGAGCGATCCTGTAGCATTTGACTGGTCACCATGCAAACTGAGAAGATCCCACATGGTCAACATGTGCATTTAAGCGTATGGGAAAAAAAAATGAGAAAGACCACTGTGAATCATTTCAAGTAAAATATTTTAACTTATAAAGTCTTCTACCACTAGCACTGTATTTCCAAGTGTGAACACAATGGCACATCTCTTCAGGGCTGTGAATAATTTTAGGGCTTTCTAGTGGATAATATTGCCATTTTGTATTTTTGATTGAACCTGAAACCCTTTTTTTCTTCTTCTGTCTCCTAGTCTGAGTTTTCAAAGCAAAGTTTTGCTTATGTCCTTTGCGGGATTTAATTTTTTGAAGTTTGGGGTTTTTTGTCCTTCATTTTAAAGTGTTTGAAGGGATTTTTTTAATGACTTTGGGATCAGTTCAGCCAGAGGATCAAGGTCATGTCTCCTCTATATTCAGTGCACTGATGGTTGCCCGCTCTTCATAGTAGTACTTGCTTTGCAGCTCTTTCATTAGCCTGAGGCTTGCTCTAAAAGCACTTTATCTCTGTGCTTAGAATAGGTAAATACACGTCTTATTTTCCCTATGACAGTGAAGTCTGATTCCAATTTGCTGTCATATGGAAAGGAAGAGTATTTATTTAGTGTTCTAGTGAAACTAATATAAAGCAATGATTCTTTTCCTGCATTAGCAATGTAAGGACGCATGACTTAAATGTTACTCTCTATACCAATGGGAGAAAAAAACCTGTTTATATTAGATGGTCTCTCAATCAACAGCGAACAGGTTTTTTTCTGCTTGTAGCATTGGAAACTGCGTAACAATAATCCTGAATGGTGGTTTCTTCAGGGATTTGAAACCAAAGGGCAGGAAGCTGTGGTATAATGTAAACCTCTGCTGGTTTTCATGCCACAGTAATATTGGAGAAAGAAAAGAAATAGAAATAATTGATGGAGAGGAAACAAATTTGAGTTAGCAGACTAAGTATTCAAAAATAATATTATATTCAGTTCTTAAGAAGGGTAAATTCTAATTGCTTTTTCTTCGTTTTCCTAAAGGAAAGGCAAATACATTTATTGCTGAAAAGATTGCACATTCTTATTTTTTCAAAGTAACATTTAGTACCAAAAAGGCATTCGAAGATGTAACTTAGATGGAAGTAATCGTTATAGCTGAGATTCTCAACTTGGAACAGCTATAGCGAGACTGCTGTAAAAATCCAAATGTAGTTCAGTTTATTATCCTCCAAAACAACATCATTTATTTCATTTAGATACCTGGAAAATTTGCTACCAGTGATTTACAGTGGGTTGTCACCGTTTACCTCAGTATATAGAGTATCTGGACAATCCTAGAACATGGACAGTCTGTAGAAGACCTCTACGCTCACCTTCTTTAGAAACAGAGATGTGTTTGCAGAGGTTGCAGTGCTTTTGGCCGTGAGAGGTTTTCAGTTTCATACTGACTAATGAATCTTTCATATCTACAAAGTTCACACTTCACAAAGCTTTTTTCACGGTCTCTTGCTTGTTCTGGAGAACACTACTCCAGTGTTTCTCCTTCGATGATATTTTTCAAGCTTATTTTTTCTCTCCTGTAGTAATAATAAGAGTACAAGTTTCCAAGTACTATTGTTTTCTTGCCTACTATTATCATCACCAGCAGTGGTTGTTTCCAGTGCTACATCAAATCTTGAACTAACAAAGTCTGTATAGCCACTGAGGAATTTGACTATATTAAAACTGAATTCAGTTACTCTGAATGCTTTTCTGCATTTAAAGACTTCATAGTTTTAATGTTGTTGCTATAATTTCACTTTGGTCAGTATTGCCTGCTATAAATGTCAGGTGTACAATATGGTTTCTTTTGTTTTATGGAGAGTAGGAGAATTACAGGTATAAAATGTTGGCCCAAATTGTTGATTTTGGAATTAGAATTGAAAGAAGGAAAAGTAGCAAAAAGTCATGCCAGAATCTTAAGTTGAAATGTAGTTATTGTTCATGAATGCATTAAATTCTTTTCCCTGGGTGACAGAAAATGCAACAACAGGCTCTAATTTAAGAAGCTGATCTTAAATATTTATAAACAAGAAATTTTAGAAAAAACAAGAGACTGACTTAAAGGTGATCTTTTGCAAAATAGCAGTATTAGTTTAACTTATTGCTTGGAAATTTATTTTCCTTCTTTAATCTATTTAATATAATTTTAAAAAATCATACTGTCTCCAATAGATGCAAGTCTTCACTTTGAGTGGCAGAGCCTCGGCTATTGGTCTTTAAAAATAAGTTATCATTTTTGTAATAACTGTGCCTGTTCATATTTTAAACAAGAATGGTTCCAAGTAGCAACAAGTGTGGGGCTCAGCTATGATTATGCCTGCTGAAAATGAAAACCTATAGAGCACAAGGATTCAGTTTTCCTTAATTCCAGTTCGTGGTGGGTTTGCTGCTCTCCTGCCTACTGAGCTGCAGGAGTTACTATACCGTATTCAAGGAGCTGAACAAACAGGCAGAATATATTGTGAAAATTGAATTATTCTGCACATGGGAAAAGGTTTCCACCTCTTTTTTTTTCCCTCCCTTCTCTGGAGCAACACTTAAGTCCCTTAAAGAGTAAACAGTGGGGTATTGAGGTCCATATGTCTTCATCAGCAGCCTGGATGGGTGACACAGGGTATGTTCAACAACTTTGTTGATAACACTAAATTGGGGGGCTGTCTGACAACTGGGAGAGCTTCATTCTAGCAGAAGCTTGATGAACTTCAGGATCAGGTGGACATAAACCTGGGAAGTGTCCACATCTGTGTCAGAACTGCTTGTCACCTCTGATGTCAAAACCGTCATTGATTATTGGAGCTGTAGACACCCTCTTTATGCTTTCGAAAGGAAGGAGACCTTGTGTAACCTGCTTATTGCTGGAGATGCTTTTGGGATAATTCTTCTCCAGCTACTAGCGACTGGCTGCAGACTGTCTGTCCAGATCCAGCTCTTTGGACGGGCCGAACTGTGGTAACCAGAAGCCATTGCCACCTGCTAGAAGGCAAGATGAAAGCAGTTGATCTTGCTTCAGACACTACGAGTAAGGGTTTTTTTGAAAAAACAAATATAAAAAGATTACGTTTTTGAAAACAAGTTCTCAGTTAGTGCCAGGGGACTGTAGGCTGTGAACTGATGTTTTCTTATTCTCATGATTCATATGGATGGAAATTCACTATATGTCAAGCACTAAAGTGCTCCTCTTAACGCCCTCTACAACTACCTGAAAGGAGGTTGTAGCGAGGTGGGGGTCAGTCTCTCCTCACAAGCAACAAGCAACAGCACAAGAGGAAACAGCCTCAAGCTGCACCAAGGGAGGTTTAGACTGGATATTAGGAAACACATCTTCACTGAAAGGGTTATCAAGCATTGGAACAGGCTGCCCAGGGAAGTGATGGAATTGCCATCCCTGGAGGTATTTAAAAGCTGGGTAGATGTGCTGAGGGACATGGTTTAAGGGTGGACTTGTTAGTTAGTGTTAGGTTAACAGTTGGACCTGGCAGTCTTACAGGTCTTTTCCAACTTAAACAATTCTGTGATTCTCTGAAGTCCCAGAATAGGACTCAGAGCTTTATCTTCTCAAGGTCATACATAATCACCTGGTGTTACCTAAAATGGTCTTTAGTAAAAAATACTTAGATTTGAAAAGATACCTAATAATAAGAAAATTAATTGTCTTTTAGTCTGCAGATTAAAGTTTTATGTTTTAGGCAGCTTGTGACGATTTGGTCCTGCTGTTTAAGCCTTGTGAGGTCATCCTAAGTCGTTACCTATTAGTATGCTCTATTGGACTCCATAATGTAATTACCCTCCCAGGATGTGCTGACTGTGTAAAGCATATCCCTATGGTGACTTGTGGAAACAAATCCTGTGTTTTTCCCGTGTATGTTAGGATTAGAAGCTCAGGTGTCAGCATTAATAGCATGTGAGATATTATATGGAAAGATTTAAGTGAAAGACAGTTTAAGTACCTTCAAAAAAGTATTGGGATGCTCTGTTTAGAATACAGCTATGGCACTATATCTAAATTATGAATACTCCATTGGTATTTTTATAGCTGCATACTTTTGATCTAGAAAAGAAGAAAAAATAGGACATTTTTATGCATATTTAATAACCAAACAACCTTCCTTCCTCAGAAAAAAAATCAGCCAGGTGAACTATGATCTAATTTTCCTCTACAATCAAAACAAAATCGTAGCTCCTGAAGCATTATTCTTGGCTCCTAGCAGTTTTGAGGCATGCAAACATTACCATTTCAACTCCGTCCTGCCGTTTAACTGGAAGGATTATGTCACAACATAGTATGTTTGTTTTCCAACTTTTTGTCTGTTTGTCCATGAAGACGTTTTTGTAGAAGAAATATCGGTGATTGTTGACTTTGGGGGTAGTGGAAGAAAAAGTAATTATGAAAGAAAAAGCAGACAGTACCATTGAAGTAACTGTGCTTCTGTCATAGGAAAATGAATACTCCTTTCAACAAATCTATAATTTGCAGAAGTTGCAAAAAGAAAATAGCCGTAAGGTGACTGTTAACATACTTCAGTTCATCCTGCCAAGAAAGTTAACTTCATAAAATCATTAAACCAGTGATTACATTTTAAAATATTATTCCCCAGCTATTTCTTCTTAGACTTTAAAATATAGTTACTGTATATACTACCTTCTTTGTAATGTGAAAAAATTGTAAAATACACTATTTTTCATAAACTCCTAATTATTAGCAGAGTTATTTGTGCTTCTATAGTTAAAGTCATTTCAACACTTCCGTTATTTAAACTTCACTTTTAGGGGTTCATAATTTGGCTGTGATAAAAAATATAGTCAGAATCCGAGATCTCAAATATTGCTTGCTGGTGTCAGGAATTCAGCCTGTTTTTCTTTAAAAAGCTAAGTAATTTGGATTGTTTGCTGTTCTTCAAGATAATCCTCCCCAAAATATTTTGTAATGTGGACTAAATAATTTTAATCGTTAAAAAGATCAGGAAAAGGCCGTTAGTATGTTGGAACTGCTGCTGCCCCAAATTCTGTGACTGGCACTGAATATCAGGGGCTTGGAGAAAGGAGATGGTGGGAAATTCTTGCCATATCTCCACTATTGCCATATAGAAACCTCATATATGATAAGTTATTGCAGTATTTATATCACGCCTATCATCTGGAGTCACTGGCAGTAGACCTGCTGCTCATAAAGTAAAAGCCCTCCGTGCTTCCACTGCAGCGAAAGGTGAAAGACCTCCTGACTTCAAGGTTGTGTAGCTGAAAATTGCTTTTCTGGAATGATAAATGCTCCAGGTGCTCGGAAATGGATGGTTTCTTCGCTATGGCTTCCTGAAGTCCCCCTTCGTCATGTAACGAGGCCGTGGTAACGACTCCACAAGGCCTTTAGCTCTGGAAATTACGGAGTCGGGGCTTATTGCATATTAATGGCAACACTGGGACAGTCAAATAAGACAGTTTGTTATAATACTAATTATAGCAAAGCACTCATGTTGTGGTTTGAATGAGTCAATTATGTGTGTGTTAGAACTATAAATACATCTTCCCCCCAAATTCAGCTGTGTGGTACGTAATTTTTTTTTAATTGCTTGGATACATATTTACCTGAGCATATCCTGGTTTCCCAGGTAAATATGTGTACCAATGCAGAACTCATTATGGTTTGTTTGGATAAATAATCCATATTTTATAACTGTACAGGAAGTAATTATTTTCGTATTTTGCTTTCTTTAAGCCAAAGAAATTAAATGCTGTGTGTTCCTTAAAATATTCCTTAAAATAAAATAGCTGCAAAAGTCGAGGCAATAAGAGAATAAAGTTTTCATTGTTTTAGTAGAAACTGAGAATATTATTCCAGATTTTGATCTTGTGTTTAGCCTAGAATAACTCCATTAAACTAAAGAGTGTTATTCAGGCTTTACTTAGATGCAAATGGGATGTGAATTTGGCCTCCTCTCCTTACTCTCTCTTACTACATTGGGAGGTTCCTGTAAGCAGCTTGCACACAATCTTTGCTTTAAATGACGTTGTCATGTGTTCAGCATTTGGAAAAACAAGGTAGTTGAGCTACACACAGAAATTAACATATCTGAATTTTATGGTAAAAATTAATGTCTTCTAGAATCATAGAACGGTTTGGGTTGGAAAGGACTTTAAAGATTGTAGTTAGGGTCCTATACATGTTAGGGAACTAGAGCATACTTTCACGTCGCATATTTCTGCCATTGTTTTATATGATATTTGGAAAAGCTGTGTTGTGTTATCACCATGCTAAGGTCAGGGTTTTGTAACACTTTTAAAGCTTAGTGGGGCCAAAGTCACCCTTGGCATAAATCCATTAACTGCAGTAGATTTACACCAGAGATGAATATTGGCTCGTTCTTGGTAAATTTATTTTTATCCCGCTCTTTATATTTTATGTTAGAAATATAAGTAGCTTGTGTGCCCTCAAACTAATCAGAATAAGAAACAGTTTTGCTTATGCCAAAAAACAGAGCTATCGTTTTTCACATTCTTACATTTTTCAAGTAAGATTATATTACTGTGACTTCTGAATTCCTGAAATCTCTCTGGTCTTTGTGACTGCAAGGGCCAAGAGAGGGTTTCGAGGGGAAAATCTGAAACTCTTCGCGCAGTATGTTTTGTGTTGTGCATGTGAGATACAGTTAACGTTTTGTATGCATGTGATTAGTGTGGAAAAAAATTAATGCAGTCCAGTATTATGATTTATGGACTGAATCTTTTGCCCACTGAACACTTGCCAAAATGAAAATCTTTCCCCCCGCCCCTCTCCTTTGGATATTAGAAACAGCTACTGTTTTTGTTGATCTTTTTAACTTCTGAATAGGCCTATTTCAAGTCATAGCAGCATGGGAGCTCAGATTAATAATATACTTATTCAGCCAGTGATACTGAGTGAAACCATTGCTGGTGTGAGTATGAAGGATAGGATTTCTTTAAATTATTTTCAGGTGCATTAATGCATTTCTGAAAGAAGAGCATAGATATATTTGAAAAGAAATTAAATTTCTGTGTATCAATTGTGTTACAGGTGTGTATGAGTTTTAATATCAAGAATTTTTAAGGTGTCTTGCCTTTTGATAACTTTGGTACTGTGCTCACTGTCAGTCCATCCATCAGATGGTTAACAAGGACAAGAGCAAAAAATGGTGATTAATTCTTGCCTTTTGGACAATGTTTTTCAATTTAGAGGATAAGATGTATTCCATGCTGTGAAGCATCCTTTCTATCCCATCTACTCTACAGCATCATCTTAAGCCAGAACCAAGGCTAGCGAGGTGAAAGGAGGCAAATCCTGTAGACTTCTCTTCTGCGTTTGGGTTGGACTTTCTTAGCCCTGTAGTTTGATACGCAGCAATTTGCACAAGTTTGGTTTCTAATCTTGCACTGGTTTTGATATGATCTATTTGTGTATAAACTAGCCCCATTTCCTGCACCTACTGAAGGTGAATCCAAGGTTGATGTGCTTAATCTCTTACGAAGAGATTTTTTGTTCTTAACGGCCCAATTTGAGGAGTTTGGGGCCTTTAGAGGCACTGTTGCGATGGAGGTGAGGACAGTTCTTTGCTTCACATGCCTTTGGCCATCTCTTACCAATTTTTGTGGCATTCATTGCTCAATCCTGTCTGCATCTCTTTCACATCTGAATGGCCTGGCTTTTCCAGTTACTATATTAACAGAGTCAAAACTCAATAAGATTTTTCCAATTACTTTATTAATAGAGTCAGTGTTTCCTATCGATTAATTTTCATTCTCCCAAATGCAAAAGGAGTGTGCCTAAAAATGTTCTTCACATGGGTCTGGTTTGTACTAATGGTAAGTCAAGTAGGGCTAGAGTTTCTTTCAAAAAATACTTGGGTAAGCTGTTTAAGTTAATATTTGTTATTCTAAAAAATTGTGAGAGAGATCAGCCACCCTTCCACAGTTGCAGATAAAGTGCTATGGCAAGAATTTGGCATTTTTACATTGCCTGAGAGAATTATATGTTCATTTTCTGGACTAACGTGGTGCAAGGAAAGAAAAAAAAGGATGTAGCGCTTTTTAAAAGCGATCATTTTAAATATAAACAAAAAAGCTTTTGCTTGAGATTTGTCAAAAGTCTTTCAGTCTTTTCATAAAATTGTTATTCACTTCTTGGCTAACAAGAACCGAGTGAGTGACACCTTTGAGAGTCCCTGCTTGTGTTTGAGTGCGTAGCTTGTATTTTGCTATGCCCTACCATGCAAAATATTATCTGAACTTACTTAAAACAAACCCTGGTGAATAAGTGGTGTAACACAGAAACAGCCATCCTAATTTATTAATTTATTTTAGTTGCAGCAAGCAGCTGAAGTTTCTCAGATGAGAGGAGCCCGAGTCATCTCTGCTGAAGATCTCCTGTTCTTAATGCGCAAAGATAAGGTACAGTAATGAAACAGAATTTTCTGACTTTACATAGTAAGCTGCTTATCGTGTTTTAAAGTGTTTGCTTAACCTATGTGAAAGGAGTCCATCATCACGAATAGCTTTACTGAAAAGTATAGCTGCTCTGCAATGGTATTGTATTGTGCTCAGTACAATAATTGCATAACATTTTAATTAATTCTCATTTTTTCCAGTAACTTCAATTATAAATAGATTTTTTCACTAGCTTTAGAGCGCATACTGTACCTTAGAGCTCAAAATAATTTCTTAATACAACTATAAATATTGATCCTTATCCTTTATATCCCTTTTATTAAAAATCAGTCATTCTAATTGCCTCCTAGTTATGCATTGTGTAGATGTGACATTTGACAGTGCGACCATTACATTTTTGTCATCTAGGCTGTCAGTAAATCCTGTCTTGATTTTTCCGTTATAAAATTTTTCCTGTACTTTATCTCACTAAAATCTCCAAATTTAGGGATGGTTATGCTTTCTCTGGATAATAATTAGAGCAAGTAATTTATTTTTTTTTAAATTCCATGTGAAGGTTAAATTAATTTTCTTCAAATTTAAAAATTATGCAAATATTATCAACTCTTTTTATCAACAGTGTTTATTCTTCCTTTATCTCCTTTTCTTCCTTAGTTCCTCCCTTTCCTGGCCCTTTTGTCTCCCGTCTGTTTTTCTTTCCTTAACTGATAGGTGAAATCTAATGACCAAAACCAGATCAAAATTAAAACCCACTAAAATGTGAAAAACAACGGCAGTTTCTTTATCTGATATGATCCATAATGCAATACTGAAAACAGTGGTCAATATGGATGTCAAAGTTCATGAAAACATGCATTTGTAGGTTTGAATTTCCAAACTAAGCAAAGATTTTGGAGTGCCTTAAAGAAGCCCGATTTCTGAATTTCTGTTTTCAGAAAGTCAAACCCTTTCTGTCTCACTGTTGGCAAGCAAAGTACCAAGGAGCTCAAATAAATAATATTTAATTGCTGCTGACCTTGATGTACTATGTATGGATTTTCTGCAGAATCAAAAATTATGAACATTTTAAAAATTATATATACTGAGTAATGTATTACACATTTGTATGTTTGCGTGTTACAAAGTCTAAATAAAAAAATAACTATATAATAGTAATTAATATAAATTTTTTTTCTATTAGAAGAAGCTTAGAAGACTACTTAAATACATGTTTTTTCGAGACTACAAATCTAAAATTGTCAAAGGAATAGAAGAAGATGATCTCCTCGAAGGTAAAAAAAAATATTAGTTAATTTTGGGGAGGCTTGATATTTCATACATGCACTGAATAGCTCAAAGTAAAATATTAATGTTTTACTTAATAATTAAAGACACAAAAAAATTGTCTTCAGAGTACTTTGGTTTAAAATCTCTGCTTTTCCATTTGAAATACCTCAAAAGTGAGTATTTGCATCTCCCATCCAAATGATAAATAAGACTACTTAATGTCAGAACTTTGTTGAAGTAAGAAACTGGTGCTGATTAAGGGGCTAATTGATTTCAGCATGTGTAATTTAAATGAGGCAGCTACCATGTGCAATTGAATGAACATTTGTTAAATTATTATTAAAGGGTTTTGACATGGTTTGTTTTTTTTTAAAAAAAACCCCATAATCATAAGACACTGAGTATTAATATACGACCTGGGCTTGTTTTCAGTGTGTTTTAACATTTTAGACTTTGAATCCATACCTTAAAGAATGGGATACACTTTTGTTTCCCGATTCCATGAGCAAGTGACAGATTTTATAACAAATGGACTTAAAGGAGAAGCTCTTTGAATTAAAAATATATTAATTTATGCCATATAATTTGCTGGTATTAAGTTTTGTTGATTTATATTAGTAGAAGCATTAGCATTTCCTTTGTAAAAATTTAAGTTAAAACTTATCATAGCAAATCAAAACCTTGCCTTACTTTTATATCATCTAGCAATGTCCATACACAACTTCTTGTATTTAATGTATTTCCTTTCTCAGAGCCTTTTATTTTATTTTTTTTCCCTTACAAAGAATTCCTTGTATTTGGTTCCTGTGAGCATTCACATCGATGTTAGGTAAACATTGTACTTCTTGTTCAATCTGTGGATGAGTTTTTGTCAACTCAGTTGAGACTTCATTTGCCTGTGGCATTCTATTTTCACCACACATGAAACTATTTTTTTGCGCAGGCAACCTGACAGTATAGCCTCCCACCTGACAGCTTTGGGTTTTTCAATACTTAGGTCTGTGTCACTATTTAAAATAAATAAACAATTTTCATAAGCCATTTAGATGCTCATGAAGTGCTTCCTAAACACAGTCCATCTGGGAATTAAAGATTGCATTTTCTGGCAGGCTTTAGTAATTGAAGCCATTAATTTTGTTTTGTAAAGCTAATGTCTTTATAGCTGCTGTTCTGTTTAGGACAACACCTTGTCAGGGTTCTCTAGGTTTTACTGTAGAGCAATGGTCCATCATCTGTGGAGCTGCGTCTTAATGGTTGTGTTATTGTTTGCTTTAGGCTGTAGGTAATGAGGTTGCTCTACATGTTTTTGGGAAAGAACATTTCCTTTATATAGTCTGTTCTACAGATAAGGGTTTTTTGCAACCGTAGAAGGGTAGTTTCTTCTACAGCTCTGTCCACTGTGGATCCTTCAATGAGAAATAACGATATATGAGCAATAGACTATATTTCTCTAGATTGCAAAAAAACACTAGGTTATACTAGAAAACACTAAAGGTGATTTTTTACTACAGTGCTACTGCAGCACAGCAGTGACATCACCTTGGTCAGGTAACACAACTTGTATGAGGAAGACTGTAAGAACAGGCCTTTTCTGCATAGTACGTCTGATTCTAAAACATGGTAGACAGTCAGCTGAAAATGAGCCAGCAGTGATAGTCTCCCCGTACCCAACACTGGTGAGGCCCCACCTCGAATACTGTGTTCAGTTTTGGGCCCTTCACTCCAAGAAAGACATTGAAATGCTGGAGCGTGTCCAGAGAAGGGCAATGAAGCTGGTGAGGGGTCTGGAGCACAAGTCTTCTGATGAGCAGCTGAGGGAACTGGGCTTGTTTAGCCTGGAGAAAAGGATGCTGAAGGAAGACCTTCTCACTCTCTACAGCTACCTGAAAGGAGGTTGTAGCCAGGTGGGGGCTGGTCTCTTCTCCCAAGTAACAAGCGATAGGACAAGAGGAAACGGCCTCTAAGTTGCTTGAAAGGAGGTTTAGATTGGATATTAGGAAAAATTTCTTCACAGAAAGGATGAAATTTCTCCACAGAAAGCATTGAAACAGGCTGCCCATGGAAGTGGTGGAATTGCCATCCCCAGAGGTATTTAAAGCCAGGTAGATGTGGTGCTGAGAGACATGGTTTAGTGGTTTTTGCAGTGTTAAGTGGATGGTTGGACTCGATGATCTTAAAGGTCTTTTCCAACCTAGATGATTCTATGTCCCTCGTAGGGACATCGGTTGATGTTTGGAGAAGCCAAATAACTTCAGTTTTGTTGTTCTTTCTTACTTTTGTGAAGATAAATTCAACAGTAATAACACCAACAAACGGCAGAAGCTTGCTCAAGACTTTCTCAACTCCATTGACCAGACTGGAGAGCTCTTAGCAATGTTTGAAGATGATGAGATTGATGATGTCAAGCAAGAGCGGATGGAGGTAATTATTTTCTTCTACTGATACCCAGCTCCAGCAGAGAATACTGTGAAATATTTCATATATCATGCTGGTTTGATGCCTTTTTCATGCTGCATATTATATCTTTGTTACATGTTTTTTCCTTTTGCCCAGATGGTCCAAAGGAATTCTATTTCCATATTTTTCCTATTCCCTCAAATCTTTCCTGATATCTAAGCATGCATGCTGAGAAGGAAGATTACAAAAGTGTAATTATGGATCTTTCTATCTGCCATGTATTTCCTTCCTGTAGAAAGCAGATTCTATTTATAAACTTTTCACACGCATTTTTCACAATATTTTTTTTTCTTTTTCATTATTCATATTAAAAAATGGTTTCAATAACGTTTGAGGACTCTTTTCATACAACACAGCTTACAGATAAAATTAATATTCTGTGCAAACATGCTTCAGTATATGCTCTTCCCTACATCCTCCTTTCAAGTCCTATTTTTTGATCTATATACTTATGAAACATTATGTATACATTACAGAATACAGTACCATATCGGTCTCAAAAAAACTAGCCTGGGATTGAGAAGCAGTATAGCTGTGTTGGCATGGAATTCTATGAAACGATGGTTTTGTCACCAGTTTTACTTGGTTTCGCTGAGGTTTGGCTATACTGGCACAAGATACTACATCAAAGCAAGTTATAGATCTTATATAAGATCATATATATAAAAATAAATATATATTAAAAAGATCTTCTATATGGATCAAGTAACTTATAGATCTTATCAACCCTGTGTTCTCTCTACCAGTAGAGCATCTTCTTGAATGTCATTTACTCTCAAGTATTGATAAGATCCAAAGGCTGTGTGTGTACTCAACAGTAAATGAGGGCAGGGCCAGTTCTCTGGCTGTGAAGGCAGGTGACATGGCCCATCTTGTGTCCCTCTGGCTAAATTTTCTGTAGGTGGATGGGGCTACTCTGTCCCATCCAGAGCAAATATGGAGAACAGTCCACGGCCCCTGTTCGTGCTCAGTTCCTCTTCATGTCTTGTGTAGGCAACTGCATGTCAAGGGCAAAATTGTGCCAGGAGCATTCTCACAATTCCATGCTAGTGTTTGGGCTGATTTCTGTCCTTTTTAGTCAGTAGTATTGTATATGTGGCTGTTGGAAACTCGCTATTTTTAGAGTGCTTTTTATACCCTTTCAGTGGTAGAAGCTGGTTATGTTGGTTTGATTTTCTTTTCTATCTGAGGTGGCTGATACATTCAGTAATACTGGTGTATTTAATATTTGACTATTACGGCCTCATTTCACTTTAGGGATTTCATGGAAAATTCTAAGAAATAACCCAATTTTTATCCTGCCCTAGTTATAAGTCTCATTTTTTGCTTCTTAAAGAGGCCTCTCTTCAGAACTGGGACTTTCCCAGTTCTGTTTCCCTTTTCTTCTCCCCATTACAATTACTCAAAATCTAATCAAAGATCCCTTCTCTCTCAGAATTTGGTGAGGAACAAGTCCCATTTCTCCCCAGCTGAAAATAAGTGTCGTAGAGCAGTTGTTCTCAATCACTCCTTGTGTTTTGGAAACTAATGGTTTCTTTCCTTGTCTTTGCTTTCTTATTTATTTATGCAAAATATTATGTTTTGCATAAAGGAAGGCAAATCCTTTGAGCTTGTACACACAAAAATACAGCACCGTTCTGAATGAACGGGTTGTGTGCTTGACTACATTCTCTTCTATCATTTCAGTAGAATATTTTTTTGGTCTACAAAACTACACAAGTTGCTAGAAGTATGAAGTTCCCTGTCCTAGGAAAGGATAAATCTGACTCTATGTTTGTCTGTCAAGGAATGTGTTCCTGTAATCAAATATTTATCTTTCATCTGACTGCATGTTTTGTTTTTTCTCACTAGAGTATAATACATGAACTGTGGGGAGTATGTGTGTGTATATATATATAAAGTAATTATTCTCTCTGTTGCTCTACTCTATTACATTTTGTGAACTCTTGATCTGTTTCTCTTTTTTAAAAAAAAAGCTAAAAATCAAGATCTACTTATTTTAAAATATATCCAAGAATACATACAAGTATGAAGTCAGTACTTGCTGACTTCAAGTGCTGCAAGCTATGCATTTTCTTTCTTATTAGTTTTTAAAACTAATGACAAGACATGGAAGATTGGTTGAGGCATGCCATTCAAAATGTTTAACATATTTTTGGCTTTGTTTTGTTTGGGGTTTTGTTGTCGCTTTGAGGTGGGTGTAAGTGAATCAAAGAGTGTAAGTGAATCAAAGACAGTAGGAAAAGGGATTCATTCCTAAAGGAAGAGTTGTTAGTGCATGGGCTAATCTCATGTATCACATTTTCTTTGCAGTAGATTGTTTAATCCATGCTAAGTTTTGGAGGAAATCCAATAGACACTTAAAAAATTCTAACAGCGTTCTTTAAGGAATTAGTATACTTAAATCGGGAACTGTGATCTAAAGGCAGTGTTCATTTTAGGTATCAATTACCTCAAAAATGTGTGGTTATCTTGGTTTGGACAACTGTAAATGATTTCAGTTCCACTTTGCCTTGGGCCAAAATCGTGCTAAGTTGTCCAGAGCAGATGATAAACATATATTTCTGATGTCATTATGGGCTAAACAGGATATGATTGTTTAGCGGTATGGTTTCAGTTATGATATAAAAAGCAAATATTGTTTATACTCATTTCTTTTAAAACATTTTATGAAATTAGAGTGAAGACTTCATGAGATCGCTGGCTGTTCTATGAGGTCTATTCTCTATTTGTACCACGGAGGAATAAGCGAAGCTCCAAGCCACTTTCAAACGTCACTAAAGGAGAACAAACAATTTGACACTTTTGACTGAAAAACACCCACTAACACTGTCGAATTGAAAAGAGATTAAGTTATCAATGCATTGGGGTCGTGAATTACTGTAAAAACTTAAATAACAGCAATGAATAGTGGCAAACCAGCCAACTGCATTGGCAGAATCAAAACAAAATAAAAACTGGAATAGCCCCTCTGTCTCACTTCATAACAGTTTGTATTTTGCCCTCCTAAGGCAACAGTAAAACACCGGTGAAACACTGATCCTCAGAGTAAGAGCAAGTATAGATGGAATAAACTGTTCTGATTCATAGATGTAACGGAACTGTGCACGTGAAGGAGAGCTCTTCAGATCACAGAAGTTGTCTTCATAACAGGTGACAGTCTCTTGAGAATAAAATCAAATTATGATCTCCCTAACATCCCTTTTTTATTGTACAGGTTACGTTCTGGAGTAACCAGAGTTCGGGAATTCAATTTCCCTTCTTTTGCCTGTTGTATGGCAGAATCCACGAGAAATAACACCTTGCAAGTGGTTAGCAATTTTTCTTTCTCTTAAAAATCATTTAAAGGGGAGAGTTGTGATTCCCGTGAGATATGTCTGAATCCATGTGGGGAGAAGGTGCATACTCATTTAAAATCTTGGCATTTTTCCTTATTTTGCAGTTTGGGTAGAGATGCAGGTTTGGGTGTTTGTGTCCTTATGTTGCTACTCTGAACCTCTCAGGTGACCTGTTCAAAGTGAAACTAACTGCAGGTTTAGCTGGGACTGGTAACAGCAGTTCTGCCAAATTTTAATCTCAGAACCACTATCAAATTTACCTTTTTAAATTCATTAAAATGTTTTTAACATTATTAAAATGTTTAATGTTATTAAAATCAAGAATAGCTATATTAGTACTTCAGTCAACGCCATTGCAGAGCAGACTTTTGTCTCATTCTGTAAATAAACTTTTTTTAATCATTTTTGCCATCATTGAGGATGGCAGAGACAGTGGC
>VZSF01009324.1:0-111775 GCA_013398295.1 Chionis minor
ATCCCGCTCGGTTGAAGTTGGGCGTCTGGCGGAGCGAGGGACCGCTGGGGACAGCCAGCCGGGAAGGGCCCGGGGAGGGGGAAATTCCCGAGGAAGAGCCGAGCGGCGATGTCGCTTCCCGGCTCGGGCGACGAGCGGATCCCCGCCGGCTCCCGGACAATGAGCGCCGCTTGCGGGCCGGGGGGGCGCCAGGAGCATCCCCCCCCCCCCCCCCACTTGCTGTGCCCGGCGGGAGGGGCCCGGCCGCCGGTGCCAACCCTGCCCTTCCCCGCGGAGGAAGGAGCCGCCCCGCCTCCAGCCGCAGCCCGCGGTCCCTCGGGGCTGCCAACAGGCGCGTTTGGACGGACGGACAGACAGACAGACATCCCTGCCGGAGCAGCCCAGGGCCCTTCCTCTGCCTTTTGTTATTCTTGTTTGCCTTCCCGGCTCGGCCTCGCATCCTCCCTCTCGCCGGGAATAGCCCCTTTCCCAGTATTGTTCTCCCTGTGCTTCCTCTCGCCTCGCTCTTCCTCCCCCCGCCCCCAGCCGCAGGTCCTCCGCGGACACGGCACCCGGACACGCGCTTTTCCCCCTCTCCCGGCTGGAGTTTTGAAGTCCAGACCCACCTCTTGGGAGAAAATTCTCCCCTTTTCCCGGGTGCAACAGCCGTGTTTCAATTTCGCTTAAACTGCCCTTGCGTGGGTTGGAACTGCATTGAAATAAACTTCGCTCGGAACCTGTGGCGTAGCGAGGATGGGATTTCTGGTTGCCTATGCACCGTTTTATATAACTTTATTATATTTATAATATTTAAATTATATTATGCTTGTGGACTGGGCTTTCTAACCTGGTCATGGATACGATGTAAAATAGCATAACGCTTTACCTTTGACCTCACTGCTCTCTTTGGGGTTTTTTTTATATGTGGGACTAAGTGGTTCTTGGTGAAATGAACCTAGATTTGTTGAATGCAGCTGAAGACTCTTATGCGGAACATGCTGTGCCTGGAAAAAAGTTTTGGAGTGCCTGCAGTGGCTGGAGGATGAGATCTAGGGAGAAGCTGGGTTAAGAGCGTGTTGGAATAGTTGTTTCCAAAAGGGTCCCAGTCCCCATCTTCTGTAGCATACTGGTTTTAAGTCTTGGATCAGTCTGAAAGTGCGTGCATGTGTCTACTGGGAGAGAGGGCAGTGCATAGCTGCTGTCTGGGGGACTTGTTGGTTTTTCCTTTAGGGGATTGTGTTCTTTAAGCTCTGCCTTTATTTAGAGTTTTGCCTAATGGGAAGCAAAGCACAGCTGAGCTCATTCTTGCAACTTTTGCAGGATTCCCAATAGCCACAGTGAAATAGTCAAGTCTTTAATCAATTTTTACTTGGCTATAACTTGGGAAATCTTTGAGCAGCTGCAGGGGCACTGGCTGGAGAGCTGTGTCTGCAGGCTGGGGGAGACTGCAGTGCTTTGCTTGTGCCTGGCTCATACGGACGCAGGAACATACAGTTAGAAAAATGTACCTGTTTTCACTTGTGTTCTGCTTTTTAAAAATTACTTTCTCAAAGCTGCCGTTTTCCTCTTGTCTTTTTTTTTTCCTTTTATGAGCTTATTCTGCAGAAGTTAGCAATGCTTGCCTTGGAAAGATTTATATTGCCTGCAACTGCCTGAATTCCAAGGTTTGGTCTATTTTATAGAGAGATTCATCTTGTTTTCCTTGGACTTTCATGGGTGCTGCTATGTTGGACTGGGTCTTTTTTTGTTTGATTCTGATGTATTAAACATGTCAAAGCCCTTACTAGGAACGTGCACTTCCATCCATTAGAAATACATGCCACCTTAGTGAAAAGACAGGGATTGTACCTAAACCTTTCAGCATGTTAGCAAGCCCTCGAATCCCATAATTTTGAAAACATGACAGAAGTGAATGAATTCCTGAGGCCTAAGATGCAGGTGACCGTTTTTCTGTATTTACGGTGATGTGCTCGGTTTGTATTCACTGAAGCTAGGGTGTTTTCTGGCTAGCGAGATGAAATTGCTCTCTAGTTCCCCAGGGCAAAGGCCGTGAATGCATCTCAGCTATAGAAATCAGGGCTTTGTGCTGTAACATTCAAAAAAAAAAAAAACCCCTCCGCCACCTATAACTTATTTTCAGTGCATGTTAATTCCAGTCTTGTGAATGCATGAAAGTGAAGCGTGGCATGAAAAGACTCCTGTGAGTGTGGCTCTGTCACTGCTGTGGGACTCGACTGACGCAGCCATGGATGGGTATTCTTGGTGTAGGCAAGTCAGCCCTTCGTTTCTAGTAATTAAAGCAGCAGAATGTAAAAAGGAGGCCCACTGCAGGGCTTACATAATTTTTCAAAGACCTCTTGTGTATTTTCTGTATCCTATTTTCTTCCTCCAGTGCTCCTTAGTACCCATTGAATGGCTGGGGGAGAGGGAGGGAAGGACCTGGATAAATGGAGTATTCTGGGACCCGAGGACTCTGTTCGTGCCTGTTGCACCTTCTCAGGGAAACGGTGGCCCAATGTGTCAAACCCATTCGCAAGTGGCGGTATAAATTAAAGCTGGGGGATAAACAGGTTAGAAGGTTAATGAGATGTCTGAACTTAATTGATTTTCCATACAAATTGGCTATAATGTCTTTTGTTTGCTTTTTTCCCCCTCCCTGGGATGCTGTGTTACAGCCCCTCCACCAATATAAGGAGTAGCAACAGGGGTGGGGCGAGTCATGGCTATTTGGAAAACATGGTTTGGGAACCTGGGTTGTGCTCCCTAGGGTGGGCTGATGTGTCATTTTTGGGGAGAGTAAGGTAGCCCTGAGTCAAGATGCAGCACCCCTGTGTCTTCTGGGTCTCAGTGCCATGGACTGATGGTGATCCTTAAGCCACAGCCAGCAGCGTGCCCCAGATGTTACACAGAGCTGTGGAATCCCAGGGTTAATAAAAACCCTTTAATTAGATGTGGTGTTGTACAAGGTAGCTAGGAAGACTGGTAGAGGAGCAGCTGTAATATTGTGTAAAATGGTTTCTAGGTCCTAAATTTGTCAGGCAGCATCCCAGCCAGGGTGGCACTATTCTTCCTCTAAGCCTGTGACTGAGTGGTGAAGTTAAAGGGGGACGATGGCCAACTACTTAAGGTGGTGACTTTACTCATCTAACTGGAAATGCCTGACCCAATAATCAAATAAATGAGAAGATGCTTGGGCCACCAATTTCTGGTCTTTAACTCTGCTGTGTAGATCTTCATTTCTATGGGGAATCTATTTGAGTTAGTGAGTGGAGCCTGAGCTGGATCCTTCCAGCTCATGTCGTTCCTCAACAGTGCTGGTGTCACTTGGTGCTTCTTCCCATCTGTGCTGGTTTCAGCTGACAGGTTCAGCTCAGGAGCAGACACGGGTTGGCAGCATCAGGCTGTGCCTTTCTGTGGCTCCAAGCTGGGTCGCACAGCCAGCCCACAGAAGCAGCACGCTGGGAGAGGAGCCAACTTCAGAGATGCTCTCAGTCACCTCCTCTGAGTGACATGAGGAAGGAAAGACATTGTGTGTTCACTGTGTGGCAAGACAACTCTACAGCTCTTCCTGAGCTCATGTGCTATGAGACCTTGTGATTAAATAGCACTTCAGGCTTTTCCTCTTGGATTTTGTACCAAAATCTGAAAAACAAAATAGCAAATTGTCTAAGGGGCTAATTCTAGGTTTTGACTCACGTTCTGTTTTTCCCTGTAAGTGGCACACCACAGCGAAATGGGTGTTGTGCTTAACGTGGAAATCGATTGCAGAGTGAATGTGAAGAGTTGCCTGCAGACAACAGTTTTCATAAAGCCGCCATATTTTGTTTTAAGGGTTTCTGAGCATCTGAGGACAGCTGTAGAGCATACGCAACCGCACGAGAGATAAAGAAAGGTCAAGCTTTTTAGATCACCACGTCATTGCAGGAAGGACGGACTGACGGGAGGCATGGGCTTGGCACCTCTTTGTAATCAGGCTTCAGCTGATAAACCAGCACATGCCATATGCTGCAAGATTGGCCAATACTTAATCATATTCTCAGCAAATAGTTTTAAGTCAGGAGCCGAGTGCAGTAAGTAGGTCGCTGGGCATCATTGATAAATGAGCTACGGCCTCATCTTGTCTACGTCACCAGTGGTATTGTATGACAATGTTTAGTTGTAGGAACAATTCTGTGACTGGCTTAGAGCGTGTATATCTATTTTTTTTTTTAGCAGGCTAAGCAGTTTGCAGCCAATGTAATGGTGAAAAGCCACAGGCAAAGCTGCTGTGTTTGGTTGCAGCCATTCCAAAGCATTAAGGCTTCCTCTTGCCCCCGGTTGTAATGCATCAGCACTTCTGGTGGTGGTGGTTAACAGTTCCATGGTTAAATGGTGCAGGTTATAGAAAGAAGGGATTTCTGTTTTCTTTTGCTATTTAAAGCAACAAAACAAACCATCAAACCATGGTTCTTTCAGAATGGTAGTGATTTTTGGAAAACATAAACTGCACGTTGAATACATGCAGACTGTAATTTCAGCCCTTTGTTTTCTGTGGAGTCTGTTTTCAGGGCAAAGTCAGGAAAGGATATACTTTTTTGTGATGGCCTCTTTGTTTAGAGACTAAACTCCTAGTAGGTCAGTTGTACATAAAGCTGACAAGAGCCTCAGATTTTCAGCAGTTGTCAAAACTTCAGCATAAAGGAAGGGAGATGCTGAACGGGGAAAAGAAATGCAGTTCTACTGGGATTATCTGTCAGTTTAACAAACTGTTGTCCAAAAGCATTTGCCAAGATGCCCCAGAACTCAAACCTATGAAGTGCTTGTCCACCCAGGTCCCTTCATTCCTCTGCCAGGACAGAATTGATCGCCACTGTGCTCCTCTAGTTCAAAGCTGAATTTTTTTTCAAAGCCTATAAGTATGTTTTGAGATCGGATGATCTAGTTATGGAGCCAAAAGAATAATTTCGGCCACTGCTTGTTGGTTTTGGAGCACGCAGGTGACCAGTGATGGCAGGTAGCGAGCAGTTGAAATGGTCACAGCCTGGTGACCCTCTGCTGTGTGGCCATGCCTTTGCGGTGGGAGATGGGCATCCAAAGCCCTAATATGTGGAGGAGGGAGGAAAAAGTAGCCCTGCAGTTTTTCTCATGCTAATGTCTGAGCTATCTTTAGTTCCTTTGAAAGAGAGTTCCATAGACTGGTTAATCTCCCCATATATAAATCTCTTTTATACAATTAATCCTTTACATTCTTTTTTCAGATCCCAGTGCAGGAGAGATGGTTTCAGAAACAAATCCATTTACCTTGTGTTGCATTGCAAGCAAACCCCTTTTACTTGAAAGCAGAAACAAAGCAAAAGTACAGACACATTTTTCTGCATGTTCTTGGTGGTCATTCCTATATGGTGTTAAAATAAAAGATTTCAGAGAAGTATTATCTCCCAAAAAACTTTTCAAGATGGAAAAGAGGCTACTTTCAAGGCTTTCAATCCTGAAAAATCTTATAGTTAATCAAGTGACAAAAGATGTGGAATTAATGATGAGATCTTGATCCTCTTGAAGTTAGTGAGAATCTTAAGGCCAGAATTTTGCCTGAAGTTTGAATTCAGTATCTCCTTGGAATACTGTATTTATGTGCTTTTAGAGATGTGGAATTGCAGAGTTTTACTGATATACCAGTTCCCAGATTTCCAGCTTTATTCACAAATGATCCAGCTGATGCTGCCTCCCCTCCTGAAGTGAGGCATAAGATTAGGAAACAGACTCCTGGAATATTTCAATTATTTTTTTACATAGTAGGTTAAACAGCGTCAGCAGAAGTTGTGCATCCTTTCCCTTCGTTCCCAGCAAGTCCTAGAAGGACTTGGAGAGACACCAGAAGTATCTTGGGGCAGAGACCCAAACTTTCTAAACTTCCAAACTTCTAAACTTTCGCTAGTTTAGAAATGAGTCTGCAAGTAATAAAAATAATCAGTGGATACTTTGGAGAGTGGTTTCACTTGAGTCAGCCTGCTCTGGCCCCAAGAACACAGCTGAGGCCACTGCTTGGTAGTTAGACCTGATGGAGTAGTTTCATGTGGCAATGCTGGATGTGCTGGCCCCTTTGGTGTGAGGGAGAGGTGGAGGATGAGCGATGTAGTAGAAAGATGTAGGGTTGCTTCAGAGCAAGAAGCAAACCCAGGTTGGCAATGGGGACAGGAGTCTAGAAAACCAGGAGGAAGAGGAGGAGAGCAGCTGGGCAGGGTCATCGTTCTGGGCTGGGCAGGGCACAAAAGGTGGCAGCCACCTGTAATCCAGCCTGGGGCTGAGATCGTAGCTTATTGATGTATTTTATGTGACACAATACCTCTAGAGGTGTTGTAGTGCTAAATGTATAGGTTATGTGAACATGGATACTGCATCTGTCTTAGTCCCGCTCGGATGTGATGGAAAGCAGATGTACATGTGTTCAGTAGCTATTGTGCAAGAGAGCTGGGACTGACTCAAACCAGTAAAGAAAGCAGTTCTTATAAAAGGTAAAATGTCTTAAATCTCTAAAGATTTAAAATAAAAAAGGTATGTGTGTAAGATTAACCTTTGATGTGGTCTGTCATGCTGTTTGTCCCTGAAGGTGATAATGATGGAACATGTATCTGGAGCTTGGGAAGTGTCTCCAAACTGTCCCCAGTGCACAGAGATAGCTGCAATTGTCAAATGACTTGAGAGTTTTCTCCTTCTTACCTTCTTCTGACACTTTCTCCTTACTGCATTTTAGTTTTGACTTCTGTTCCTCGTTTAGAGAACAAACTACAAACTTCTCTGGATTGAAGATCCAGCAATTTAATATATTTAACCCTGACACCAAGTTTCCTCTTGGGCATAATATGAAGGAAATGTGTGTCTTTTTTTTTTTTTTTGCAGGAATGCTGCCTGAGAGCAGGGCCTGGCTAAAAGCAAGTTTTAAATGACCAAAACTTTAATAATACCCTTAGTAAAATGACTGCACCACATGTGACAGCTGCATATGGAGCAGAAAGGTGAGGCGTGGGAAATGTGCAAGGATGTGCTGCAGTAGGAGTCTTTCTAATCTGTACCATATTACTCAATTTTACAGTAAAATAGAGTAAGTGTTTCAAATCACTTGTTCCTCCTCCAGTGTCAAAAAAGCTTAGCAGAGAGTTGACAGAACTGAATGTTTTAGCAACTAAAGCACAACTGGCATTTACTGTAAGCATCCTTGTTAATGGGATGGAGAAATGTGTTTATGTTGTTTAGCTAATGCACTAGAGTTTCTGAATGCCTGCACTTGGTTTGTCCTTCTGTCTTCCAAACCAAATATTTTGTTTTTATCTAGGTAACTGAATTTTTTCTAGCTTTGCTGTTGTCTCAATCATCTTGAAAATCAGTTGCATCTTTGTCCCATTTAATAGCCTGTGCTCTTGTTCTGAGGAGAAGGTTTGGAGAAGTAACCTTTCCTAATGGCTTCTCCAGCCCCACCTGATTTTTTGCTTCCATGGGAGGCAGAAATAGGAAGCTCCAGGAGGTGTCTGTTTGGCAGCCTCAGGGCTGATGCATTATCTGGCACGGAGCAAGCGGTTGTGTGCTTATCTGTCAGTATTTCCTAATGCTGAGCGTGTGAGTCTGCCTCTCTTGGCAACAGCATAACTCCTTTTCCATGTTGTAGCCTTTGGTGCACTTACAAGTAAATATCTCTAAGGGCTGGATGTGAGTATCTGCTGGAAATGAGAGAGAGGAGTCATCTAATGACAGGTTTCCACGAAACAGAAGGTGAATTGAAGTTGAAGTCTCATAAGAGTGTCCTTGTTGGCTTGGGACACCAGCAAACTTGTACAGCTGTTTTGTGGGCGATAGTGTGAATTTGATAAATGCACTAGGGTCAAGTTTGTCACTTGAAAGAATTGATTATCGCTGGGGGAAGGAGAGCAAAACCATGGGATTTCTCAAACTGGCCTGACAGCAGGTGTGGGGAAGGAAGGGGCGTGTGTATGTGTGCATACTGGGAGTTACTGGTATGACAAAAGATCCTACTTCTCCCCTGCAAACCTTGCTCGTCTTCAAAAATATTAGTGACTGCTGCTTCGGTACTATGGACTTGCAGGCAGATCTGTCTGCTACTTGTTTTAATGATCTTTAGGGATGGGGATTTCCTGATCCTCCACCCCTAGTCAAGGGGTAACGTGGGTCCAAGCCACGTGGGTACACGGTGGGTTTAGAAGGGAGAGGGAAGGGTGTCTGGCATGCATGTGTATAAGCTAGACCTGCACATGAAACCTGGAGGAAGAAGAAATCTGGAAGGAAAAAAGGAAAACGTCCTGCTGTGGTGCCTGACATATCAGATCTCAATTTATCATTAAATAAACAAGGTTCATAACAAAGGTATTTGAAGAAATTTTTAGGAAAAACTATTCAGCCAGGCTAAAGCAAGCTCCATCTTTAACCCCATTTTGGAGTATGCTGAAAGTATCTTGCTACCTTGAGTTAACTTGCTTCCTTCCACTCTGAGCATTGGGGATCTGCTGTTAGAGTAATTTTAACCCTCTCATTCTCAGCCTGAATCTTTTTTTTTTTAACCCAACATGACTAGCCTTGCTTAATGGCAGAAATGGTTGTTAGCAGTACATTAACATCTTGTCTTTTGGCAGTTACACCCTGTCACGATGTCATATGCTTGTTGGGACAAGCTGCACCTCTCCTGGCCCTGTGAAAGCAATCCTGTCCCCTGCTCCAAACTCCCCCATATTTATTCCTTGAATGGAGCCCCGGCTGCGCAGCAGCTGAGATACGGTATGTTTATTTAACTGCACTTGAGTGTGTCATCTTTGCTCTCGACTAAACCGTAGCTGCGTGGGATTTCAGTGGCACCAGGAATAAGCCTCCCAGTTTGCTTTAACAGTTGTTGTCTCCAGCTCTGCTGTGTAAGTGCAGGGTGGCGGGTTGTGCTGTGTGGCAGACTGTGTGTCTGGCACTTCCTCTGCAAAGTTGTACTTGTTTGGTTTTGTTTTTACATACTAGTGGTGTTCTGCAGTCCTGTCCTCCTAAAATAAAATGTGGGGGAGAATAAAAAAAAAAAATTTGTCAAGTAAGAACAGCTAGCCATGAGTGGGACTGAGCTGGAAAGAGCAGCCAGAGGAGAAACAAAGGCGAGCGGTGTTAACTGAACGTGGTGGGGAGCAGCGAGTGTGGAAACGCTGCAGGGAATGAACTGCCCGGCAGCTTATCCTTAGAGAGTTTCTCCCGGTGAGTCCAGGTAAGTGGAAACTTAATCTGAGATTTGTAGTCCCAGACCATCACTGTGGGGAGTGTGTGCAGCCCGGCACAGGGCAGGGGGGGAATGGGTTTACTGCTCCTGTGGCTCTTTCTTTGTCTCAGTAAAGAAAGCTGTGGTGTTATTTCTTTCCCTTACTTGTGCCAAAGCACGAAAATAGGCCTGGGAGATGCGGTCTGTTTTCTCAGTGAAAACCTGAACTGTGAAAGCTGTGGGGAGAGATGCCAGCTGCCCGGGATGGGGACCAGGGTGGGAGGCTGCCGCACGAGTTTAATGGTGCATCTCCTACGTGACAGGTCTTTTGTGCCTTATGAAAAAAGAGTAGTTGTGGGCTCAAACCTCTCCTTTGCAGTGCTAGAAATCGCATTTAAAGGTGGTTTTTAATGTGCCAATAACTTTTATAGTTGCAATCTAGCCTTTCAAATCTTACTACGGACTACTCACAGCCCCTGACTAACTAACCCTTAGGTGTGTTGGCCGGTGTTGTAACAGCTAATCCTAAATGACAGTGGGAAAGTTTACTCAGTGGTGGAGCACCTTCAGTGTGCAGCAGGGAGGTGGTAGGTCAGAGACCATGGTCTGACCCAGCTGTGGTGTGCTCTACCACCCTCCAACTGCAAGGCAGTGGGACTTGGCCCTCACACAGCTGGATTTTAGGTATGAGCTTCCCTCTGCCTGTGGGTTTGTAGCCTCGGGCTGCAAAGTGGTGCTGCACAGAACTGCCAGATGTGACAAGGAAATGGCAAGTGAGGCTATTTGCAAAAATTAAGATCCTGGTTCCTTTCTCACAGGAGGAGTCTTATTTGCTTCCTTGAACTTGAGAGGAGGAGATGGAGCCACAGGGATAAACTCCAGCCATTTCCATTTAGAATAATGTACTGGTGGACTTAACGCAGTATCTACTGGTGGCACCACTGGCTGTGCTGCTGGGATGTTCCTGCAGCAGCCTGTTCACCCTACTAAAACAAGTAGTCAGTGGATTGTTTTATACAACAAACTGGAGAGAATAGGGGTGTGTTGTGTTTTGAGAAACCCACAACAGTTTATTGTTGTTTAGACAATTATTCTGTCACCCAATGATGCCCCCTCCCCACCTGGGAATGGGAATCAGGGAGGGGAAAAAAAAAAGGGAAACCCAGGGGTTGAAATAAAACCAAATTTAATAGGATAAGACTAGATAATTAACAGTACTAACACTAAAGAACCAATATTGATCCAATACCAATATAAAATACACAAGGATTATACTCGGCCCATTCTAGCCATAGGAAGCAGTGCACTCCCAGCAGTGGGCAGCAAGTGTTGTACACTGCGGGCGCTGCGGCTTTGGGAGCGAGGGAATGGCTCAGCACACCAGGACAAGAAGTTTTCTGGATCACTGCCATCAAGGGAGAGAGAGCTTTGCAGCAAACTTTCTAATTTATATATTGAATGGTATGAACTAACCCTGTTGGCAGCTTGGGTCAAGTGCCTGGGTCTTGCTCCCCCTCATCCCTGCACCTGGGGAGCTCAAAAACAATGAGACCTTGAAACCCACACACCATGGCTGGCTGTAAAGTAAATATTTTCACAAATTCAGACACTAGAGTCTTCCAAAAATACAGTTTTCCCAAGCATTAGAGGAGAAATTAGTCCTGTGTCACTCAAACCAGGACAGTGGGGAAAATGGGATTTTTGTTTCCTGGGAGCTTCCCACAAGACAGTGTGGTGTGCAGTTATCAAATATACCATGTGTTTGTAGAGTGCATTTTGTGCTGAAGGGATGTTGATGATGCTTCACCAGGATGCCAAGATCACACTGGTTAAAATGGGTTTATGCTGGCAATTTATTGTCTGTCCCTGTTATCTTCCTCTACAAAACTTGCCTGAGCACAAGCACTGTCCTGGGTGCGGTGTGACAGTGTCAGGGACGCGCCGCAGGCGCACAAAGGCTGGGTGAAGGGAGGGAGATCTCTGCTGCCTCCAGCCCTTCCTCCCAGCACTTTCCAATCCCATACCCTGGAGCCATCGAACACTGGGGGCTCTCCCAGGTCTGGGGAAGGGGCTCAGGGCGGCTCTCCTTCCTGGGGCAGGCGGGAGTGGAAACTCCTGTTGCACTGGGAAAAATGCCTGAGAACAATCTGGGTGCTGCTCTGCCTGAAGCAGCTGATACCTCATGCTTCTGGAAAAGAATAAAAGGCTTGGGGTGAGGAGGAGGTGGTGTCTGACTAGAAAGCCCGTAGCAAATGAACAGTAACCCCTGTGTGGAGCCTGCTGCCCTCCTCTGGGGCTACAACAGGTGTAAGAGTAGCTTTTGGCAGCAATGCCCATCACCTCAGGCTGGAGGGATGTCAAATTTAAGGCTGCCCACCACACTCACCCCCCTGTCTCTTGTGCAGGCTTTACCTGGACCCACGCAGCTCACGCCATCCCCACACTGAGCTCTGGAGGTCCCAAGTTATCATGCTGGTTTAGTTTTGGCTACCTCCCCCCAAGATAAAAAAGAGGCTCATGTGGAGTTAGCTCATCCTAACTGGTTTCTCTATCCTGAGAAGTTCTGTGTGTTTGCATTTATACCTTCGTTTGTGGAATGTAGGAGGCTGTCCTGAGGCTTGTGACTTTAAATTTAAAATTAAATGTGTGGCATAATAAAGGAAGTGGAAGATGCTTGTGCTCAGGGAGAGGAAAAAAAAAATCATAGGAAGCTAAAACCAAAGAAAAATCTGTGTGTCTTGTCCTTTCTGTTTTAGGAGTTGGAAATACCTGCTTGAAATATTTCCTTGTTTTAGTGGTCTCGTACATGAGCTGGTTCTTCTAACTGGTGTGGTGACTCCTAGAGTAAATGATTTTGAAGGCTGCAATTCCAAGTCAAGAGTGGCTCTTCCCAGCACAGGCTGGGTCTGCAAATAAACACCAAAGTAAGATGGGGTTTGCACGGGGCGGTGCAAAGGAACACCGTGATGAATGGTTGATGGGGGCAAACCTGGAGGCAGGAGAAGTGTTCAATACAGCGTAGGAAGGGGTGATGGCACAGACGGCTGAGAAAGCAGGTACAAGCCTGCTTTGGGCTTGCTCTGTGTCAGGGAATTCTTCAGATAAAAAAAGAAATCCCTGCCAGGTCCCAGAAAGCTGGTTTGAGGCAGACCTGCAATTTAAAGGAGATTAAGCCCAGAGCAGACATCCTGATGGGATCCAAGGGGGTGGACTTCTTTGTTCCTTTACACCACTCTTCAACATTAGCGTCTTGTTGCTAGTGTCCAGCCTGGGCTGTAGGAAATCTATTTGTACACGTAACTGTGTCTGTCCATGTGTAACTGTTTCAGTTGTCTTCTGTTTCATTGTGACTGGGTTTTTTTTTGCTTGAAAATGCAGCTTTTCTGTGCTACACCCTGACGATCTGGTGGTGTGCACAATGGAGGTGTTGGGTGAGGTATGGCACCTTACCCTGGTGGGAGGAAGGATTCAGAGGTGTTTGTCGAAGGTGCTTTGTGCCCTTCTCAAGTACAGAAGGTTTTGAAAGTTTTTGCATTTGCTGTTTCAATATGTAATTACTTCAAGTAAGCAATTTCTCTGCAGTTGTGACACCCATGTCCAAGGGGAGGATGGGGCAAGACAGGAAGAAAAATTAAATTAAACTAAATTCAAACTTACCACCATCCAGTAAATTCTCTGTACTAATGACAGTAATACAATGTTAGCAATGCTGTCATTACCATAAAGTGTAGTTCTCCACATACAGGATGTTTCACCTGCTAGAACCTCCTGGCAGGGTTACAGCTACCCTTTTTGTCTAAATAATACAGTTTAGAGTAATCATTTACTGGGATAAAGATGTCCACCAGGAGAGTTTAATGATATTGATTAACAGAGGACAAAATCAGTTAAGTCGTGTGCTTAGTTTCAGTGAATGCCAGGCAGCAAGGTGATAGTCAGCTGGTCTCTCAAACTCTGCTCCTGTGACTAGAATCCAAATTGTTTGTGTGAGCTGGGCAGGAATGCACTGGTATTTACCCAAATTTTGAAGAAGATACTTAGCAGAGGAATGTGCTCTGCATGCTCACCATTCCGCTAGGAAACTGTTCATCTAAAGTAAACCTCAAGCAAATATTTGGAGGGCCGGGAGGGGGGCTTCAGAAGAACAGCGTGTCCTCCAGATCTTAGGAAGGGTGAGTCATCCTCACGTACTCAGTTTTGTCTTGTCCTCTCTGCAAGCTCCATCCCAACCAGCGCTGCTGCCTGGGTGGTTACAATAAACCTTTTTATTTCATTTTAATATGTGTCTGTGAGTACCTGATACTCAGAATGGGATTAGGAGAGATGAATTGCTAGTGAAATTGGTAATAACAGAAAGCAAACCAGTCTGACAGCATCTGCCCTGTGATCTTCTGAGAGCAGGTAAAAGAATCCTTAATTAAGTTTTTGCAAGGGTGGGGTAGTATTTTTTTAAGAATTCATTTCAAAAAGTTACAGCATGAATTATTGTTGCCTGGATTAGAGCAGCCTAGTGAATTGCCATAAATTAGCTTCTAGACTGTAGTGAGTACTGGGTTTAAAGGGGGAAGAAAAAAAAAGCCGTAATGTTTGCTGTGGGCTGAAAGGAGGGAGCTGGCTTGGAGAAACTTCTTGAAGCTGAGGTAACACAAGAGTGTGGTGGCTCCTAACTGCTGTTGTCAAAACATTTCCAAAAGCTCTTTGCCCTGCTCCTGTTTTGCTTTTCTGTCTCTTGTCTGTGTGAGACACCTCAAAGCTGGTCGGAGGCTCTGGCACAGGTGTGATGAGTGTGGTTGCATGCCTGCCAGGCCAGTTACTCCCTGAATATTTCATCTGGCCAGTTAAACTCCTGGAACCGGCCCAAGTCAGAAGCAGTTTGAAGCCTTCAGTGTGTTGGCTTCCAACTTCTGGAACACTGGAAGCCCCCTAGCTGGTTGGTGGCTATCTGTGTGCACAGCTGTATTGGACCTAGAGTGGTGGAAGCAGATGGCCACCAGAGGATTCGATACTGTTTTCAGGCATATAATCTGAGTGTTTGCATGAAAAAAGAGTTGTGGGGTGGTTTAAGGGCAAACTTGGAAGAGCAAAGGTAGAGAGGGTTGGGGTCTCAAGGTGAGTGTCCCTCTCTGTTGTCTGTGCCCTGAGAACGGATCTTGGTGGCTTTACCTGTGGGACAGAACTAGAGAGGCGCTTTGTTTCCCAAGAAAATCACTGTCCCAAAGCAAGGTATTCCTCTTCCCAGATAATAAAACCGCAGGGGGTTATTTGAATGAGAGGTTGCAAGTACCTTAGCTCAGTGGAACTGCCTGGGAGGCTTAGCGAGTTTGCAATGCTTGTGTTTGAGTGAGCTCTGTGCTGCTATACTGGTGCACCATGAAATTCCTGTGCTTCTCACGTTAAATGCACTTTCAGCTTGGCCACTGTGAAGGTGTTGAAAACTTTGTACAAAATTTAAAGTCTCAAGTGAAGCCTGTAGAAATGATCTGAATATATTGAGTTGTTTAATGTCCCATCTCCAACAGCAGCCAGTACCAGCTCCCTCAGGAGCACGTATTTCAAAAGCCCTGTTTTGGTCTTTCCCAAGGAACTTTCTTTTTTAACTTCTAGTTAGTTAGAAACTGACTCATGTCCAAGTGGCTTTGAGGCCAGCTTCAATTTACTTGGGTCTTGCTCTGCAAGAGGCCAAACATTGTCATGTCTTTATACTTTGGACTTGCAAGAATTTTATCGTATGTGCATTTGGTTTGCTGGAGGAACGCCGTCTGAATTGCTAAATTCAGGGTGGGGGGAAGAAAAAAGCTGTAGCATGAATTAAACATAGCCAGTATTTCTAAAGGCATGATGTCTTGATTGAATGGTTTTAATCAGCACCATTTAAATACTCTGTCATTGCTTACCAAACAAAGTCGTAGCTGGTTTATAGAAATACTGAAAAAACAAACTAGGCAATACCCCTGCCAGCGTATTCTCAGCTTCCCAATTTGGTTCCTCTCGGTGTACACAAGCAGGATAAAAACAGTGCATGGGGAGGAGGAGGTAAGGGGAGTTCCTCTGCACGATGTAGAGGTGCTTGTTTGAGATATGGGTCCAGAAAACAGCTGCCTGTCTGCAAAATGGTTTGAGGCCCCACATGTAGAAATAGCCCTGGGCACCTTCTGGTTTCTCTGCTGTGCAAGTTATTTGGGATTAAGCATGTTTTGAGTGGGGAGGGTCTGGTGTAAAACCAACAGCTGGGCAGAAAGGAGGAAGCTCCCCCTGAAGACTACAAAGATTCATTTAAAGAAGAAAAATTGCAAACATAAAGCTGGTCAGGCGTTCTTAAGATGCGTGCGCAGCTCTGCAGTGTAAAGTACTACTTCTGCCCCGTGTTTTGACAGTCTCTGCACGTAATCCTGGCTTCCTCGCATGGCCATTACATTAGGCAGAGCACTGTATTTGAGCTCGCCCTTTCTGCGCCGCTCTCCTGCTTGCTTGGAATTAAATGGGAAGATGACAAGTCCTGGAGGAGAGGTGTTACCAGGATGTACAGCGCATGACCCCTCGTTTGGTGGCCTTGGGGGTAACTGCAGTAATAACTGGCAGGCAAGCTGTGGCTCGCTTTTGCCTATGGATCCCGGCACTCCTAGAAGTGTTGGCAGACTGTTACCTGGCTGCGGGGAGAGGATGGCCGTGTGAGATGGGTGCAGCTCCCCAGATCCCAGTGCAGCGAAGCAGGAGGTTCGTATGAATTGGTGCTGCATGAAATGAATGCAAATAGCAGAGGAGACAGAGGAGGAGGAGGAATTCCCATGTCAGTGCTGAATCGACAGGCGGGTGCTTGTCCAGTGCTGCTCTGTAGTTATAATCACTCCTAGGGCTGAATAACAGACCTAGTGGTCTTGGTCCACTTGGTCCTTCCAGAAAGGAGGATGTATAAATGTAGGCTCCGAGGCAGGACTAAGCCACAGACTTTCTGACAATGTCTTTTCCTATCTCAGCTTAAATGCAGTTTCTCTTAACAGGCAAACACCCACGGCTGGGGTGTCTGAGGTTGGGATGCACGGCTGCTGCGTGGGGACTGCGTGTGGCTCTGCAGGCATAGCTGCTCTCCGGGGGTTCCCATAAATCCAACCACTTGTGCTGGGAGTTGTGCTGGTTGCACAGCTCTGCGTGGACGGGGGCTGTCTTCTTCCCATGCCCCTGTATTTCTGAAGGATGATTGTTAAATGGAGTATGAATTCTTGAGGCTTTCCAGGCACGTTGATGCTGTTGCGTGAGGACGTGTGCCAAGGTGCTCTCATCCCAGCTGCTCGGCTCAAAACAGCTTCAGGTTTCACTCTCTGCCTTTCAGGGTTGCTCTGAACCAATGAACTTGGGCTGCTCCTTCCATAAAAAGGCTGCTGAATCCAAAGTTCAGATGAATCAGATGGATTCAATTGGAATTTAGGATCAAGTTTTCAAGACTGAGGATTTTCAAGTTTCAAATGCTACGCAGTAGTAGCTACATATATTTTTTTCTTTGCTTTTGGATTTTAATAATTCAATGAGCTAGCTTACTAGTCTGTTATATGCACCCATAGCACTGTGTGCAGTGCTAAGGAGTGCGCTCTTGTGGAGGCTCTGTATTAAAGAAAATCCAAGCCAGCTCCAGAATAACAATGAACAACCCTAGAAAAAGTGACTTTTTCTTTTTTTGCTGCTTTAAGAAAGGAGAAATAACAGACCAGTGTCTGTGTCTTTACTAAATTATACAAGGAGCTATTGCAATGAGCAGGAGAGCTGCTGTTTGCTGATGTTTCTGTGAGTTACGACCACATTACCCTGGTGTGTGCGTGCTGCTCCTGTGGATGCTCCTGGGCATGGCGATCACTGCTGTGGGAATACAGCTTCTCCGGTGGCTCTGCTTTGCTGCAGTGATCCACTTGCTTAAAATGATCCAAATTTGTTTTTCTTATTGCTTGCAATCTTAACTCGTGTCATCTTGTCCCTCCTTGTTTTAGGCTTTCTGTTTTGGAAACTGTCAGAATATATTTTCAGATTAATCTTTCTCTCTTCATCCCCTGCACCCTCTCCATCACCATGTGGTCTCTGGGTCTTCTCATAGCTGTTTTGCTTCCAACACTACTGAGACAAAGGAAGACCTGCCTTCTGTAGGGCTGGTTTCTGGCCAAGCCTGCCTTATTTAAAAGCAGTGTGGGCACTTGCAAAAAAGGAACACCAAATCACAGTGGTTGAATTACCACTGCGCTGCCACTGACTGTAAAGGAAAGAGCAAAAACATACAAAAAAATTGATGGTTTCATGTCTAGCTGTGCATTTACATAATATGAGAGTTTATAGCTGTGCAGTGGGAACCCAATGCAGGTGGGTACAATATATTCCCATGGAGGTCCCTGCCATGGGCAGGAGCAAGGGCAATATCCTGCTTGTGTTTCTTGGGCTGCTGGCAGGGAGGAGGAACAAGGTCACTTATTTTCCCAAAAGGGTTTTGTTTCATGAGGATGGTTGTGGCACATGTCCCCAAGTTGATGGATATGAAGAGCAAGTCAATTCCCCCCAGAGGTCTCCTTGGCCCAGGAGCAGAGTCTGTGCACGTGGTGGTGCAGGGAAGGGTTTTGAGATGGGGCAGAGGGGCTCTGGGGTTGTAGGGCAGATCCAAAAAATATCTATTTAATAGCCCCTTTCCTTCACTTAGGATGGGGCAAGGAGCATAAGCAGCAGACAAATCTTGGAACTGGGTTTTTTATTAAAGGGTTAGATATGTTTGCTGTGGCAGAAAGCTCGTTGCTGCTCTGATCTGTTGGTGATCAGGGTCCTTTGCCCTGGCAGATAAGTAGGTTACTGCTGTAGGAAATAAGACACGTGCTGCAGCTGTAGGAAACATAACTTCACATTTCATACAATCCCCCTGTCTTCTGGATGTCTGTGGCTGCCTGCACTGGGGCTGCAGCATTTTATGGACAAGCCCTTTTTTCTGGTTTGGGGAGAACCTCCTGGCCTGGCTGGGTGAGCATCTTGACAGGCAACACAAGTTGGTCATTCCTGCTCCCACACAAGCTCCTGGGGACAGCTGCTTTGGACGGGCTGTGACATTCATTTGCTGCTGTCCTTATCCCCAGTTCCTTGTGGCAGCTATACTTTCTTCCCCTGATTTGCAAAGGGGTGGGCTTTCACCTTCCCTTTGTGGAGTGGCCTCGTATCCTCAGGTGCTCCTTTGGAGGAACCCTGGCAGGTTTGCCTGGACCATCCCTTAAATGTCCCTTGATTAAGAGACGTTGTGGTACATATTGTGTCTTCAGCATTGACAACAAGCCCCATCCCTTGGCAAGAGCCGAGGCCAGATTAATGGCCAGTATTTGGCCACTAACTGTATAGTTCAGTTACAACTCTTGTATCATTTGTGTTTTCTTTGACTGAATCTTCAGAAGGAACGTGAGGGTTTTGGGATGCTTCTTCAAGATGCATGAAAATTCTGCCAGCTGATCAAGATAGTAGGCATGTTCGTACTGGATATCCTGACTGTGTCAACTGCTTATGTTTAAACTCTTCAGGCAGCTCTTGCATCATGAGCCCACTGTAAAGGAGCATCTTTGACTTACTGGCAAATTAATCTGGCCAGTAATGGCCAGATTAATGGCAAATCATTTCGGAAGTCCCACTAAAGCAGGGATGTGATGTTTGGTGTGCCATCAAGGGGAACAAGTGTCCCGGTGCCACTTGTTGCAGGGGCAGCCCTGGATCTGCGTGTGCCTCTGCAGGGCCATGGGCCACAGACTCCCTTTGTTCCTGGTTTATTGGACCTGTCTGACAGCGGAGCTGGGATGTGCTCTGCCATGGTTTCTTCCGACTACTTAATAGGTGCTTGTGGGCATCTAATAATGAAACCCAAAATGAAATGCATAATGAGAAGGTGAGGTTGCAAACAGGAGACCTATGAGCTTTCAACTGTGTATGCGTGGGATTCGCATCTCTGGGGATGTATGTTCATAAATGTCATATTTGTTGATGGCACAACAGAGACCTAATTACAGGCCTGTTCTCTGTCACAGCTGTGCTGTCCTCCTGTACAGACCAGGCATAAATTTGGATTTCCCAGGGGGAAAAAATTGTGTGTAATTATGTGTGTGTGTATTTTAATGTTACCCATGTAAGCTAAAATGAAGAAGAATTTCCCATCTTTTTGCTGTCTGTCACATCATGCCTGTCCTTTTCCCCCTGCTCTTTTGCCAGTAGGTGTGGATTTTTAATATTTTGCTCTAAATTTTTCTTCCCCCTCTCCAATTTGATGCTCTGTATTCCTAAACTTTAGAGGGTGCATTTTTCCAAGTCAAACATGGAGAATCAGCAGGACTTGTATTTTTGCTCATGGCATCTACATGTCTCGGAAGTCAGCAAGTCATCTGATGCTTTTTTTTCCGCCCCCAAAAAAAAAGCATTTTTAAAAAATGTCATGTAACAATTTCCTGCAGTAAAAGTAGTTTTAAAGAAAAGCTCCCCCTTGGAGCTACTGATAATCAAAGTTTAGTGCCACCCAGGACTGTAAAATAAAGCGGTGGGGTGGGAGCAAATCTCCATGCTAAATCATAGTAAAGCCAAAGCACAGTCCCTTGAGTATCTCTAATGCTATGTGATGGATAAGAATTTCACAAAATAGACATCTAGATTTTTTTAAGAAGGCTTTCTTTCACCATGCAATTGCTGACAGTAATGCAGAAAAGCGACGCAGGGAACGAGCTCTTCTCTTGCTTCCCTTCCTCTGGTAGAGGAATAGAATAAAATCTATTTTGGATTCACCTGCCATATTTCTTACTGGTGTAAATGTTTAAAACATTGCTGTCTGCAGGCACAGAGCCTGCCTGCAGCTACCTTGTGCCCGTGCAGAGTACCTGGTCTGGCTTCTGTGGAGCCACTCGGGACAGAAAATGGAGATGTGAGTGCAGAGCATCACCTTCCCAAAGACTGTGGTCATAGGGAACATAATATTACAATGTGTGTTCGTTGCATTAGCCTAATTATGGCATAGAGTTGAAACCAATCAATTAAAGCCATGGTTTTAATTTCTGCTTTTGTACTCTCTTTTTTTTCCCATACCCTTACTTAAGACCTTTGCAAAGACTTTATTGAGCTGTATGGTTAAAGTGCGGCAACACCAGGTCAGGTATCCATGGGGAACAGTCGGTTGCTCCTGGTCATCCAGCCAAGAGTCTGAGCTGGCAACATCTAAACAGACTCACAACTTCCCAGCTTTGTTGCAGGAGCCAAGAAATTGGCGGAAAAAGAGGGTCTGGATTTGGACTGGTGGTACAAATTCTTACAAACTCAACCGCTGTGTATGTATGTGGCTGGTGTACGTAGCCAGGGCTCTGCAGGTGGAGTTGATGTATCGGAGCTTGGATCTCAGATCATGCTTCACCCCGAGATCCACCCAGCACATCCTGAATACTGACGTTGCTGCTAGTGGGCTTGTGTTCAAGGTGATCAGAACTTTAAATTTCTAACTTCATCTATTCCTGGGCTCATCTGAACATGCCTGGATTTAGTCATGTCACTTGATCTATTTCTTTTTAATGATAATCCTGTAAGGGTACAGCCTGAAATGTTCTTAAGGTTCTTTTTCCTAGAAAATGTACTTTTTTTTCATAGGGGAGAAGTAATAATGCCTCAAGCTTGTCCTGTCTATTCCAGAAACAAATCCACATGTAGTCATTTTATATCTTATTTTTTGAAGTGGCTTGAACCATCTAAGGCTTTCAGATAACCAGTGTTTGGTCTTAGATTCCCAGGTCCACCTGAAGGAGGGAGTGGCACATAAACTAACTTTTATGGGAACAAGAAGGCTTTGGGAGAGTTGGTGTGCTTAAATGAAGCTGTATCTCTTGAGTGATGAAGCAGAGGGTGGAAAGATCTGGATTCTCCAGAATTTATTTAAAAAACTCGCTGACTCTAAATGACAAGAGGCGATAGAGCTAGCCTAGGCAGAGTGCCATGACTTGCTGCCTACTAAGTTAGTGGGAAATAAACAGCTTGAACTTTCATCTCCAGTCCTAGAGAGGTTAATAGGTGTCCCATTTTCTAAACCATTCAACAAAAGTGCTACATCTAAACAGTCGCTTGTCGCGGTGTGTGCCCTGAATGCATGACTTGTGACAGTAAATAGTACGGGAGTGGAAATCTGAGGACATTAGCTACCCGGTGGCTCAGTTTGTGTGAAGAATTAATGGTTGAAAATCAAGTTGGGTTCATTGACAGGGGAGTCTGGCCCACAGAGCTTTGAGAACTTCAGGTGGAGAGAAGCAAACTTAGCTGTCACCCTGTCTATAAGCTGTCAGGTTTATAGAGGGTGTAGGGCTCAGCTGCTGATTTGGTTGAAATTAATGGAAAAACTTGTGTTCCTCATTAAAAACAAGGAAAACTTCCTACTGTGGCAACAGAAGCCTCTGTGTGTGTAGATGTCATTTACATAATGTACCACATTGAGATGTCTACTAAATTGAAAGTGGCTTCCGCAGCTGCAGTGAACCACCTTATTTTCTGCTATAAATAATAAATCCATTTTTTGCAGCAAAAGTAGTCCCTTTGGGGAAGGCTGATCAAGGCTGTTCCCAGGGTCTTGGAGCTTTTGATGTGTTTTGCAGCTGGGCTGCTTTGTGTCTTTCGTGTAGTCCTCGAGCCCTGGCTGGTGGTTGCACAAGCCTAAAGGTGTGCTGCAATACTCCTGTGTGACACAGTTCTAGCATGATGCGGTCGCCCTGCAAAGCTGTAAGGGAATTGGTGTGTGTCACAGACCAGGCTACGGACCGGAGAAATCTGTGGGCAACTTCCCACCCATCACTTCTGACTTTGCTTCTAGTGGGATAAGTGTCTACAGTAATCTTAAATGCCTTTGCTTTGCTTGTGTTGGGTGTATTTTACCCTTTTAAACTCTCAAAAGGATCATTATTTGGTTGGAGTTTCGTCTGTGAACGTTCATTGATGTTTGTAAAGGAATCTGTGATCTCTTACTAAGATGAAATCGTGTTTCCTTATTGCTGTGAAAGTGTAACTGGTGTTGACTTTGAATGCAATAAGGCATCTGCCAGGGAGGGCTTTCTTGACTCGGTTCTGAGGATAAATTACTCTTTAGGAGTACTATATTTATGCAGGGTCATGTAGGTGGTAAAACGCACTACTCTGGTGCCACATCAGCCTGAGAAATTAGAGGTGCTTGAAGGTGCAGCAATTTTAAACACAGTTCTTGCAGGGAAGATGTGGTGTTAACTGGTGGGTCTTGCTGAGAGGCAGCTTGAGGGCTTTTAGATCTCATTTAAGTGTAAGTTTTCACGTGGAACAGTAGCAGAGGAGTGAGGAAGGCCGGGGCTGTGTTAGATGCAGGGATATGTGTTGCAGCCTGCAAGCAACTGAAAGCTGCTTTCAGAACTCTTGCTTTCATTGATGCTGCTGAAGCCTGAAAAGCATAGCTTGAATGGTTAGATGTTCAATTAGCAAAATTCAAATGAGAAGGAACTGTTTCTCTTATGTTGTGTACAGTTTCAGACAGTAACTGACAATGCTTTACTGATCTCTGCTTAAAACTTGCAGAAAGTGAGTTAACTGCTTGAGAGAGCAGGAAGATCAAAGTTACCAGGCAAAACTGGAACAGCCTCCTGGTAGTGTTGTTCCTACTTCGTTGTATCAGGGACATAAAGTGAAGAAATCCAGGGTTTTGAGAGACAAAACAACTTTCTCTGGGAAGACTGAGGGAAACATGCTGCATTAGCTATAGTTGGCTTGAGCTGAAGCTTTCCACTTTTATTTAGTAGTCAGGATTAAAATTATTTACTGATGCTTGCTTAATTCACAAAATGCTGAGGAGGCAATGCTCTTTGGAGTAAAGCGGGTGCTTTTGCAGCTGAAGTAGGTAGATACCACACCTGCAGCAGCCAGGGCTGAGCCCGGTCTCTAAACTCTGCAGCGGAAAACTGTGTGGGCCGTTTGCCTCTGCAGACCTGGAGAAGCCTGTGTACTGGGTAGCATGGGTTCAGAGCATCAGATGGTGGAAATGGGAAGCCCCAATAACTTAATGCTATCTTAATGACTTATATCGGCTAAGGATCTAGCTGGTTTTTCTTTAAGCAGTGTGGAGAACTGGGAATGGGAAGAGCTGTGGTCCCAGGTTAGATGGCAGCTGATGTCAGTAACTCAGCTTAGAAAGAAAAGATACCTGTTGACCCTGTCCATGGGATACCATTCCTTCATGACCTCATGTTGTAGTACTGCTTTATGCTTTGAAGTGTGAATCTTAATTACCAGTGTGAGCAGAGCTGATTTCTGTGGCTCGCTGGGTGCTGAGTGGCGGCTCAGCTGTTGCCTGAGCCAAGAGGGGACAAATCTGTCCCCAGCTATGGCTCAGCTGCCCCAAAATCACTGGAAGTGAGGAGGGTACTCTGAGTAAGGACATACAAGTGGTAAAACTCCTGCTCTGGTCAAAGCAGAGGCATGAATCTATACGAATTGTCCTGTTGCTCTTTCACCCGACAGAGGTATTAAACGGTGTGATATATGTTGTGTGGGCACTGGGCTGGGATGATGCACCCCTTTGTGGCAGCTCCATCTGATGAACAGGAGCAGGACCACATTGGCCACAGCGTGCTGGTTCTTTCCAGTAACGGGCTGCAGCATCTGCATTAGCCTTTTCAAAAGCTGGTCCTGATGCTGCTGCACTAATCCTGCACCGTGGGGTGCGATGCTCTGCCAAAGCTCTCCCTTGGCATCCCCATACCCTGGGGCGTGCGAGTGGCAGAGCCGTGGCAGGTGCTCTTCTTGCTCATGTCGGTGGGTGCCATCACTTCTGCTGTCGTTCTAATTCTATTTTACTCTCCTCTGCTGATTCTAGGCTTTAAATACTTGCAAGTGGAATGGGCTGGATTTTGATCTAAAATAAACATGATACAGCTATTATGAATGTGATCATAGAACTTGTGCTCCCACCATTGCTAGGTGGGTTTCAACAAGAGGGGGTGGATAAAAGTGGAATTAGTTTGTATCTAAAAGGAAAAAAAAAAGCTGCATCCTTTTCAGGGCTGTAAATCTGGTTGTCAAATTCATAAGTGCCTTGATTCAAGGCAAAGGCCATAACATACTGAAAACTAGGCTTTCTGTTGCTGCTTTGAAATCAAAAATGAAGCCAAAAATCACAGAACCGAATTAATCATCTTTGAGTTAAATCTTGCAAGTAATACTGTATAAACACTTTAGATCCAAAGGGGATTATAGTCAAATACTTAGCTGATGGAGGAGTTGTAAGGATGTTCTGCATTGCAAAGCAGGCATTTAGAAAGCATTTCTGGAGCCGCACCTCTGGGCTTGGGAGCACATGGAGGGTGGGATGAGGTGGTGCTTAGGGCAAGCAGCTAAGAGGAAATTAGGCTTGGCTGAGCCTGCAGAGACTGAATGAGAGCAGAAGGCCACAGGGAGAGGGAAGATAATGACCAAATGTCCGTGGGTCAGTGGTGCCTTATCCCATCCACCCCACTGTGCTGCTTGGTTTGCTGAATGGGCTTTGGGGTGTTTTCTGTTGAGTGCCTAGGCTGAGCAGGGTAGGTGCAAGCCCTGGCTGCTCCTAGCCCCAAAAACCTTGGTCTTAACCTTTGTAGGGATCTGTTTACTCATCTGCGAAACGAGCATCAGCCGTAGTAGGGAACTCAAATCAACTGATCATCATTAAGTACTTGGGATGGCATTTTACTCTGTATCACTCTGTGAAATGCAGTGGTATCAAATTTTGTATAATCATGATGTGTTATGGATCACCTAGTTTATTGTGACGGCAGGGGAGGAGAGCCAATGTGTGTGTTTTGTGATGAAGGAAGATTAGTGTATTGCAGAGCTTGTAATGCTGTATCAGGACAGCTATCTCCAGAAAACCAAGTGCTGGACTCTTCCTTATAGAAAACAAATTCTTATAGTTTTCGTACTCCTTGTATCTCCAATAGAGGACACCCGATTAACTGATGGCTTCATTTCCTGAAGAATGGTAGATTAAAGATGTATTATCCTCCCTGTTCAGGCACCTACCCAGATTTCATATTTGTTAGAGACATTATTTGAAATATGTTATTTTGTTTCCCTGCTATCTTGGAACTTTTCCTCTGCCTGAAATGCTTTGACTTCTCTGTCACCATTTTTACCTGCTATGACTTGTGGTGTACACTCCCTGCACAGTTAATTTCCTTGGATGATTTATTTACCAGTGACACAGCAGAGCCCTCAACACAGTAATTGCGATGAGGCGATCATCCACACATCAAAGGCAGGAACCCCTGGTTTCTCCTCTCCCTTGCGCTGCTGCAGTCCTCCCACCTCTCCCCCTGTGCTCCTTCTTTGTTGCTTTAATCCTCTTGGGGAAGGAAAAAAATATCTCTTAACCAGATAAAAGCTGGGTGAGTGCTGGAGCAGCTTTCTGTACGTAACTGCTGACATGACTTCCTTTAGTCAGAGCACCGAAATGTTGTGTTACATTGCTTCGGGTTTTGCTGTCACCATGTCCCCTCCTTGACCCGGCGCTTTAACTGGCGGTGTCCCAGCACACAGGCAGAGAAGAGGGCTGTGCTGGCCACACTGCTCTTCCTGGAGATGGAGCGGGATAGTGGGGGGGGTGGATTTGTGGGAAGAGCCCTGGTTTGCTTCCTCCCCATCTAGCGAGAAGCAGCTGGGTTTGCATCTCCAGGAATCTGCCAGGAAGAGGGGTAGGAGCCTCCCCCTTGGATGGGCTGAGCAGGACCTGGCTGAGCTCCAGCCAAATCTCCCTGCCTGCTGCCCAGCACCCCGGCCAGGCTCAGCCTCCGTGGAGGAAGACCTCTGAAATCTGCAGAGGCTCCTTCTGTCGTGCACAGCTCACTGACCTCTCTAGTTGTCCTTCTCGCCTGTGCTGTGTGAAGCCTGTCCCAGGCAGGAGTGATGCTCACCCGGGCAGTGACTGACTTCCAGGTCTTCAGAGTGGTCATCAGTCCACTCCAGCGTGCACGACGGATGCTTGGGTACAGTCCTTGACGTGAATCGGAATCTGAACATGCTGGATAAACACAACTGTGTAGCTCTGAGAAATGTTTTCCACTTTCCCAGTCCTTTTCTCTTTGCCCTCCTCTCTCATGTGAGATGAGAAAATACATCTTGTAAGAGAAGATGATGGCAGAATCAAAACAGATTTTAGTGGGAAGGAATCTCAGTTTTAAACCTATGTTGGTAGAAATTGAGGGGAGACCTTATCACTCTCTACAACTACCTGAAAGGAGGTTATAGCCAGGTGGGGTCAATCACTTCTCCCAAGTAATGAGTGATAGGACAAGAGGAAATGGCCTCAAGTTGTGCCAGGGGAGGTTTAGGTTGGATATTAGGAAAAACTTCTTTACCAAAAGGGTTATCAGGCATTGGAACAGGCTGCCCAGGGAGGTGGTGGAATCGCCGTCCCTGGAGGTATTTAAAAGACGGGTAGACGTGGTGCTGAGGGACATGGGTTAGGGGTGGTTTTGGCATAGGTTTATGGTTGGACTCGATGATCTTGAAGGTCTCTTCCAACCCAAGAGATTCTATGAAATGTTGGTACCTCAAAACTCTAGTACCTCTGGTCTAAATGAGATTGGAGAGCTCATCTCTTCCATGGCCTCTCCTGTTTATGTCTCCGGTCTGAGCAGACGTTCATCCTCCTGCTGGTTCCCGCTCAGCTCTGCAGCCCACTGCAGGGGGGCTCCAGCTCATCAGGTCAGTGGGAACACTGGGATGCTTCTGTCTTGAAAACAAAATCCCCAAAGAGCTTCAGTTTTTGGAAGCAGCTCCTCAGCAGGGACCTAAATGTCAGTATGGGAATTAAGGGCTGCTTGGATGGAGAGTCTGGCAGTGCAGTGTGTTGAACTGCTAAATCATTGCTTGAGGCATGCAGATTTTACCAATTTAGGCTGAGACCATTAATTAACTTGTTTTATGTGTGTGCACAACTCACTTAAGTGTCTTTCTATTATTTGGGAGAACTACAGAAGGGGAAAAACAGAAAGGGGCAAGTACTAGGAAACACGTTTATACTTTTTTTCTCTCTATCTTTTGAAAAGCAACTGGAAGCTCCCAGTCCTGCTGAGAGCAGAGCAGGGGTATTCCTGCTCCCAAGATGATGTGCTCTGGGATCCGGAGGGGCCAGCTGACCCAAGGCAATGAAGGCACTTACCTCTTGGCACAAGCTGGCTTTCTTCCCAGCCAGCAGGAGCCCGGGCTGCCGCTGCTCCATTACACGCTAATAGTCTGAGAAATGAAATACAATTATTAGTTGGATTGTTAAATGGACCTAGAGCCTGCATTAGAAATATCTTTCCAATAGCAATTGGAGCATGCAGTAACGAAAAAAAAGCAGTAAAAGCAGGATTACTGCAGGATTTACTTGTTTATATGCTACTCTAGTATGGTGCAGCAGGCTGTTTGGAGGAGGCAGTGTGGCTCTGGCTGGGGCACTGGGTTGAGATGTAGCTGTGCTTCCAGCTCTGAAACTTGCTTTTTGTGTTGAGTCAGGCCACTGGTCTGTGCTAAAGTTGCTCTGCGAGAAGGGAGTGGGCTCCACAGAAGGTTTTTGTAGTGATGGAAGAGCATTGATGATCTAACTTTGAAACAAGAAGTGTTTTCTATTTTGGCTTGGTACACTGGCTTGAAAATACATTCTGAGTTTCATATGCTGAAGCCCAGTCCATTTGCCTTTGTAGAAAGGGCTGTGTCTGCCTTGGCTTGCTGTGGGTCAAATACTGCAGAACCTGCTGCAGGAGGAATGGCAGATGGACGACCCACAGACCAGTTCCTGAGCGCTGGGATAGGAATTGCAGTGACAAGTGACACGGGTGGTTATGTTCCTCTGTTATGCCACTCCATTTATGCAGGGCAGCCCATGATCTCGCTGGTAAGTGGAGTAGGAAAGTGTTTAATTTTTGAATACTCTATTAAAAGGAGTAGCTCTTGAATATGGTCATTCTCATTGCTTGGGGTTTTTTTGGTGACAACTCTGTTGCAAAATATATCAACTCTAATCCAGTCTTTTGAAGAAGCATCCTCACAGCGCATTGAAGCTGAATGTCATGGTGTAATTCAGCCCTATACATGTTAAACCCAGGACTCCAGGATTGCCATCCTGGAGGAAAACAAGTTCTGTTCTTGTTCTAGGTCTGGCTGCTGAGTGCTTCAAAATATACAGCAGGAGTCCTTGGTGTGTATTGGGAGGTCTCGGGGGTGGGGGGCAAAGCTCCCCTCTCTGAGGGGATGACAGTGGATGGGATGGAAGAAACTCCTGGATGGAAAATGCCTGGGACTTTTCCTAGGTGCTGGCTAGCTTTGCTGCAAGTTTTGGTGTGTGGCATGTCCTTTGTCTCTTAATGAAGCTGGTAGGACCCATCCTCTAACTTATCCCCTTATTACAAGAAGAAAGACTATGTTGGGAGACAACTGCCCCTATCCTTTTCCGTGCTACAAAAAAACTGAGGCAGAAGTGTTGGAGCTTGCCTACCGAGCTGTAGAGCAGCATGGAACTGCTCTTCCCAGCAGGGAGCACATGGTGGGGCATGGAGAGAAGGGATGTTTGGTTCTAAGGGATTTGTTTATGCCACAGGAGCTTGGCTATTGGTCTGAGCAAAGGCAGATGGAAATAATTTCAAGGGACAGGAGCCAGCTGACAGCTGCATGTTGCTACAGAGCAACTACAGGCTAGCCAGTCATTAGAGGAAGTTTTTATCCTTACCCCTGTCATTTAGTGGCTGGTCTGTGTCCTGAGAATGGGTTTGTGAATGTCCTTACTGTCTGCACGTGGGGTTTTTAGATGCTGCTGTAGCTCCAGCCCTCCCTGGTAATTATGGAGGATGATCTCCATGATGTTTCCAGATCTTAAAGGCTTGTGGCCCTTGGTTTTTATTTTCGGTTCTTACATCTTTAAATTCCAAACTCCTGGAATCTTGATGTTGCAATAGCTACTTTCCCTTTGTTAGGTTTCTGGCTTTCAGGGTAGCTGAGGAGATCTTGGAGATATGACTGTCAGAAGGCAAATGGAAAGAAGCCCAAATGATAACTTCATAATGCATTTCTGCCTACTTCATGTGTTCTTATCCTGGACAAAGCTTTATCTTTCATCCTGTAATTATGTTATTCCCTGTGGGTGACTTAAAGCAAGCTTTCGAAAGCGTTAATTTTATATATTAGATGTTTTTTTTTATGATCTCCAAGTGGAGACATTGGTACCAGAAGGAATGTTTTGAGGGCAAATTCCTATAGTTTCAGTGAACTGCACTGTGAGACTGGCTTTGAGCCTGTTTAACAGGATTGTCTGCATTTGCATCTGTAAGCGATATGGTTAAGCAATGTGCTGCTGGAGGGGGCTGCTTCCTCTTCCCACCTCCCCCTTTAATTTAAGCTGTGTGGAGTGTGTTTCTCCAAGATCTTCTTCTGCCATTTTTCCCAAAAAAGTGCTAAACTTTTCATACATGTCCCAGAAAATGAGCAGAACCCATGGCTGAAATGTTGCAACTCTTGCAACTAATACTTTGCCCTTTATGTGTATTTTGCATTCTATAACACATCCATTTTTATTTTTGCTTTCACCTTCTAGATCATACTATGTGTAATGGTTCCTACTAAAAGAAAATAAACTTCAATAGGTGGTGGAGGGAATAGATGTTTTTCCAGGCTGAATTCAACTGCAGCCGTGTAGGACAACACTTGTAGAGTGGCTCAGGAATGTGACTTGGGGTGCAGAAATCTGTCAGACCAGTAATTTCAGAAACCATGTCCACTCGTAGCTCCCAGCTGCTGCTTAAACCCACAGCCCAAGCTGGTACATGGACTTTCCCAAAGGAAAGGGGCAAAGAGCAAGTTTGTGAGCTGTAGGCTAAAGCGAACGGATAAAAGGGGCTTTGAAAACAGAAGGGGCTGGATTGAATCAAATCCTGGAAGGGGGAGTGAAAGGAATTGGGGGCTTTTATGGAAGGGGATGACTCACTGCTGTTGTCATCAAGGTCTCCTCTTACAGGATTAGTGATTATTCCCCAAGAACATGATAATTCACCAGAATCTAAATTGAAGACAGAAGTCTCCAACTGGAGGCTCCTCAGCTAAGGTGCAGGGTGCTGCATGGTGCCATCCTGTTTCTCCAGCAAGGTCCTTCTGCCACTTGCACCAGGGCTGTGGCAGAGCGAGCCCTTCACGTGCTGCGAAGGGTCCTGCAGGCTGTCAGGGGCTGAAGACTTGTCGGGAAAACTAGAAGCGCCAGGAACCCCATGGAATTGCATTGGGGATTAATTTGGCTGGTGCAGAGATGAAGTGAAACTGCCCTCATCTTTTTTTTTTTTTTGGAGAGGAGAGCATCTCTGTTCCTAAAATGCTCGATGCTATGGGAAACTACTTCTGGAGGATGCTGGTAGCTGAACCTCGGCACTTCTGTGTCAAAATCTTTTCCTCCTCTTTGCCCCAGTAACTGGGAGTTTGGGTGCCTGGTGCATCCATGGATGCACACATGGATGTGTGTTGGGGAGGGACCCTACTGCTGTCTTGACACAATGCCCAGTCCCGCAGCAGATCCCTGCTCTCTGGAGTGCGGCATGGCTTTTAGGCACAGTTTGTTGTCACTAAGTCTTTGCTAAGTCCAAATCTTGTTATTGTGGTGAGCTTTTTTTTTAACTGTGACACAGCAGAGGAATGTTTTGTTTTAAAAGAGGGCTTCTTGATGGAAAAATCTGTGAAAGCAGGGACCATGGGAAGACAGTAGCAAGTGAGAAAATCACTGGAAATTTCCCAAAGTTACTCAAGTCCAATTTTCTTTCCTTGTCAGGAGCTGGTTGTCACAAACCCAGGGAGCTGGGATTGCTGCTGCAGCCTTCTGCTGAGCCCGGGTCTGTCCCAGTCCTCACCCCCATAGCTTCCCAGTTTGCATGGAAGGTAACAGCTCGTAAATACAAGGCTGCACCTCTGGGCAGGAGGCTTCCCAGGGCAGCCGTTCTGGCTCTCCACACTAAATCTCCCTGTGCTGGGAGGAGATAAGCCTTTGGAAATGCATGGCCCGAGCTCCTCCTGCTGAGCCCCCGTTTGCAGTGTGCAAGGCTGGCGTGTGCCCTCCCCTTGCCTTAAATCTTAGGACGGGGGTTTCTTTGTGTGATTTGGTCCCTGCTGATGTGGCTGGTGTTAGTGGGAGCTTTTGTGGCCCCTTCCTGGCAGGTGGGTGACAAGTGGTAGAGCCTGGCACTTCAGGCGCCTTGTTTCCTTCCCTGATGAGACACAAGGAGAAGAGACTGACCAGCCTGAGCGCAGCGGCTGCCCTTGTATCCCCACCCCGACATGCGACTTGTCGTGGGGACACTAAGCCGAGGAGGGGTCTCCTCTGACACTGTGCTTTCCGCTGGGTGCGTGGAGGATGTTTGACTTTCTCCATGTGATGCGGTCCCTTGTCAGAAATGGCACCATCCCCTCTCTTGGGGGTGATAACCCCAGGCTGTTGCCTGCTGAGGCTTCTTGTCACAACAGACAGGAAAACCCGGCCTCTGACTGGGGTCCCAGCGTGTTCCTGTGGGCTGTTTTGTGCAGCCAGGAGTGAGACCAACTTCTCCCAACCCTGCGATGAGCTAGGAGCCGCTGGGATGTGCTGAGGGACATGGTTTAGGGGTGGTTTTGGTATAGGTTTATGGTTGGACTCAATGATCTTGAAGGTCTCTTCCAACCCAAGTGATTCTATTCTATCTTCAAAGGGTGTCAAGTGAGTCTGTGCATGTGGTAGCTCTTGTCACTGCACTGTAGATCTCCCCCCAGCTAATGCAGGATGCTCACCCTGAGCAGATGTAACTTCAGTACTTTTTTTCCCCCTTTTGTTTTTCTTTGGGGGGGAAAAAAACCCCAACAAATAAAAAACCACCAAACCCCAACCCTAACTCTGGTTGTGTCATGTACCAAAGCAAGCAAGAGTTGTCCTGTTAACCTCACCATTGCTGCACGCTTGTTCTGTGCCTGGTTAGAAACCGTTGTTTGGAGAATATATAATGCTACATGACAAATACATCAGAACCACAGCCGGAATCACGGCTCTACAGGAACGTGGGTTTTTTCCTCTCCTGAGAAAACGTGGCAAAGACTTCAAATTGTGCCGTGCATCAAAACGGCCTCTTTAGAAATTGTGCTCAGCAACTTGAGCCAAGATCCCTGTTGCCTTGCAGGGCACTGCAGATTAATGCTGGCGCAAGATTGGGCTCTTACTACAATCTTCACCCTTTAATTCAAATAATGTGGAACAAAGAGGGAGAATTAGCTAAAAATAACAACTCTCAGAAGCCCGGCTTGTCCTTGCTTTCTTTGTTGCTCTTGATAAGAAGGATATTCTCCCTCTGGGATGGAGTGAATAAACGGAGATGAAACTCGTTTGTTTGGGCATTATGTGTTAATTAATTTCTAACACTAATCCCTTCCCTGTACTCTGTGGGGTGTTTTTCTGCTAGTTTTTAGGTAGTAGAACACAATCCTGTTCCAAGGAGGGGATGGGCAGGCTCTGCTGTGTTACAAGAGGAAGAAGCAGGTTGTGTTGTCCCCGTTGACCCCAGGGCTGGGGGAGGTTTTTCCTAGCCCCGTGGGGCAGTTTGTTTCTGGGGAGTGGGGAGTCTTCCAGGGAGCCCATCCACAACATGTGAAGCTTGAGATTCCCCCAAAACACTTGCCTTGACCCTCAACTGTATTGCAGCACCTTGCTGGTGTGATTCCCCTGGGAGCAAGGCGAGGGGGCTGTTCCCGTGTGGCACTGGTCTTGCTGGGAGAGACAAGGGTCACTGCCATGCAGTGGTTTTTAAGGGAAAAACAAAACCAAAAAACCCCAAACCCCCAAACTCAAGCCATACATTTTTATATAAAATTTTCTTTTTAGAATAAACCAGAATAATCTTCAATCCTCTTGACAACATGGGCTGGTTTTCCTTTTGTACCCAGACTTCCCTAGACTTTCCATGGAAGAAATTTTTGTTTTTTAAGTGGTCTCTTTAAACTGATGGGAAGTCTGCCATTCAAGCGGAGGGAAGACATGGACTCTTCCTCTGATCTTTCAGTGATTTAGTGATTTTTATTTTGTTCTTAGTCCTTTCTTGTGCTCAGCAGTTATTCCTGGCTGCCACTGCATCCTGCTTACTTAGCTTTGTCCATTCTTTCAAATCAATATGCGCTGCTGAATTACTGGAGTTGGAGAATAAAATAAAAAATCCAATCTGAGGTTTAGCGTGTGAACATTGCTTATGAAGTGATAGGATGGTCTTTAATTCAAATCAGTTTTCTTTTTCATTGCTAATCGATGGGTAAGTGTCTATATGAGTGAAAATCCCTGTTCAAGGAGATGTAAAGTAATAACAGGCAATCCTGGAAAAGGGATAATTTTTCATGCTGTCCAAGTATCTAAGCTACTGCAGGTGTCTTAAGCAGTGACTTCATGTGCTGCCCTGAGACCTCTTTCCCACAGTGTGATTGCTCTGGGTTCACTTTCCAGTGACAAAGGGTGACGTCTGTCCTGTTGTCTTGCTATGATTTCAGGTGGATTAAGGGGCAGACTGGAAAAAAATGTGCATGAAACAAATTCCAGCTTGCCGATGTGCTCTTAAAAATACACTAAGCAGGAAAACATCGATTGCAGGGGGGCTGTGGGCTGTGGAAAGGATGGATTTCTCACAGGGAACTTCTTGGATACAGTGTGTTTCACTGTGTTCACAAGGAGACGTCAGGGATGTGACTTAGACCTAAGTGTGGAATTGGGACCATGATGGCCTTGGAGAGCTGACAGCAGCTTATAAAATAAGGAGGAAAACTGTCCTTCTTAAAAAATCAATGTTCTCTTTTCTGTTATATTTTAAATTATGTTCCTTTTGATTCTGAGAGCAATTTTCTTCTATTAGATATCAGTTTGTGTGGACTTTTAGCTATACCAGCACTGAATTTGGTCAGTTAAAGCATGGAGCAGAACCGACTGAAGGGTCGCCACTGCCGAGATGAGCTGGGGCTCTCTGTGGAGCTGTGGTGGGCTCAAGCCCCTGCGGAACCATCTGTTGGCCTTGGAGGGACTGACCCAGCATGGAAGCGGCTCCAGTAAGCCTTGGGTCAGGTTGCTGGTCCCTCGCATAAATAACATGCTATCAAAAAAGGGTCCACTGGGAATATTTGATCTGATTAACCATTGATATAAGCAAATCGGTCCCACTGGAGGTTATTAAAGCCTGGTGAGAACTTACACTACCTTAAATCCCTATTACTGTGGTATTTCCTAATAGGATAAGAGATCGTTGCTATACAAAAGCAATTACACCCTGGTAAGAATTTACCAAGAGAATAAATACTTAAAATACAAAGTAAATCTCGCAGCAATGGGGTTAGATCTCGCTGTTTCTGGCTGGCACAAAAGGGGTCAGCTCGTGAGGCTGTGGGGATTCCCATGTGAGAGGGGCGCTTCCCTGGGGACAGGGGGATGTGCTTGTGGTGGCTGGTGCTGCCGGTTCATTGATTTTTATATTTGTCTGGCATAACAAAAATATGGCCCTTTTTTTTTTTTAAATGAATTGCTGGGTGTTTTTCATTGTAGGTAGCTGAATAACTCACTACCTCTGTCTCCTGGGGTCATGGAGAAGAATTTAGAAGCTTTCGTGAAAAGCCTATTTTGTTCACTAAGTATTGGCATTTTTATGGGGAAAACCATCAAAAGTGAGGTTGAAATATTGGTTGGCTATTGAATATGTGAGCACTCAGCGCACTGGGAGCCGGGTACGTACCTCTGCTCAAGAGTCCAAATCTGCGTCCGAGCCGCACCACGTGCATAGCATAGAGTTAATCACTTTGGGGTTTTTTTTTTTCATCTCTCCCTCACCACACCATCACTTGTACAAAATCTGTGCTGCTATTTATTGGTTTATACTGGAGCCCTCCAAGGCTGTGCGGGGTGAGATTTTTCCACACGCGGAGGTTTGGGGTGGTGGAGCCCAGCCGTGTGCTGGCTGCCCTCTAGTGAGCCGCTGCCCGCAATAAATCCCCGCAGGAGCGAGGAGCCCGGCTCTCCATCCGGAGCCTCTTAAAACTTGTGATCAGTGTAATCCGTTTAATCTCAACCCGGTGATGCTCCATCTTGCTGGTAGGAATCTGATTGCTGACTCATTAGTGTGTGTTAAGCAGAGAGGGTGATGTGTCTGTTAAGTCTTGCGCATCTGGAAGGTCTCACCGCTGCGGGAGCTGTGACGGAGCGTTTTCTCTCGGTCAGACTTCCTATCAGTACAATAAAACTGTAGGGTGGCTTTTAACAGCTGCAGGAGTGAACCAACGGGCTTGGGCAGAGCATTGAGCTGGAGCCCTTGCTGAGGTTGTGCCCTGATGTCCCCCCAGCCACATGGCCCCCAGGACAAGCAGGTGGCATCCCTAGGTGCCAGCTGTGCCATTCCTGCTCTGGGAAAGGTTTTGCTTTGTTTCCACAGGGGACAGACACTTCAGGGTGGGATTCTTTATCCTGCAGCTGTTTGTATATTGTGCTGGTCGTGGTGGGTATGTGTGTGGGGAGGGCTGAAACTGGTGCAAGTCCTGTCTGGCAGCTACCACTGTCACCGGGATCGCTAGGATTGAAAACACAATTATTAAGATGTGGTTGGCAACACTGAAATCCCTGGGGGCCTGCCAGGCAGTGTGTTGGGCACTTCTTCCAGGCTTGAGTTTCACACATGAAGGTCCCCAAAACTGTGCAGCCACGTGCGCTGCAGCCTGCTGAGGAGAAAAGCTGGCACGAGTGGAAGATCTCAGCAACGCTGGGTGGTTTTAGCGCTAGAGCTGCCCTCTCTGAAGAGGAGGTGTGTAGGTGCAGGAGGGGCATCGCAGCAAAATTCACCCAGGAGGGGAACTGGATGGATTCCCGGCATGAGAGCGGGCTTGAAACAGGCGCCAGTGCCCTGGGCTGCTGAAAGACCGGTCCTGCAGCAGCAAAGTGCTGCTGCTTTGAGGAGCTGCTTGCAGGGGACACCCGGGGGTGCAGGGGGAGCGATTGGGTAAGCGGGGTTAGAAGAGCTTAGTCAGGATGTCTTTGTTTAAAGGATCTGCTTCAGCCTGACTCCTGTAATTAGGCAATATGTAGATTTCTGTTCCTTGGAAACACTTCATTCATTAATCTAATGGAGGGGAGGATTATGTAGAGATGAACTTAAAAGATGTTAAGCAAGGTTGGGTTTGCATCTGGAATGAACCGAGGCACGCAGCAGTCACAGCTGCTGGAGAGGGGGGCACCAGGAACACTATCGGGGCGCCGTGCTGCAGTTCAATCTGTGCACCAGAGTCTTGGCAGTATACCCGAGTTCATCTGTAGACAGTTTGCTATTAGCAGGAGGAGGTTGTTCTGTGCAACCATGTGGGGGAAAAAAAAAAATTAATTTGGAAACATTTACCCCTTTTGGATGGACAAGGCTTTTGTAAGGAAAAATTGATGCTCTGTCTTTACTGTAGTATCCTGGTGAAGGGACAGGCTAAAAGGTAGTGATAAAATCCATATGCAGTAGTGGGAAGCGAGGATTAAGCAAAGGCAGAATTACAGGTATGAATTGATAAAGGCTTCTCCTAGTAAAGCAGTCCAATAGCGTGCCAGAGCTGTGCTCGCATGGAGATGCTTTAAGGTACTTTAAATTCTGAATGTTGCATTACCCAAGCTGGGCTCTTTGGACTCTGTAGGCGAACCAGCAGCTCCTTTGGGGGTGCTGACTTTACACGCATCCTCTGGGGATGCTCGGTGAATTGGATGAATCTCTCCCCGAATAGCAACAGTTCCCTACTAGAAGGCAGCGGTGGCTGAAACGCAGCAAAGCACAAACACGAACAGGGCTGTGATGATGAAGAATGCAACAGCTAATACCTCGATTTCTCCCTAGGAACTTGGTTGGGGAAAGGAGGAAAAGTGACCTGAGGTCTGAGCTCCTCGAGCAGTCCCCAAGAGCTGAAGCTTGAGCGTGTTTCCAGCAGTCAAGGGGGAGTCCTGCAGCGTGGACAGGCTGGCTCCTGCGCTGCCAAATGCAGCCGGGCTGGTACCGAATCGGCTTTTCCCTTGGCACAGCGCTGGCTGAGCCGTGGCAGCTGCTTACTGTATGTTTTGGTCCGTGTGCATGGCACATCCTATACACAACAGAACAGCTAGCGAAACCTGCCACCGTGGGAACTGAGATATTTAAGACATACGAAAGGTGTCGCGGGTTGTATTTCTAGGTCAGATGAAACCTTCTTGAAACATTCGTGGATCCTCTCCTTTCCTTCTGCGGGAAGTTAGGAGATGAGCGCTGGTCGTTTGTAAAGCGATGCCGGTTGTCTCAAGTCCTTATAACCTGAGTGATAGATGAGGCTGGAGGGGAGAGAAGTGGAAACAAGACCTCTTGTTTCTCACTCTAAGCAGTAAAAGTAGGGCTGTGGAAGAGGAGGTGCATAATATGTAAAACAAAACCTGGGAGAAAGAAAAGCTTGTTTTGTTACAACTTTGGCATTGAAGTTCTAACTCCTGTTCTTATTTTGGTCATCAAATATCCCCTTTGAAAATGGTTAGGTGAAAGTCTTAAATCCTACAAAACCACTTTTTTTTTTTTTCCTTTCCAAGCTGGGGCAGGAGCAAACACATGACTTAAACACCTCCTGTGCCGAGCTGGCCTTCAGCGTAGACAGCAACAGGCTGAACCAGTTTGCTCATTGCTTTAGTCTCCTGACAGGCGCTCTCTTGTCCTGGCTGCCCTGGGAGGTGCTTGGTCTCTTCTCCCGGTTGCTGCAGGAATTCCCCTGCCTCCAGCCACCAGCTTGGGTGCCGCGGTGTGTGGCCAGCAGCCTTCGACCAGCGGCAGCCCACGGAGGAGGCTTTGCAGAAGGACCCAAGCTGAGGCTGGGGGACAGAGCGGAGCACCTGGATGCAGAGTTAAGGAGAGGTTTTTATGGCGTGTGGCAGAGGGTGAGGTGTGCAAGCAGCTTTCGCCTCCAGAAAGTACCTGTCTCCTGAGTCTCAGGTGAGAGAAACTGGTTTGAGTGGAGAAGTTGATTGTTTGAGCCTGGGAGACTGTTATTGCCTTTTGGGGGGGAAGAGGGGGGTGCTCCCATGGTGGGTGGAGGTGCTCCTGGGAGCTCAGATCAGCAGTGTCTGAAGGTGAAGGCTATTCAGAAGCTTCTCCCAAGCTGATTTTGCCTGGGTAGGCGATGCCTACCATGGATATCGAGGGGATGGAGGCTCAACCATGTGGGGACAGTGTCCTGCCTTGGGCTGGGTGCTGGAACCTGCACCGAGACCCTCACAGGCTGAAAGCGTCAGCTACTGCAGCAGCAGCCAGTGCTGCTCCAGGCTGTGGTGGGCTCTGCTGTCCTTGCTCTGAGCACGGAGCCTCAACGGCTGCTCTGCAGGCAGAAGAGCAGGAATTTGGGGCAAATCAGGGGTTTGGGTTTTGCCCCGTCGCCTGCCAGGTCTGTCCTTTAGCGATAGCTCTGAACCCAGCTGAGGGAGCAGCAGGATAGGGCAGCCCACCCTCAGCTGAGCCCTGGCACCCCCTTCCCCCGGGGTCTGGGCACCCACCAAAACCCCCTGGGGATGGTGACCTTCAGGATCTGCTCCGTACTGAGCTGCCTGCTGCGTTGGTTACTATTTGAGGTCTGCTTGATATGGGTAGATGCAAGAAGTTGGAAGCTCCCTGATTAACGGCTGAGACTTTCATGTGTGCTTGTGTACAAGTCCCCTAAATTTAAATTTAAAGATGTGGAAATGTTGGCTGCTTCTCTCCTTCCCCTTCATCTATCATAATGGAAAAAAATTGCAGCAACTCTCAGAATATTCAGAAATGAAATTGCTGATATAAAAGTGCTCCGGCATAAGGCACAAACAGCTGGAAAATGTGCTTTCTCCCACAGTATTTTAAGGATGGGTAGCATCATCAAGGGCTATTCACTAGAGCTGGCACTGTGAGCCTATCTTGTATGGCAGAAAATAAATGATCTGTCCCCACCCTTCGGTAGGGTATATCCCAAATGGGGTATATCTCACACATGCAGTCAGGAGGTGACAGATCCCTTTTCCTGGTGACAGACACTCTGCCCATCAGCTCAGCCGTACATCGAAAGGGATATGTGAGTAAATCCCTGCTACAGTGGCTGGCAGGGAGCATATTGAGAAACAGATGGTGCTGTGCTACAATTTTACCTGCTGTAAGGCCAATGCATAATTTAGCAATACAGAAACATGAGTCGTGTTCTAGTGGCTGCTGCGTTCTTGTGGGGGTTTTTTATTCAATTTAACAATCAGCAGGAGAAAGGGGTAAAGGATATTATATGTAATGGGGGGGGGTTATTCCCAAAGGATTTGGAAACGTAGCATCTACTAGATTTGTCTTTGAATCCCTGAATTTATTTCCCCTTTGCCATTTCTCTGCAAATCCTAGGAATGTGTTGCGTGCCGTGATGCCTGCTCTGAAGGAGCTTGCTGCCTCTGTGGGGAAGGGGCAGATGTCCCTGTGTCCTGCCAAGGGCACTTAATACTACAGATGGGGAGGGATGGAAAGAACGGGGCTGTGTAGGGCAGGGATGGTCCCTTCTATCTGTGTCCCCCCCCTCAGAGCTGTGCCCCTAATGAGAGATGCTAGTCTCTCTACAGGCAGCCTACGGTAGAGCAGAGACTCTTCCAGTCTACAGCTGTGCTTTCTCTACCACCCAAGACCCTAGTCCTGGAGTTTTCCCCACCCTGAAGCTACTGCCTGTTTCCTGACAGTTCCTCCAATCCTTTTTCCCCCACTATGGCCCAAATATCCATGTTTTTTCTCCTGCCGAAGGATGAAAAATAGGATGTAGGGGGTAAGAGGTATGTAGCAACCCCAGCTTTGCTGGATGCTGAAGACAGGACAGGACCTGGTGAGCCGCCCAATATCCCATAGACTGCAGTGTTCCATACTGAGAGGGGCAGGTGCATGCAAGGAGAAGGAAGTTTGGCCCCTCAGTTCCTCGTGCGTTTTGTCAAAACTTGAGAAACAGGTATATGGGACAGGAGGTAATGCAGTGGGGCATGGCAGGGCCCAGTGGGCAGTAGCTGGAAGTCCTCCTTCTTCCTGATGTAGTGCTGGAGGAAGAGAAGGGCTGGGTGCTCTGGTTTCCCTGGGCTTGGTGTCCCCTGTCCCCTTCCCTTCCGACCACACGTGCAGCAGGGCTCCTGGGAAACGTCCTCCGGGAGCAGCCGGGCAGGACGGTGCGACCTGCTGAAAAAAGCAAGAAAAAGGGCTTTTTGTGCTACAGTTTTGCTCATTAACCTGAATGAGAATAGCAGCTTTTTTTTAACAAAAAAAAGTCAATTTGATCCTCTGACCACAGAAAGAGCTGAATATGAGCACTCCAGCTCTGTTTCCAAGCATCCTCTTCCTGCTCCAAATGGCTTCCTTTCCCTGGCTGAGCTCTCATGTCCTCTCCAAGGAGGATGGGGAAAAATGCATTATAATTTTGCAGTCTTGGCAAATGAGGAATCACGCCCGTGAAAACAAATACCCGTTAATTAGGACCATGAAATGCTGATTGAATCACAGCTCTGATAATGGCAAGGGCAGTTTGCAAGCCTGCTTTATATCCCAAAGGGGAGGGGAAATAAAAAAAAAGAATTTTTCTTTTAGGAAGCCATTTCAGCCACTCCTATCCATCTATTTAAAAGTTTCTCTGCCAACAGGTACTGCTCAGTTACTGCGTTGTTTCCATTTGAAGTACGAGGGGGAGACTGAAGTTATTGCGAGGATAATTGTTAACAAATGCTGAATTCTTATTTGTGCCCATTATAGCGGGAATAACTTTTTTTTTTAAGCATACGAATGGTCTCCGATTGACCCCCATTGGGGAATTTATGTTGTTGCAGGATGGCCAGAAGACAGATGAGGAGACTGTGGGGAGCCCGGCCAGGGTAAAGCCCTGCTCCCAGCGTGTCTGCTTGGCTTCCCCACACTGCCGAGGCAACTAGGGAAAAGTTTAGCGGGGTTAAGCAGAACAAAATGCTGGATCCAAACTATATTTTAAAGCACTTTTTTCTGATAATGAGTCCATACTATCAAGAGCCCTTTAGTAAAGTCCACTCTCCCTTTCTGCCATCACCTGCCTCCTGTTGCTCTACCCAGTAAGCTACAAAGCAGGCGACTCTGGTTCAGCAGTGGGCTGGGGTAACCCACACATCTGCACTTGGCGTCGTCACTCTCTGCCTATACCAAGATAAAAGGGGTTGCACAACTTTACCTGCTGTATCTGAGGGGGGACCTCATAAATGTTTACAGATACTTAAAGGGAGGGTGCCAGGAGGAGGGGGCCAGGCTTTTTTCAGTGGTACCCAGTGACAGGACAAGGGGCAATGGGTATAAAATTGAATACAGGAAGTTCCATCTCAACATGAGGAGGAACTTCTTTCCTTTCAGGGTGGCAGAGCACTGGTACAGGCTGCCCAGAGAGGTGGTGGAGTCTCTGACTCTGGAGACATTCCAAACCTGACTGGATGCCATCCTGTGCAACCTGCTGTAGGTGGACCTGCTCTGGCAGGGGGGTTGGAACAGATGATCTTTAGAGGTCCCTTCCAACCCTTAACTTTCTGTGATTCTGTGATCTGGCCACAGATGTGCTGGCAAACAGGGAGCTGGGATGGTCGAGACCCCGGCGCTGTGCCACGCTTGTGTCTGGTGGGGGAACGTGAGAAAGGGGTGAGATGTGGGGAAACCTCGCCTGGCTGGGACAAGGTGCTCCAGTGCTTGCACCCTGCTCTCTGAAGGGGGTGAGGTCCTGCTTTCCTCCTGCCTTGAACAAGCTGACTCAGCAGCTGGGGCCACAGCCACCCCAGCCACCCTTCTGTCCCCTCCATCCCTTCCGCCTTTCCCTCCCTGCTTCCTTTCTCATTGTTTGTGGGTTTTCTGATGTTTCCTGATGTCACCGCTCCCGCCCCAGGGGCATCTGATACAGCTGCCTTTCTCTTGGTGCCTTTTTTTTTTTAAGAAGGGAGGGAAAATTGGACCAGGAATCCTCACCTTTGTTCTTGGAGGGGCTCTGCTCAGCTTGGATGTGCAAAATATGTGTTGTCTTCACTTGGCCCCTCTTTCTTGGCAAGAGGAACTCTGACTTTCTGTAGTGTCAGTGCAGATTTCTTCTCCAAATACAGAAAGCTTCAGGGCAAATACAAGGCTGGCAACTCGGGGACGACTGACCTGTGTGGTGGCTCCAGAAGGTGTCTCATAAAGTACAGAGCAGAGTTACAGCTCGGGCTTTCGGTGCAGAGACAGATCTTGTGGACCCTAGCTATGTGGGTGATTGATTCATGACTAGTTCATGTTCCTATGTTCCCAGGGCTGTGTAGAAAAAAAAGGATCTGTTTTTAAATAAATATTTAAATATAAATAATTTTGGATGGTTTGAGTAGCTTATGTTTGCGTAGGCCAAGGAAAGGATAACCAAGCAATGGCAGGAGGAGCTGCAGGACGTGGTGGTGAAGAGTCACTGCCGGGCGTCAGTGTGTTGGTGGGGCAGCGCGTGGGGCTCTCATGGCATTCCCGGTCTTGCTGCGAGCCTATTGAGGGCAGCTGGAGTCCTTCCATTGATTTCAATGGGTTTTGGATCAAGCCATGCTGTTTGTTTATTTTAGAAGCTTTTTGAGGATAAAAGCACCCTTTCAATGGCTGCTCTTTCTCCTCCGGTTCAGTTGCTCCTTGTGCCCCGTGGCCCTGTGCTGTTGGACGCACACCTATTTTTCTGAATGGCCAGCAGCTGGTGTGCTTTGGAAAGCTTGTTTTTAGTCCTACTGATAGCAATGTGTAGTGCCATGTATAAGCAACGTGGGCACTCTGAGGAAATGCCGTGAGCAGCTTGGCTTGTCTCCCTTCCCATGGTCAAGCAGCATGGAGACTCACCTCCAAGAAGTACACTGCTAATGCCACAGCCCATCTGCTCTGACAACAAAACACACTGGTTTGCCCCCTTTCAAACTCTAGATGGTTATTCCCCGTTTATTTGCTCAGAGCTGCCAAATGATCTCTGTACAGGTACTTTGTTAGTAAAATGAGGCGCTAATTGCTGTAGCAAGGGATGATACATTGTGAAATGATAGGTGTGGGGGTTTTTTTGCTTCCTAGCTCAAGAAGCATAGTACAGCAGATCTGTATTCTCAGAAAACATCACTCCATAGCACTGAGAGTGCTGGCAACTTATTATATAGATTTACAGTACCAATTTCTTCTTGCCTCTTCCATTTATTGGAGACGTCTCTTTCCACTGGTTTGTGATTCTCCCTCTGCAAAAGCTGGGAAAACGCACTGCTCTGCCTCAGAAGGCTCTGAACTGAACTCATCCGTGGTAGGTGGAAAAAGACCTGTTGACCCCAGGTTGTGCTGGATCAAGCCCCAGATAAAAATGGCAACAGGACCATTCTCTTACTTGAGTGTGCCTAAGCGATGGGGCTGGGTGCTGGTGATCTGGTCTGGGGGAGATGGGGTGAGTACAGCACAATGGAGATGGAGCTCAAATATGGATTTTAATGAAAAGCTTTACATCAGTTTTACTCTGGTGTGCCAAATACTGAATGGACACAGAAATGAACCCTTCTCTGCTGGGTTTATGGTCTGAAAGTGGGGGGAGGGAAAAGAAACACAAAGGTGTCCAAGGTGGTTTCTTGGTTCATGTTTGGTAGGCTGCAGTGATCTAAACTCTGTCACCTGAGCATGTATGTAGGGAAGAACAAGTCCTTTTCTGAGCTAGGCATGACCCATAAAGTCTAATCAAGGGCAGAGCAATGCCCTGAGTCATGATTTTTCTGGAGGCTACAGCGTCCCGGGTTACTCATCCTGAGAGAATGAATGCACTGAGGATATAATTATAGTAGTTGGACATCATTTATTCTTGCTCTTTAAAAGATTCTTGTCAGGAGACTGATAGGTTTGGGTTGTTATTTTTGTCTTCGTGGCCATATATATCATGTGAAATGCTGAAACTTTACTGTCTCATTTACGCTTTCTCTTATAGCGCTGTAGATCTCTGCCTAGTATTTAGGTTACGTAGTAATTCTACCCCATTTGCCATAGATTAACGAGGCTATAAAATAATCATAAAGCTGGGGCAGCCCTGGATTTTCATGCTCCTCACGTATTTATATCTACCATGAAATACTTCATCCAAAAGTAATTATCTGACTTCTTCAGGCCTCCCTTTAATGCTCCTTGCCAACTCAAAGTGCAGGAGACGCTGCCCCATTTCTGGCTGGGACATCAGCAGGGCAACGCCAGTATCCATCGTGGACCAGCCTCGGGGGTCTGAGGGAAGCCGAGCAGGTTTGGTACCTGTCGGGGAGCGCGGTGCCTGTCCAAGTGACCTGTCCAAGAAACCTTCCCGCTGCTGCTGGGGCTGTGGGAAGCACAGGACAAACCAGTGGGGCTGGATGTGTCGCCCTGCCTGGAATTCCACCCCCTTGGTCCTCTGGACTTTGAACCTGCCACTCCTCTGATAAGACCCTGAAGCATTTCATGGCTCCAGTAAGGTGATGGACAGGACGAGTGACATCCACTACTAAAATGCAAACCGCAGAGGTGTGTGGCATTGCTCCCAGCGGCTGGGAAGCTGCTGCAGCAGGTCTAGGTGGGAGGTGGAGGGGGCTGTGCTGACCCACCTGAATATTTGGGCATGCGAGGTGAAAATTTTGTCAGAATTGATGTGTCAGTGCATGTGCATAATTTTTCCTCCAAAGCTAGTATTTTGTGCACTTTTACTCCCCTGGCAGTTTGGGGAAGGTAGAGGTAGGAGACTGCAGGTATAAAGGGAAAATGTGGGGCTGTCCCTTCCTATCATTTATTTTTGTAGTGTGTGACAGCTGCCTGTCCCTTTGTTCTGCAGGGTCACAGCTCCTCTTCTGCAGAGGCTCCTTGTCCCCTCTGAGGCTTGGGGACTATCTCCATGGGCTGGTTGTTGGGAGAGGAGGCACGGGCACAGCCTGCATGTGAGCGAGAGCAACCTGCTACGGGGCTGGGGAGGAGGAAGGCAGAACCAGCAGCTTGGAGAGAGATGGCTCTTCCTGCGGCAGCTTCCAAAGGCAGCCACGGCCTCTCCCCCTGTGCCATCACTTCCCATGGGTGCTCCCCAGAGAGATGGCCCAAAGGTGGAGGTCGGGGGGTGCCTCCCTATCGCCAGGGTCTGGCCCGGCAGCGGGCTGGCGTGGTGTTGAATCACTTCGTCCAGCAGCGCCGTCACCGCCCCGGTCACAGCGCGGCTCTGGGCGAAGCCCACTTTGGGGAAGGTGGTGGTGGTGGTGTCACTTTCTCTGCAGCTCTGAGGATGCCCCAGGTTTCCACCCTGTGCTCCTTTGATCTCTCCTTTCCTCCAGATGTGCCTTGGGAGTAGTGCTGAGCGCAGGATGATTTCCCGTGTCATGGGTGGTGACACTCCTCTCCTGATGAAGCTTTCCCTGAGAAGGAAGCCCTTCCCACAAAACAGAAGGCAGCATCACATTAGAATCATAGAATGGTTAGAGTTGGAAGGGACCTTAAAGATCATCTAGTTCCAAGCCCCCACCATGGGCAGGGACACCTCCTACTAGACCAGGTTGCTCAAAGCCCCATCCAGCCTGGCCTTGAACCTCCAGGGATGGAGCAGCCACAGCTTCTCTGGGCAACCTGTTCCAGTGCCTCACCACCCTCATAGTGAAAAATTTAATTAAATTAATCCCACAGATGTCCTGGGGCAGGTCTCCATGCCTGGAGAGGCGCAGACAGTGGTGCTGGTGACTGTGTAGATGACAACTTTCCTGTGGGTCCCCAGCTTGCCGTCACCCATGCTGCTGAGAAAGGGCATAAAGATGCAGTTTGTCTGAAAGCAGATGCTGTGTGTATGATGGAAGCAAATCTTCTTTCAGGTGGAAACCAATTTTTTTTGTCCTGTTCTTTCATCCTTTTTTCCCCAGAAGCCTGGGGTGGAGTTTCCCCTCATTACATACCTTTTCCATGCAAACTGACGTTACAGGGCTGTAGACTTCTCCTGACTTAAAACGTGTGTATAAAAATTTAAACACAGCTTGTATATAGGTATATGTTAAATAGTGAAACGCATCAGAAGGCGTGCATAAACCTCTTGAACGACATCCTCACCTGATTACGTGCATACGGACACGTGAGGTTTCACTGAAGTCAGTGGAGCTGTGCCAGATCACATGCCTGTTGCACTGGCCATCAGCTGCTGGAGAAGCTGGATCTGTGTTGTGAGAACTGGGTGACATGTTCCGATGGCAATAGTGTGGTAGCAAAAGATGATAAACCCTGACTTGTGAAAGTGAAGCATATGCCACATGTTTTGAACCTGACCTGATTTTGTAGTTCTAGGTATAGCGGGTAGGAAAGCTTGCTGTTCGAGGAATCAGACTGCAAGCTGTTTAATCACTTATAAAGTTGAAAGGCAGTGGCACTTCATTTCTGATGTGAAATGCTAATTAGTTTACTATGGGATACAGACTGCAGGAAACTCGTGTTTCTGGCACAGTGGCTGTTCATCTTTAAAAGTGTGTTTATTTGTCATGGCATTATGTTTATATCATTAGCACAGAGCAATATACGTACAGCCTGAGCTCTCAAAGAGGAGGAAAAAAGGCAGTATCTCATTTAGAAGTATGTAAGGCTGAGGTTCAAGGAGCTCATTAGAGGCTGTGCCTCACCCAGAGAGGAGAATACCGGACACCAAAGCCTCCCTCTGCAGCTGTGTATCATTTTGGGTGTAGTTGTGGCTTTCAGCTACATCAGTCACTCAGGTGTGGTTCAGTGGCCAAAAGCTGGGAATCCAAATTCCTGGTGGGAGGGGTCCAAAGACCTATATCAGATGCTGTTATTAACCTTAAAGGAGGGAGGCATGGGCCTTTCATGCAGATTTCTTTTGCTTTCTACATTAACGTTTGATAACATGAATAGTGGTAGGTAAATCTCTGTGGAACTGTAGACTTATTTCTGAGAGGTCCCCAAAATTCGTGCTAATATAGAGGATGAAAGTAAATGAGTTAAGAATATCTTGTCGTTTCTTACACTTTTTCAATAATGTCAAAGAATGAAATTGGTTTGCAGACACTTTTTACCAGAAGTTGAATCTTGCTTCAAAAGCTCCTGATCAGGAGAGGTTGGATTACAGACTTATCCTATGCGCCAGTGGTGCTTTTTAAGCATCTTATGTACTGAGAGGTTACAACATCAAAGAGAAGGGTGCCCAGTGACTATATTTCACTTTATCTTTATTAAGTTGGTAATTAAGGGCCAGAGTGTAGCGAAAACGATTTTTGAAAAGTCACTTCATCTTTATTTGGGGTTAATTGCGCTAATGCTCACAGCTTGACAGGCTTGTTTCATGACAGGAATTTTAAAAAAAAGTGTTAAGGGGATATGCAACTTCAGCATTGTCTGAGAAAGTCCTAATTCCCAAGTAATCCTGTTGTTTGTGCTCATGAAAACGCCTATAAATCAGCACCTTTGGGTATTTTTGGAAATGTATTTTTAAAAGCGGTGTCATCACGCGCCATAGGCTTGCAACCGGAGCAAAACGGGAAAAAAAATGATGGAAACTAAACATGTGGGTTTGTGCAGAAAGGAGAACCATGTCTGGGTGTAGGGGGGTGAGATGGGGCTGCAACTGGGTTGTGGTGGACGGTGTGGCACCACAGCCCTCTGGGTCCTAGCACGGACCTCAATGATGCTTATGATTGCCCCGAGACCATCCCAGGGTATCAGGGCTGGAGGGTTTGAGCCCTGGGAGTTGAGGTAACAGCAGACTTCAAAATAGCGATGTGAGCCATGAAACAGAAGTGTTCCTCACAATCTTGTGAGGGCTGTCTCTGGTCTCTTTGGTCTTTGCTGAACTTCACTGCTTGCTCTACAGAATAGTATGAATATTGGTTACAATCATATGTAGTCAATGTAGGAGGACAAATTATGGATTAAAGTGTGTTTTAATGCACAATTTGACAGACATCTGCTAGCCCATATAATTAGGCATTTTGTGCCTCTGCACAATAACTCACCTTCTGCTGTTGAAGGTTAAGACCAAAAATGATCAAAGCTTTAATTTCATTACCTGCCACTAGGGACTTTGTGTATGTGTGTCCTTTTTCCTATATGTTTAATCAAAAGTTGTATCTAGGGGCAATACTGCTTTGTAGATATAAGGGATGATTGATGCTCTTGTCCTGTGGTCTCACAGGTAGATAAATCCTCCATTCGTGTGAACTTCATATGAGCTACTTTGAAAAGAAAAGCAGTGATTCAGCTAAGCCCAGTTCCATTCATTTTGGCAAAGAAAAACATACACGGAAGCCTGAGAATCCACTTGGGACCATCTTTTCCTATTATGTTGGTAGCAAACCTTTGTTCTCTTTTAATACTCATTATTCTGAAAATACAATCAATAATATAAAGAAAAGCATGAACCTGCCATGCATCAAGTTTTCTGTCTTCTTTTTAAGTGATGTTCTCCTTGGATTCCTGTTGTGTAGGCTTATTCCTTACCAGAACTGAGTGCCCTGATGTTGACATGACTCTACATCAAATAGATTTGCAGTAGCTGTCTCTTGTCTTCCCTTGAAAGTGGTACATACATCCTCAAAGACCTTTCTTGAGATATTTATTCTTCCCCTCCCCTTTCCTCATGGAACAGATATCTGGGTACTACAGCCTTTGGAAACCAGCTGGGTTTCCCTTGTTGAATTTTGTGATCTCTGCTCTGACTCTGAGGGGTTTGGATACTATTTAGGTATTGCAAATTAACCCACTTGCAATCAGTTTCTGAAAGTGGAAGTCAAGAACAAGCCGAGATTGATTTGAATGGGTAATTCATCAGCTGCATATTAAAACACCAAAGTTATTCTAAATTGCATTTAGCTCGTTGCATCATAAACTTTCTTTGCTCTTTTTTTGTTCTGTGGGTATTCAAAACTATGCCCCAGGTTGAAGGGACAGTGCAGTGTGATGTGACTACTGTCTTGTGTACTTGGGTCAACTGGGAGGGTGAAGTCCAGATGGAACTTGCTGCTTCTTTCTTTTGTCACCTGTATTGTCTGCAGAAGGGATGACAAGATGTGTGTCAAGCTTTTATTCATAAGACTAGACTTCAAGTCCATGTACGTGAAGTAAGGGTGGGGGGAAAAGGTTCTTGCCTTGCTCTACTTAGCCTACACGTGGAGCTAAACTTTACTATAAGAACACGAAGCCCGGCAAAAGGTAATGGAAATGTTGATGGGTAAAGTGGTTGGGAGTGCTGAGGAGGAAGGGCCTAAACGTACATATGGCTCTGCCTTCTGAGGTGGAGCCATCTGAGGCCATCGCTCAGGCACACTGTAATTTGTGAAGCATAAAGAGTAACTACAAAATGTGTAAGTTCTTATTTAAAGATACCATGGATCATAGGCCAACTTTAAAAAAAAAAAAAAGAAATCCCTTGTGCTGCATTAAAGGAGAAATCCTTGATTTTTGTACTCTAATTAGGTGATAAGGAAAACAAAAAGGCACTGAAGACAGCAGGCATGGCAGAAGTATTTAAACTTTCCATAGTGGGTTGGCTGGATTTTCCTGGCGCAGGATGGGGCCGTTCCCTCACTGTTTCTTTAACTACAAAGCTCCTTTTCTTTTCTTTTAGAAATAGAACTTGAAAATTGGATTTTCTTTTTTTTTTATGGCTGTGTTTAAATTTGGATATGACTTGACCATAATGCACAGATGCCATCGGAGATTTACCTGGCTGGTTCCTCTCCAGAGTGGTGTTATCTAAGGGAATGGCAATTACCGGCTGCCAAGCCTGGCGCTGGTACTGGCTTAGGCTGTTGAAGTAACTCTCTGGATATCTGGCACCGCGCTCTCCTGGTGGAAAACAGAAACTTTTTTTCCATTTTGTAGGTTGATGTTAAAGTCCTCTAAACACAGAACAGTGACGGGTAACATTGGAGGAGGAGCAGGAGGAAGACTTCATTGCGGCCACAGGCTCTAAGAAAGCATTCAAAGGAACAATAAACCTCTTGGGGTGGGTATAGGGATGCTGGATTTCAATTGCAGAGCAGGAATCTTTACTTGCCTCTTGTTATAACAAGCTGGATCTCTCTCAGCAGTGTCTTGCTTCGTGATAGCTTCTAATAATGCTTGAAGTATTGTTGTCGTTGCTTACCCTGGACGAAAGCAAGTCTTGGAGAGGTTTAAACTCCCTGGCAGCAGCATAACCAGTAGATAGCAGCACTAAGAGGAGCAGAGCTGCTCTTGCTTCGTTACACATAAGAGGAAAGAGCGTGGGGCTTGGAGACACACAGGTCCAAAGCTTGTCTAAAATGGGCAGCCGTCTGTCTACAGGGTTACATCAGCCCAACCACGACACAGGATTTGGCTGTGCGTGACCGTAGGGCTCTTGCAATATGAAGAAGGCTGGTTAATATGGAATGAAATGGGTTTTGTCAGTATGTGTGCTGTGCTATGAGCACGTAGGGTGTCTTCCTCCCATGAAGAGCATTTGGGACAGCACTGCTGCCACTCCAGTGTAGGGACTGTGTGCCGACAGCGCCCTTGGGGAAGCAGTACCAGCAACACTGAGGGATTTGGCTTTCCCAAGCAGCCTTCATTCAAGCTGTTCCTGCTCCCTTTTCCATTGTTCCATTGCATGAGAGACAGTAATTTTACAAAGAGGTTGCTCTTGCTGATGGTTTTAGCCAAAATTCTGCTCTTTGAGGAGCTCCTGCAGCAAGGTGCGGATGGTGGCATGGGGGGCTCCCCACAGCTTCTGTCCCAAAAAGCTTAGGAAGTGTCAAATCCTCTGAGGGGTCTTAAAAAGATTAATCGCCCTTTGACTTCCACTATCCCTTAGCTTTTAATAGGAAAGAGCTCACAAATGAAAGGTGCTGCTTGTCAGCATTAACTGCTTAAGCCCCAGAAGGGCAGGGTGCTGCTTAATTTTGTACTGACTCTTGAGGCAAGGCTGGAGTCTCTTGTGGGCTATTATTTCAGTGTTTATTTGCTGCGGGCTGTTTGTGAGGAGCTCGGCTAGCACGGGCAGCTTTGTTTTTTCTCATGCAGCAAGCACTGCATTAATGGAGTTATGTTAATTTAACAGGAGAGCGAAATGAGCTCTTCGGCAGGTGTCGAGCGTTTGAGCGGTATGATGCAACAACCGAGGGGGAGGCGTGGAACAGGGAGATGGGTCGGTGCTGTGGGGATCGAGGGTGATCCGAGCTGGGAGACAAGTTAGTGTATCTGTTTCTGCAGGACTATTCTGATTGGGGTGTTGTGGGGGGTTTTTTCTCTTTCCTCCACTTGCTGGCTCCCAGAGGTGCACTTTTTTTTAAAAAAAAAAAAATAGGATTTTAGTGTATAATTTGAGCACAGCCGGGAGAAAAATGATGACAGCTTTGTTCCCTGTATGGCAGATAACGAGGTGTCGGAGGCAGATAGCGCCGTGGGTTCGGCAGGAGCTGTGCGTGAAGCGATTAACGCTGGGGAGCGGTTTCCTTCTCCTCCTGCCACGCGTCTAAATGGGGTTGTCGTCAGGGCATATGGCGAAAAGGGTTAAAATTTAATTAGAAAACATAGTCGTAGCTACCGGAGCTTAACGGAGATTTATATAAGTCGCTAAGAAGGACAAGGCTGCTGTGTGAGCTGCTGGTCGGGCTGAGCTACTGCAGCCGCTGGCTGGGCTTCAGGCACCGCCGGCCGGGGCATGGCTGGGAATCTGCCCAGGAAGCGCCGTGAAAGAGGAGTTTGTTTGAAGGCTTGACCCTGGCTCTCTGCAACACCCCTGCCCTCCGCCCGCCCGCCGTATAAAGCCGGGCTGCCGTCATGCCAGGCGTTTGAAGGAGGGGAGGGAGAGCCAGCGGGAGCCAGCCGGGACGGGGATTTTTGTTTCACCCGGCGGAGCAACTCATGGCTTCGGTGTTCATGTGCGGGGTGGAGGATCTGCTCTTCAGCGGGAGCCGCTTCGTCTGGACGGTGACGGTGGCGGCGCTGAGGAGGTGGTACGCTGCCCGCCTGCGGGCTTGCCGGCAAGCCCTGCGAGCATGGTGTGGCCTCCGGGATGTCTACCAGGTAAAAAAAAAAAAACCCAAAAATGGTAATTGCTCCAGGTTTTTTTAAAAAAAAAAAAAGCACTGTGCCACCTGACGGGCACATGCTCACTCACCTGTGTGATGCTTCAGTGCGGCGGGGATGGGATGAGGTGAGGAGCATCGTGCCGGAGCCGCCGTTTAGGCAGCCCCGGTGCGAAGCTACCCGGCAGGTTCATAATCCAAGTCTGAGCTGATGTCTAATTGCTTTCAAACAGCCTGAGCCTCTGCCTTAAGTTCGGGGTGTGGGGGAGATGATTTCTATTTTAAATGTGTTTTATCAGCCAGTTTACCTAAAATTATGACAGGGAGAGCCTCTTTCATGGCTGTCACTGTCCTGGCGCTTGGGGTCTGGGAGACAGAACTCAGCCTGCGCTGCCAACAGGCACTCGGAGCAGCGCAATGCTGCCTTGGGAGAGACTTTTTCCTGCTGTTTGTGTCACTGAATAGCAGCAGACTGTAACGTGAGAGTTCTATATGCTGCAGAGGGATTGCTATTTGGGGGGGGGGGGGGNAGGAGTCCTGAAAAAAACCAATTGGGATACTCCCCTTCCTGCAGGCAAAAAACACAGCACCGAACTGGCAGCTACTGTGGTATCATATCCAGTTGCAGTTAGTGTGGTGTCTCTCTTTTTGGAGAGTCTGTTTTTTGCTGGCAGCTATTTATTTTTGTGTGTCTGTACGTATTTTTGTCTCACGTGTGGAATTTGTGCTGGGTGCCCGGTCACAGCGTCAGTGTGCATGTTTGCTAGATGATGTTGAATATTTCAAAGCTGCTTCTCCCCCCTCTCCCCTCCCCTGGTGTGTTGCAATACAGAGAATGACACAGCTTGTAGCAAACAGCTTTCCAGAACCATCAGGATGTAACTTCCATGGGAAAGTTGTGCTAAAATGACATCTGTACCTATTTAATCCCGAAGGGACCTGTTGCTTTGTAGCTTTAAACTATGCCCAGGAGTGGGGGAACAGCTTTATGGTGACAGAAGTGCTTCCAAAGTGCTTGAATGCATCTTGGCATCTTGTACAGATGATGGATGTAAACATGTTGTGATGCATGTGACGTGTCACTTGAGGAATGTAGATCGTTAGGGAATACAGGAGTGCGGGCATCATTGCTCCCCATTTGCCTACCTTTACCGACCTGAAGAAGTAGGGGATGCAGCCCTAGCTCGTTTCTTTCTCTGTCAATAAAATCCAGCTACACCTGTACTGTGTGGGTGTTATTTTTGGAGTCCATTCACATCAAGAGTGTGGAGCTCGGACTGCCTTCGCTCCCTGCTGCATCCCCATGGAGGCAAACCGCATCCCTCCAGGGCTGGAATAGTGGCTCAGTAAGGACCGGCTCTGACAACAGCTGTATTCAGCCTGTTCAGCTGCAATTCTCTGGTGGTTGGCTTGAAGCGAAGAGAGATTTTTGGGGGTTTTTTTTCAAAAAAAGCAAGACTGTAGCTCTGCCCAAACTTACTGTGTCCTAGTGGGCTGTTGGTGGATTAATCTGTCTTGTCTTTATGAAAAGCAACACTGACTTGTGCCTGTGTCCTAAAGTGAGGATGTGAAAATAGGTAAAAAGAGGAGATTTGGTCCTTCTGTCATCCTTCCAGGCAGTCCTTGAGCTGGGGGGTGGGTGAGCAGTGCCCCTTCCCCGCTCGCCTCTCTCCACAGCTTGTCACAGCCACACGAGGAGCACGGTCGGGCTGCTGGGGACATGCAGGGAGTGACCTGTTGCTCTGCGCTCACTGCTCTGAGGGTCATCCCTGGGAGATGAAACCAGGCAGGAACAAGGTGACTCTCACATTTTAACATCAGGAGTTTCCTAGTGTGGTGATTTGGGGTGTATTAAAGAGAGAGGGCTGAAAGAATGCTCTGCAGCTCTTCCTTGGGTTGTGCAACACGTTGCTTTTCGTGCTGAAGTCTCGGCTCCGCTGTGAAAACCACTGGTGGTGTCCTAGCTGAGTCCGGTGGGTGCAGGACCACGCACACAGTATTAAATGTCACCGCTCTGTTTGGAGATCAGAGCCCTGTAAGAGTTTGAATCGAATATTATTTTTTCTTCCATTACTTTCTTTTAAACACTCTGGGAAGGTCGAGAGGGGGTAGCTGGGTGACACCGGCACAGAGGTGTGCTCCAAGCTGTGTTACGCGTGTTCCCCCTCGGGCTCCGCGGAGAAATCCAGGAGCAGAGCACAGGGCAGAGCTCTCCATGGGGCTGCTTCTCTGAGGCGGTGGATGTTGCAGTGCCAGCGGGACTAGGCTCTAATCTTAGATGTCAGATTTTGTGTCCCATTGTTATCCCAGAGCCTGCATTATCTTGGGCAAATTGTCTTCCTTCTCTGTGCCCCTCTTCTTTGTCTGTAAAATGGATATAACAACACTCTCCAACCTGCCAGGGATGCTATTTGTCTTCTGAAATTTTTACTGAGGAAACTGCTGTAGTTAGTGCAGCCAGACGAAAGCGTGGTTCTGCCTTGTGTTCTTATTAATGTTGGCACCTGGACAGGTGCTTAGCTAAGTCCTTTCCCACCTTGGATTCATCAAGAATGTTTCTATAACTCCTTCACATTCCTATTCCAGGCATGAAAAATACTATGGGTTGTATATAACGACTCTTTTGACTAAGCTTATGCTTTTGTCCTCTCTGAGGGCTCCCTGGGCTGTACGTGCACAGTGTAACAAACCAGGAAAGGAGTCAGAACTCTGTCACTGAGCTACATGCAAGGGACAAACAGGGAAGGGTGAGGTGACAGGCACTTGCACTCCCAGTGACCAGCAGCCCTGGAGGCTTGGGTTCGCTTTGATCCGTATTTGGGGTTCATGTTGTTTTGTGGGTCAGCGGTTATTTTCAGGTGAGTTGGACACTGCTAGCAGGTCTCTTTTAAAAAAAAAAAAATCAGTATATTATTGTGGTGAAAGGTAAGCCACTAGGATTGCTTCTCCCTGGGCTGCTAAGTTTGTTATTGTGGGGGTGGGGTTGGGGTTTTTTGGTCTGCCTGTTTTAAATATAAAATGCTTGCTAGCCTTGTGGGAGACCTGAGCTTGAGTTCCAGCGCAGAGAAGCCACTAAAACCTTCACGCTTCTACGCAGGGCTCTCACCTATGTCTTCTGAAGGCGGCGGGCACAGAGGTGGTCACGCGGGCAGAGCCGTCTGGCCAGGGGAGGCTGAAATCCTCTCCGCTGGCATAAAGCCTTTACCTGCCCTAGCAGCTTTAAGTACAAAAAAATCCCCCAGCCAACAAGAACAAACCAGCCTTTGTCAGTCACCTTCTCCTTAGCTGCCTTGTTTCCAGCGTGCGTGTGTAGGAAACACCTTCCAAGGTCTTACCGGCTGTTGTTTCACCTGCTCACCCGTGCAGGGACTTCAGCCCCAGCAAGCCAAGCTCAGGCGCTTCCCTGAGATGGTCCCTGCTCCAGGGTGCTTGCCATGGTCTGTCTCATCTGCCAGAGGAGAAGGGATGTTCTGTTTGCCCAGAGCCTATTCATCTGGAGGAGCCTGTGAGCCAAAGCGCTGACGGGGTGTCCCGTCTCACTCTGAGACAACCCACGTGAGGGGAGGAGAGCTATACAGTATGTGAACTTGTCTTCTCTCTGAGCACTTGGGTTGAATGCCAGGGAACATTGTCTTGTCTGCGGCAGAGAACATCTGAAAGCCTGTCCTAGAAAACCAGAGATTTGCAGGGACAGCTGATGGAAGAGCTGGCACAGATCTCCTTTCTAACTGCAGCAAGTCAATACAAGCTAATGCTATTAGGGCTTGGAAAAAATCCTAGGTGAGAATTCAGCATGGATGCCTTCATGCAAGGGTACCCACTTCCTACGAGGGAAAAGGAGCGAGGGCCGTATTTTGTTCCGGAGATCTGGTACGTAGTGCTCTGGCCTGCTGGGGGGGCTTTGGGGTCTTTCCAGAGCCACCCTGATGCCTGTAGTTGGGGGAGTGTGGCCCTTGTGGGTGTCCCGATACTACTTCCAAAATAAACCTTTCGGCAGGGCTCTCCATGTGCTGGTTTTACAGGCCACCTGTCTTAAATCCAATTATAGGACAGTAAAAAGAAAGTGAAATTTTTATATAAGTGAGGTTAATAAGCAGCCGCAAAGCCAAAAACTTTCGGGATCAACATCTATCCCATGTTAAGTTACTTGTGTTACCTCTGGCCTGACTTTCATTGGGAAGTCAACACCACCATACCCTGCTGCCTGACTTCCCCTGTGCTATGAATATTAATTTTCACCTATCCATCCCACATCGCAGTCCTTCCCCTATGCTTTAAGCATGAAAGAAACACTGCATTAAAGTCTACTTGATAATGCAACTAACTTTTAATAAATTAAAAACCGGTCAAGTGAATGCTTTAGTGTCAGGGCTCAAGCGCGTGTCAGTCCGTCTGCTTGTTGCAAAGGGGAAAAGAGAAACCAGGCAAACTGTCCCCAAACTCCCTGCGGAATGCGATGACGTGTTGTGATTAATATCTGCTGGACATGAAACCAGGTATGGGAGCATCTCCATGATTTAAGCTATTCAGTTACACTGGTAATTTGGCTAACGATCTCTGGTGTAAAAGTGTAAATTGAATTCATGTGGCTTTTTTGGACAAAGTGCTTTTCAACCTCTAAAAGGTCATTTCCTCTGTGCGAAGTGAAAAAAATTCTGCTGATGAAGCACAATAAACAAGCTTTGTACACGCCTGTCCCATACGTACCTGGGGTGGAGGAGTGAGAGAGGAAGCGGTTGACTTCTGTTTCCTTTGGTGCTAACGTAGTTGGTTTGGATAGTGAGGACCATGTTTCCTCTGCTACCACACCTTAACTTTTCATTATAAAAAATGCTGACAGGAATCTGGAGATGCCTCCCCGCCCTCCTCTTTTCAATGATGGTGAAAAGCAGCGGTGAGGGTGAGTGCGAAGGGGCAGCGCTGTGTTGTCAGGGCACAGCTTTCCTTCCTCCCCACCGGACAGACCCCAGGAGCGATGCTTGGAGGAAGCGTCTCAGGCATCCTTATGGGTTAGTGCTTTCCAAAGGAAGCTTGAAGACCTTTTTAGAGGATGCTGAATATGTGCCCCTTCAAAGGTTTAAACTTGGGCACTGGAGATTACTTGTTTTTTGGGAAAAGCTTTTCTCTGACAGCTTTCATCCAGCTGTTTTTCTTTTTGAAGGGATCTGATCTAATGCTGTGACACTGCCTGTACCTCACCTGCAGAGCTTTGTTTCTGCTTCAAACCCCCATCGTGTCCAAACATGACACAGGGAGGGTTTCCCTGGGATTGGGACTTCAGGGGAGCCACTTGCAGAGCGGAGAACAGGACCAGCTCCGGGCAACACCTCCTGACAGTTTAGAGTTAAACTTGGCTTTACATGCTTCCAACAGCAGCTTTCCAAAGCTCTCTGCCAGACATATTTCCATCTGAGCTCATGATATAGCATTTTCTGTTTGAGAGAGTTTATTCAAAGAAAAATACGATTTTTGTACCACTCCTCCCTCTTCCCCAGCAGACAAACTTCACAACCAGACTATGAGCTTCATCTCATTTCCTTCAGGGTGTCGCAGTGCCAGTTTCAAACAGTGCCTTCTATTCACTACCCGCTTTGGCCTGTATAAATATTTTTTTTTTGATCTGACGCAGTTCACGAAATACGTTACATTTCAAATGTCGCTGGCGCCACTTTTCAGACCCAGGCTCCTACCCAAAGGTATCACTGCTTGAACTTCCCTGGATAAGTCTCCATTTCGGTCTTGCGTAGAGAGGCTGGGCAGCCTGCTCTGAATGGACAAGAGGCTTATGAAAAAGCAAATTAAAAGTGTTTTGGGCACATGCTGGTTTTTCCATACTTTTTTTTTTTGTCCTTCTGAGCATTTAGCTTTCTGCCATCGCTTTTGCTAGTGCTGTTATTGCAGTTCTTTGAAATCTTGGATGGACTGTCCGTGTCCTTAAAATAACACTGTGCTATCTTTGTCTCCTCATTTTCTAAAAATCAGGCCACCCTTGTACAGTCTGCATTGCTCTTAAAACCTCTGAGTCATAATTAGTGATTAGTAATTCTACTAATCTTCTGTACAGATGGGGGCCAGTTCATTCTCAGCGACTGCAAAGAGGATAAAGCTATCAGTGCTGGAATATATTAGCTTAAATACCCTCCCACACACAAATACACGTGTATGCTTTTCCCTGCTAATTGGTCTGTCATTTGTTTAAACATGCACCAACTCTGTGTGTTGGGGAAGGACAGGTGGGGAGAATAAGGGTCATGGAAATGCTGAGAATAGTGTGAAAAGTGGGGTTTCTAGCCATTAAAAGGCACCATTGACAGTCAGAGCAACATTAGATTTAGGACTGTGATGTTTCTGTGGTTGGTTTTTCAGCTGAGGTAGAATAAGTGCTGCCCCGGTGATGGGTGCCCCAGTGTCCATCTTCCTGCTCCCCATTGGGCGCAGATGTGTGGCGCCAGCAGAGCTGGGAGCCGAGATGGAGAAGTTACTGCGCGCAGCACTAATCCCCCATGACCGCTGCTCATTATGTCCTGTTTTCTGAGCACCCTGGTTTTACCTCTTGTTGGGCCAGTGGTTTTTGGGCAGGGCGATGTGGGCTGGGCAGAGGTAGTAGGGGTGGAGAAGGTCGTGCTTGTTGGTATCTCGTGCAGGCAAGTTACTGGCTTGTGCGCGGGCGAGGATGGCAAAGGACTGGAGGATGGGAGGGAAGAACCTGGAAGGGCAGGAGAGGGCAGTGCAAGAATTATATAGCATGAAAAGTACAGGCTGTGCAAGCAAGGAAAGGGAAGGGAGAGACTAGGGAATAAAAAAATAATCATTCTGACTCCATTCAGGTGTATGTCAAAACCTCCCGTACTCCAAACTGAGCACAAACTTGCAAGAAAGTGTGGGAAAAACAGGTAGGGGAAAAAGAGAGAGAGGAAAAAAAAAAAAAGGCTGCAGAAGTGCAATAGGAGAGGAGAACTGAGTTCATGGATAGACAGGAAAAAAACAAGGGGGGAACAGTCTCTCCAGAAAGGTGGCTGCCCTAGGCAAGGAGGTCCCGGTCGTGCTGAGCATAGAGTTGTTTGACTGACTCCAGACTGGACACGTCTGGTTGCCACAGTTGTTTTGGGAGAGCAAGTCTGTTGGTGTGGATGAAGCCCATGGGGAATCTGGTTGGGCAGGTGCACTGAGCAGGCGTGCAAGCCAGTGTGTGCTAAGCCGCAGCGAAAGTGGGGGTGAGTAATTCCTCTCTAGTATCAAGCACTTTGGCCTCGTTCAGAGAGGCTGGGGTGTGCTGCATTCTCTGTAGGGGGTTACATACCCCTTGGCGAGGAGCCGCAGCGCTGATGTCCCCAAACCCCAGCTCGGAGCACTTCTGGTGGCCTCTGAACTGCAGAGACTTGTCCCTGCTCAACTCCTGGTGCTCCAACAGCTTCCCACTGCTGGAATCTCTTACGGGCACACTGTATCTCTTTTAAACTCTGATTTTTCTTGTTTAGAAAAATCAGTTGTGGTGCACAGTACAGCTGACTTACACAGCCCAGATCTGTATTTGTTTGGAAGCCCCGGGTCCTCCAAGGAGCTGTGCCTCTTCCCTTCCTCCAGCTATTCCTGTCCCTGTGGTTATCCCAGCAGGGCAGGACTTGGCACCACCCAGGTAACCTTCACGTCATTTCTCTAAGGAAAAATGACTCACTGTCTATTTTCCATCTTATTTTTGGGCTTTGGAGTCTATGTTTTGGAGACAAATCTAAGTTTGTTACTCTGAAATACTATTCCAAAACTGTCTCAGCTGCCACCCCTTTGGTTGCTGGTGCAGTCTGGACCAGCTGGCCAGACCTGACCTGACATCCTCCTGCCTGATGTGGGGCCAGCTTATGCTTTTTTCATGAAACCTGTGCTATTGAGCATCACATGGAGAGCTTTTGTAGTCTCATGACTATGGGAACGTTAGCTTTTACAAAATAACTTTGGGGAAAAAAAAAACCAACCTCTTTGTCTGCAGCTATTTAAAAGGTGGCTGTTTGATCAAAGCTAGCTTCTCTGCATTAAACAAGGAGGGCGAGACACCTCTGGCACCTCGCTGCATCCCAGGTGTCTGGGGTAGCTGGGGTGAGTTGCCCTCTGGAGGTGTCTGGACTGCTGGTAATTTACGGAGGCAGCTCTGGTGGGGGGAGCAGGGCTGACTCACACTGTTTGATCCTGTGGACCACGCAGCCCTGCTTCTCTTTCCAGCAGCATCAGTGAGGCTCTGGCTTTACACGGTGCTCATTGGTCTCAAACGCTTGATACGTGGAGCCTCCTGTTTGGGGGAGTTTAGTGGGACCAAGAGGGCTCAGTACCTCTAAGAAGTAGGAACTGTGTGTCTCCGATCAGGTGTTGCTTTCAAAAATTTGACCCCAAGGTTCTTGCTTCCCATTTTTGATAAAAGCAAGTTAGTCTGTTTCAGGTGTTGAACTTAACTTTTCTATTAAAATAAATCCATGGATTATAAAAATCAAGGTGGAAAAGCCTTCATGGTTTGTCCTCTTTGAGCATAGTGACTGCTCAGTTGGGAGCATAAATAACCGAAGGAGAGCATCCAGCTAAAAGCGAAGAGGTGGTTCTCGCTCCCCGGTGAGGTGGTCTTGGTGTGTGTCCAGAGCTCTTTTCTGCTCTGGGAGCGCTTTGTGATGTTCCCCCTGGCCTGTATCTTCCAGCCCCTGTTGGATGCTGTGGTCCTGGGCTGTGTATGTTCCCTTGGCATCAGTCTTCCTACCATAATCTATGCGGCCAGAGGATGTGAGTCAGTGGTGTGATTTAAAAGCTTGAGTAGCCATACTCATGTCACATAAAAGGAGATTAATAATGCCAGGCTGCGTTTGTGAAGGAGGAACAGCCTTGTATTTCAGACTTTGAAGTAACTGCGTGTGTAAATTTGAGATCTTATGCCTCTTGTGTACCTGCCTGGAGGTCAGGTTGGAGCTCTGGTGTTGTGGCCTCCTGGATTTGAGTGTGCAGTTCTTCAGTTTTCTGTTTGTTTTCAGTGAAAGCCGTGTTATATAGTTGTTTGACATTTCTTTTGGAGGAGAGCTTGGTTTTCGCACCTTTGTGTGATACCTGTGCTCTGTCTGACACAGTGTTGCTGTGGCGTGTGACACCCTGTAGGTTGGTGCATCAGAGCAGGAGAAATCAGGGAGAGGAGCTGGATGTCCTTGAAGGATAACTTGATGTTTCATGTGCTGAAAACAGCCCTGTGAATGGAACGGCAGGTAGATAATTTCCTCCTGCACTTCTGCCAGCAGCAAATTGCACTCCTGGAGACCAGCTCTGACCTCAGAACAAATTCAGATGGACAGCCAAGGGTGCAAACTCCGTCCGCAGTCCCGGTTCCCTCCCCGCATCAGAAGCACCGGACCAACGTGTGCTTTGGAAAGGAGCTGGGGAAATCCAGTGGAATACTGTACTCAGGAGCGCCTGTTGTGGAGGTGTGAGTGCATGAAATGAGGGCAGACGTGCTGAGGGGACAAGCTCTGGTTATCTTCACCTACCCGTGTACCTTCAGACCCATAGATGAGCCTCCCCACTGCCACGGGGTGAAGTCCCCGCTCCCAGGGGTTGAAAGTGGAGGCGGCCTGAAGCTTTAGTGCTGTGCCAAGTTTTAGCATAAAGGTCCCTTCTGTCCCATTTGCGGGGAGGAAGAGCTGGAGGCGGGATGGCAGCTCCCAGCAAGCACAGAACTTTTGGCATGGGGGTTCCTTGGCCGGCTGCCGTGGTGCAGGGGGGCTGGCAGGGACCTGTGGTCTCACAGCCAGGTGTCACACAGCCCCAGGGCTGGCACCTTGTGCTACCTCTTAGGTTGCTAACTGCTTTTTTTTAAAGAAAAAAACCAAACAAACAACTTGGGTTTGTTCCATAATAAAGGGGTTAATATTACAAAGGAAAAAAGAAATAATTGTAATGCTTTCCCAGCTCGCCTTCATTTTTAACAATCGCGTTTCAACCTCTTGTGTCCCCTGACTCACGCTGGAAAGGCTTTTGTTTCTGAATCCGTAATCAAAGCAACAAATGTGAAGGTCACTTCCTTGAGATTATATGGTAACGGAAGAAGTCTGGGATCGTGTCTCCCTTCTTCCCCCAGCTTGAATGTACAGAAAACACGAAGGCTTAGTACATGCACGCTGTTGAGTACTTCTTGCGTTTCTCCAGTCCTTTTAAACCAGCAGCGCCTGTGACTGGGAGGTAAGGGGCTATATTTTAATTTCTGGTGCTTAGCAGGGACAGATAACGTTGTTTAGTGCCGTTACGTTGTGCCTCCACTTAAACATCATGCGGGGCTCAGGGCTGTGAGTGCGGGAGAGCAGGCAGCCGGGAAGCAGCATGGAGCAAGGGGAGTTTGCTTTGGGGTACTTCAGAAGTGCAGGCTGAAGCCGAGTTCCTTGCTCTTTTCGTTGCCCTGAAAGATCAGTCCACAAAAATTTCTTTGCATCTTTTGCACTCCGTTGTGGAGATAAGGGGCTGTTTGTTTACTCCCAGCATTTACAGCTGCTTTTTCCTGCCTTCGTCAGAAGTTCTGCCTTAGGACAGTGCTAAATCCAAGCTTGCTTCGGGTAACCTTGCTGTAGCTGGAGAGCAGGTCTGTGATTATAGAGAAAACTCGTTTTCAGACATTACCCTTATAGGCTGCTCTGGGATATGATTTAAACTGAACAAAGCAGAGATTCATAAGTCCCGAGAAAAGGCGGTCAGTGCCTGGTACAGTAGCTCCTTTCAGCATGCAGCTATTAAATGTCTCATCAGTGAGGTCCCCACCCCTCTTGCCCAAAAAGAAAACCTCATGAAGAGGTTGGCACTGGAGAGGCAGCAGTGCACATGGAGCTCGTTAATGGCTGTTGAAAAAGAGCCTTTGATCCGAAGGGCTTGTTTTGCTTTAAAAGTGGAGTGTGGAGCACTCCAGATCTGCCAAACCCCCTGGGTCTGTGCCTGGCAAGGTGCTGGTGGCAGGGCAGGCTGGCTCCTCGCCGCAGAAACGCCGCTCAGCGCCCGGTGCAGCCAATACCCACTATTTTGACTTCTTCCAAAGAGCTTAGGATTTGAGGCTTTGCTTGGTTTATTTCCTTGCTCTTTGCATTTTTTTTTAAAGAGTTTCAGAAGTTAAAAGAAATTCAGATGGATTTGTGATATAGTCCTTTTTTTTTAATTATTTTTTATTGCCTGCTTACCTAATGTCTGTTCAAGGCTGGCGTCTGGGTCTCCCGAGGGGCTGCTGCCAAGTGTGAGAGCAGCTGGAAAAATCGAGGGGGGAGCATGGGGACAGGATGGGGGATGAGCCAGGTGCAAGGACCTCAATGGGTCTGGGGGTCAAGAGATGCAAGATGCCCTTGGAGGAGACGGTGCTGCCTGGAGAGGATAGGGGATATTTGGTCAAGGCTTATTCTGCCCATGTCTCCCTCCAAAACCCAACCCAGGGATGAGCAGGGGGGTGGTGGAGAAGCAAGAAGTGCAGTGGAGAGGATGGAGGAGCAACCATCAAAGAGATGGGGGAGAGCTTCAGGGCTGGGGAGGAGTAAAGAGACATCAAGGGCAGGGTTTGAGTCCTTGGGGATGGGATTTTCTTGTTTTAGTCATCTGTAACTGTTCCTATAACAGGGAAAGCTGCATTTCAAGTGGTTATGGATGGCTTCTGGGGTGGAGTAAAACACAGGAAAAGTTACCAGAAGCTCTGCACAGAATAACTCCTGAGATTTGTGTTGTAGAGACTTAAGCAAAGAAGCAGGAGCTTACCAGATTTGCCTCCAACCTTCTGGTTGAGGAGCGAAGGTCAGAGCAAGTTGTGGGAGGGCAGTCTGGTCCTGCCCCGCAGTGGGTACTACTCCTTCAAGGGCAGAAGATGCTGCTGTCTCCACATAGTGCCCTTCTGGGGCCAACACTGCGTTTGCCCCATTGGGTAGCGTCAGGAAAGTTCTCTGATCCCACAGGACTTTTTCCCCCCCCCCCCCCNCCCCCCCCCCCCCCCCCCCGAGTTCCCAGGGGATTGCACTGGAACAAAACATCACTATGGGCTCGTGCACGGCAATGACCCGACTGCAGTGTCTCAGCGCTCCCGGTGATAAGCATGTCTCCACCAGACACTAATTTATTAGCTGTGTTCTGCCAAGGAAAGCAGATGTTGGATGAAGTATTTCATTGACTTGATATTTGTGGCAGATTTGCACTGATTGTTTCCTATTAATTTTCCTGAGTTTTTAGGATGCCTGTCTATTATTTTCTTGCAGTTCTTTTAAATACATCGTAAAGTGGTAAGATCGGTAACTTCAGCACTCATGGAATGACTTGACCTGTCTGAGAAACATCTCAGTTCTGGTTATGGGACACGTTTATTTAATATAAGGGGAATACTGATGCAGCAAGGGGACTGTTCCTTCAAGAAGATGGCTAACCTCTCCCCCTCTGTCAGAGGGACTCGGCATCTCCTGATAACACTGCTGGCAAGATCCCGTGGCCTTCAGCAGTGTCAGGAGAGGTGAAATGCTGTCAGGATGCTGCTTGTCAGCTAAAAAGTAGGGGGCTAGCAGAGCCATGAAGCACTACATCCCTCTGCCTCTTGCCACGGGAACTGATGCTGCCTGTGTGCTTGTTGCACAAGCAAACAGTTTTATCTCCTGGCTGGGATATACTGTATTTACTTTGAGGAAGACTGAATTAATTTGTTCCCTGGGTTTTCGCTCGTCACTGGTTTTGTTTTGGGGTGTTTTTTTTTTTTTTAATCAGCATTACTTTTTTATCATTTACTTCTGAGCATTTGGGCATTTTGGGAGAGGAGAGTGAGATTTAGAGCCCCACAACCAGCTCCAGTCAGTGGGATATTTCTCATGGTTGCAAGAGGCTGTGCCTGTCGTCCTGTCCAAATCAGCAACCTGTTAATAAAGCAAGTCCCTTAGATTTGCCACCCCCTGCAATGAGAAATAGTGGAATAAATGGGGAAAAGGAGAATCGCATGGAAAGTGTGTTGGCACTGGGCCCTGAAAAGCCACGGTGCCTGCAGTGAGGGAGAGCACTTGGGCTGTTGCTTTGCCAGATTTTTTTTTACTGGCTCAGCTGGTGGGGCTTACATGAAAGTCAGTTGATGCTCTGCAGGAGCTGGTTTTTTCATTGTATCTTCAGTTCATGTGGCTATTTTAGGAAGGTGCCATGCAGCCCGGAGAGCCTCGCAGCCCCCTATTCCAGGCACTGTGTTTTATCTCCCACTCTTTGCCAAACTTCAGCAGAGCCAGCATTTCCATGGAAGGCACCATCAAAGGGACATTTGTATCAGTTTGCACTTAAGTAAGTTTTCTCCAGCCTGTCTTACCTTAAAATATTATTTCTGAGCATGTCGTATTCAGTCTGGTCTTCAAGTGTCTGTCCTGGCCTCGGCTGCTCCTGAGACAAGAAGCACAGGGACACCCTGGGGTCGGGAATGGCTCTGTGCAGTCCCTGTGATTGCTGCAGCTAAATACTCCACAAGTGGTGGGATGGGAATGTGCAGATCCAGGGTGGGCTCTACAGCCCTTAGGAAGGATGGGGGTGGCATCTGGACTCACCCTGGTGAGGTGAGATGGGTCCTGCGAGGTGGCTTGCCATACCATGAAGGGTGGGAGACATGGCCAGCCACTTCAGTACATTGCTGGCTATTTAATGTTGAGCAGATACTGGCTTCTGTTAAGGTTAATAGCAAGATAACAAATGATTTAAGGCAAAATCCTGGCCCTATTAAAGTTAATGGCAACACTGGCTACATTGGAGCCAGGACTTCAGCCAAAGTTATGACTTGGAGATTAGGAAGGAGAGGCAGTACGTCTGGAGACACGGTCTGCCCCCTGTGAAGCTGGTGGAAGCTGTGTGGTGGCCTTCCAAGGGATCAGGACAAGTTTATCTCATCGATGTGAGCCTGGGCTGCCGTGTGCAGAGACTGGGGGGGAAACTGGAGGTTTTGGACCCAGAGCCAGCCCTTTGTGTTTGGCGGGAGGTATTGGTGAGTCCAGGAGACTTCAAGGGCAGGGCAACCATGCAGAGGAGGCATCACCTGGGAGCTTCTGTGCTGCACCCCTCGCTGGCAAAGGAGGTGAAGTGGGATGGGGGCACGGTTCCTTTCCCCAGACCTTCGGCTGTTTCCCCCTGAGCACCTCCCACCAGGGACACTCCATGACGGGCACCTATGCTGGGTCAGGGAAGACCTGAGAGCTGCAGACAGGCTGACAAGAAGTGAGCGTCAAGGCGCTTTTGGAGACCTGTGCGGGTCACTTTAAAAGTTTCCATAGAAATGCTGGTATAAAACCAAACTCCTGTTTGTTATTTTTCTGCTTATTCCTTAAAGCGTTGAGCTACTCCGAGTGCTGGAACACAACGAGGCTTTGCTCTCCCAACAGACACACCAGGAAACTCTGAGGTCACTTCAAGCATTATAACTTTTTTCCCTCTTCCCCCCAGCTGCATGCAGGCCCCTTCCTTCCAGAAGGACAGGCAAAGGCTTTTATCTTCCTGAAATGTGCCTAGTTAGGGGCAGCTCCATATTGCAATACATTCTTGCATCTTATTTCATATTTTTATCAAGCTGTGCACGTTTACAGCCAGACGTAAGCTGGCCAGTTGTATCAAAGTCAATGAAGCAGTGCTGATCTAAGGCAGCTGAGGATCTGATCCTAAATGCCTTCAGGACTAAAGGAAAAAAAAACCCACCTAAATGCTGATGAAAATCTGAGGTCACTGTAGGGGCTTCAATATTAAGCTTTGAAATATCTTACAGGCTTATGCGTTACAGAAGAGGGGTTGGGAAAAAAAAACCTTTACAGGAAATTACTGGTGATGCTTTATAGCTGGTTAACTGCAGCTCAGGTAGGGATTTTGAGATTAAATTTTCTTTTAAGTGTGAGGCTGGTTCTCTGGGCTCCCACACCTGCAAAGCAGCGCTGCCACCTCTGAGTCACTGGGGAAAAGCAGGATGGCAGGATTTAGCCTTTCCCCCCCTCCATTCCACAGGTTTTGTGGAGGCTGGGCCTTTGTGGGGAAGGCAGAGCATTTCCTAACTGACCACGTGCCTCTAGTGAGTGGGAATATTGCTCTTTTGGTTTTTGTTATCCGTATGATTTTCTTCAGCTCCCTGGCTAAGGCACTGTGATCTGCCTGTTTGAGGAATGAATGATCCAGCTTTTACAGTCTGTGTTCCAATGATGCACCGCAGCCCAGTTTCTCACTTTTAAAACTGCAGGTTTAAGGCTTTGTGTGCCGGCCACTTTTTTTAATGGGAACGGTTCCCCTTTCTCTCTCCTCACCGGATGCCTCAGTGCAGGGTTGGCTTTTTTTTTTCTTCTTGTAAAATATCTGCCAGAGCTTACTCACCTGCCAGTGAAGTTTAATTTCCCGTGGTTTCCATGCAAGGAGCTTATGGAAATAACATTTGCAGTTCTGGGGAGCTGGGACCCAGTCTCGGTGCCACACTCGGGTGTTTTGTGGGCAGAGCCCCCGCGGGTGCTCCCTAACACCCCCTGTGCCTGAGCAAAAGGGTTTATCTGAGGAAGGGAAGGGGAGAGCTGGGGGAAGAGGTTTGCTCTCGTGGAGCTTGGGGGTATTAAAGACGTGAAGCCTCACTGGATGGCGGGGTGGTTTTAAAGCTCCCAGTGATGCAGTGTGCCCACGTGGCCAAGAAGGCCAATGGCATCTTGGCCTGTATCAAGAATGGTGTGGCCAGCAGGAGCAGGGAAGTGATGGTGCCCCTGTACTCAGCACTGGTGAGGCTACAGCTTGAGTGCTGTGTTCAGTTTTGGGCACCACAGTATTGGAGGGACATTGAGGTGCTGGAGCGTGTCCAGAGAAGGGCAACGAAGCTGGTGAGGGGTCTGGAGAACAAGTCTTATGAGGAGCGGCTGAGAGAGTTGGGATTGTTTAGCCTGGAGAAGAGAAGGTTGAGGGGAGACCTTATCACTCTCTACAACTCCCTGAAAGGAGGGTGTAGCGAGGTGGGGTCAATCTCTTCTCCCAAGTAACGAGTGATAGGACAAGAGGAAATGGCCTCAAGTTGTGCCAGGGGAGGTTTAGGTTGGATATTAGGAAAAACTTCTTTATCAAAAGGGTTCTCAACCATTGGAACAGGCTGCCCAGGGAGGTGGTGGAATCGCCTTCCCTGGAGGTATTTAAAAGATGGGTAGACGTGGTGCTGAGGGATGTGGGTTAGGGGTGGTTTTGGCATAGGCTTATGGTTGGACTCGGTGATCTTGAAGGTCTCTTCCAACCCAAGTGATTCTATGATTCTAATGCGTATTAACATGGGTGCAGGACCCCGGCACAGCCATCCTGTCCCTGTACGGGTCGCAGTTACCCATGGGCGCAGTGCAGGTCATAGAATCATAGAATGGTTAGAGTTGGAAGGGACCTTAAAGATCATCAAGTTCCAACCCCCCTGCCATGGGCAGGGACACCTCTCACTACAGCAGGTTGCTCAAAGCCCCATCCAGCCTGGCCTTAAACACTTCCAGGGATGGGGCCTCCACAACTTCCCTGGGCAACCTGTTCCAGTGCCTCACCACCCTCACAGTAAAGAACTTCTTCCTAATATCTAATCTAAATCTCCCCTCTTCCAATTTAAAACCATTACCCCTTGTCCTATCACTAGACTTCCTGACAAAGAGTCCCTCCCCAGCTCTCCTGTAGGCTCCCTTCAGATACTGAAAGGCTGCTATCAGGTCTCCCCGGAGCCTTCTCTTCTCCAGGCTGAACAGCCCCAGCTCTCTCAGCCTGTCCTCATAGGAGAGGTACTCTCAGTTGTGGAACTTCAGTTGTGCCTAAAGCTTCTGGATATGGGCTGCTGGAGCCCAAATCATGGCTCGCCGCGAAGGAGAGGAGCTGGGATGCATGTACAGACCTCTGAGCATTCTGATGGTAGAAACAGTTCCCAATTTTGTCTCAGTTATGCACAGTTTATGTATAATCTCTCTTCTTTGGCCACAGAGTGGTTGGGTTTGGGGATTTTTTTGGCTTTCCCTAGTAGCGAAGGCTCCAGATCTTCTTAAAACAAAACAAAAGCTTAAAAATAGCAGTCAGTGACAGATACAGCCAGCTACACCAAGCGACGTCTCTGTAATTTGCCCGGTTTTGGGAGGTGAAACCTGGTCTGGAGGGAGTGCAACATATTCAGGTTTCCTTCTGACTCGAACCCTTCTTGACTTCCCATTCCTGAGCTGTTTCAGGAGATATGTTATTCTGTCAGCTTTTTTTTTGGTGTAATTTTTTTTAAGGTTTCCTGTTTACACCCTGTCTAATTACTTTTTTCTTTTTCTTATTTTTTCCTAACTGGATGACACACATGCATGTCTAAAAATATTGCATGTAACAACCAGCTTCGAATAGGGAGGATGTTTCTGCCGAAGAGAAATAACATAAATATCCTGTATATGTTTTGGGTTTTTTTGTTTTTATTTTGTTCCCCAAATAAGCATTCAGGCTCAGGTTATCACAGGGAATTGGTGTAAGTAGCCAAGAAATAGGCTTTTTTTTTTTCTCTGCCTTGTTGGTTTTTTTGCTTTTTAAAGGACTGATGTTTTGGAAAATCTGCCTCCATGATTTTAAGTGGAGAATTTGTCTTAATTTTCGTGTCACGAGCAAGACAGAGGAAAAAATGGGGTGTTTTTTCACAGCTGTATAAAACCTTTTTGAACATTTTAACCTGCTGTATAGAATTACAATCTCGCCCTGTGCTTTAATTTCTGCACATGGAGATTCTGAGAATTGTGCATTTGTCCTCCTTCGTTATCTTCATTTTTCATTGAAGATCTGGGTAAATCAGCTGAAAGCCCGCTGCCTATAAGTTAGGAGGGCTGCAGAAATGCAGTGATACCAAAATATTACATTGTGTTAGGTTTGTCCTCCTTCGTTCCTCTCCGTGTTTGAGTTTTTATTACTTACTTGTGCACAGAGCATACAAGTGACTTTGAGGGGGTAAAAAAATAAGAATCCAGCGTCCCAGTATCTCCGTATGGTTTTGCTAAAAATGAGACTGTGCGTTACATTGCTCCTTTAATTTGCTGTTAGGAATGTGATGAGATACAAGGAAACTTCATGAATTTTATGCTGCTACTTCTTTTACTGGATAATAGCTTAACTATTAGCAGCCTTTTAAAAATAACTGCTAAAAAGGCCAACTTAGGGGCGTGTTGCAAAAACATAACAAAGCTGTTCATTTGCACAGACAATGCAAAATCAATGAGAAGAAGCCGAAAACATAGATGGGTGCATATATATCTCAAGACTGCTCACGCTGTCTCTTAACTGAGCCAGACAGCTGTGCTCATCTTGTGATGGATTGGTCCAACTATGTAGAAAATCAATTATATTGTTCAGATTAGCAAGGCGTACTGAATTTAAGATGAAAATGTATCTGCAAGGGGCTCTCGGCCGCTGGGTCTCTGACAAGTTCTCCCTGAGAGCTGGAGAGCGAAACACAGGTCCCTTCCCAGAGCCCACGGAAATAGGCCTGTGAGCGGATGTGCTGCGGGGAAATAAATCACGTTGGTGTCATTGGCGGAGTTAAAAACGAGTCCTTTGCTGCTTTGACTCCAGGAGCTCTGGGTCTCAGGTTGCGGAGCTGGAGGCACTCTTCCGTGGCCAAAATCCGCTATATGTCCTGTGATGTTATGGTGGCAAAGTCCTCTTTTTGAAGCTCCCCAGCTTCAGGCAAGAGGAAAGGACCAGACCATCGATACCCGTGTTGGAGCACGTGACGTTGCTGCGCTGCGGTCATCTTGCACCTCTGCATCACTGCGCTGGGACAACATGGGGCTGGTGGAAGATGACTGATGCTCCAACGTTTGTGAGGTGATCCTTGCGGCTGCGATAGCCTCTGAAGCTTTTGGTTCTTCCCCCTGTATGAATGAGGCTTGGAAAATGTGAGTACTGGCTTGTATATAGGAGCCGTGTCCACACAAGCTCCATGCGAGGAAAGAGTTGTCTCCTGGAGATGACCTCTCTGGTGGGTGACATTCCTCATGCAGGATGGGCTTGTGTTGTTCTGTGATAGCAATTGGGAGTGATTTGCTTCTGATCGTGTTTGTACATATGGAGGAAGCCAAGTAAAGTGTGCTCTGCCCCATCAGGAATGGGGTGGGGATACTTGGAGTGAGCTCTTGCACAGCTGCAGAGACCAGGATGCTGGTTGCTGTAGCCTTGGGTCTGCAAGAGGAGGATAAGGGCTGGTGTTTGGACTGTCCTGGTGAGCATCGCTTTGCTTAGGGATTGGAGCCTGCAGAGGCAGAGCTGGTAGTCACCCCAGCAGGGTTGCTTTCCTTGACTCGTGGTACCACACAGTGAGTATCCATGTTGTGTGTCTCAGCCCGGGTAGAGAAGGCACCTCCAGGGGTGTAGCCTTCAGGTGTGTGTGCATGGGCCTGGGGGGGGCAGAGGGGTGCAAGCAGCAAATAGAAAGGGCTCCAGAGACAACCCCCGTCCTCCTTGCGCTATAGGCAGCTGCAGACACTTGATGGCCCTGGATGATGCTGTCATGTCCCACCATGCAGCGGAGCATTCCTGGGGTGATATGAGCCCATCAGCACATGGGGATGTGCATGGGAGCTGACAGGTTGGTCCCAAGAATGTCATTTCACTGTGCTTTATTGCTGACCAACCCAGCATCTTCTGCAACTGCTTGATTGAGCTTCCCAGCACTCTGGGAAGCAGCTGTATGATTTCTTCTGCGATGACATTCCTGGATAATCTGGTACTAAATGTTAACTATGTCTATATCTGTAAATCAGACTTTTAAGCTGTATCCTTATGTTTTCTCATCAATAAAATCAGGGATAGTTATATCTTGCCTATCTTCAAGGGTGTAATGAGATTTAATTACTTTTAAGGTGCTTTGCAATTACCTTGAATAGCTGAATAGAAGCACAGATTATGGTTGGTATTTGTTTTATGTTTTAACTTTCCCAGCAAACTTCCTTTCTCCTCAGCACAAGGCTTTGTGGATGTGTTTGCTATAATAGAAATCTTTTTTACTTGACAATAGACAACCAAGGCAATTAAAACAGTCAGAAGTGATTAATGTGATTTCACTGGGTGAAAGCTAAAGCAGCTAGCAATTAAATAATGGCAACCCTTGTGCTATCTCAGAGCAACAGATGGGGAATGATTTAAAAACACTATTGGATCAGACGCTTCGCAACAGGGGCAGATTGGTAACAGTATGTCAGAGCCAGAAATATGCACCACCTTGAAGGGTGTGCTGATGAAATGATTAATTGATGGTTAACATGCGACTTACGACCGTGCCATGGCAGACCCTCAGGAACAAGTGGACCTGTGATCCAGATCGTAATGGGTTTAAGGGCTCCAGGCGGCGTGTTGGTGAGCGTGTTGGAATCGGGACGCTGCGGCTTTGCTCCCAAAACCTGAAGGATAAAGGGCTGGAAGGTGGTACCTTCCAGTGATGTGGCGGTGTGGGTTTGGTTGGTGCCCTAAGCTGCCAGCGCTGGTGGCACAGATGCTGTAGCCCCGTTTTCCCAGACAGACAGAGTTGTGCCCCCAGACGCTCATCTCTGACCTGTTTGCAGAGCTCCTCGGGGCAGGGCGGGGGGGGAGGCTCCCTCCCAGGTTTTGCTCAAAATGAGTTCAATTAGTTGAAACAATAAAGCTCTGTTAATTTAGCTTCTTGCGGCTGGCTGGTGACAGAAGAGGCTGTGTCTCGCAGCCCTCCCTGAGCAGAGCGCCGCACGTTGGAATGGGGGCAGCACTGGGGGGAGGCGGGAGGTCTCTCTTATACCTGATAAGTGAAACTGTAGTTATTTTTAAGTCTTTATAAGGTTTGGATGTGCAGCATCCAGGGGCAGGAGGTGATGAGGGGGTGGTGGTGGCAGTAAAGCTCAGCCTTGTCCTTGTCCCCATCCCTGCGGAGACAGAGGGATGTGAAAGGAGAAACCGCTGCGTGTTGCTGTTTAATCCCTCTGGGAACCCCTATCTAAGCAAACTACCCTCCATCTCTGCTTACAGCTCAGAATTTATCGTCTATGAGAAGCTTGTGCTGTCAGGAAAATGAGTTACTCTGGGAGGATAAAAATAAAAGCCAGGTTTCCTTCACCGGCTCTCACCCAGAGAGCGCTGTGAAGCCAGCCCTCGCCAAAGCCAGCAAGAGGTCCAGAATTAGAACAAATCTTAAATAATGTAAAAACTTTTGTGGAAATGCATTAGATTTGAAAGGGCAGACACCAAAAGGTCCTAATGTGCAGCTATTTCTGAATTGCCATCCTCTTAGAGAAAGACACGTTTGCAAGAGATAAATGTGACATGAAATAAGCGGTCCAGATAGAACGTCAGAGGTTCCAAAGCTCATCCTGTTCTTAATCATCCACTTCAAGCACCTGTCTTGGTGCGTGCAACCACCTGTGCAAGAATTCTATGGAGGCGATGATTTCTAATGCTTGTGAAAAGTTACCCAAGGGAGAGCATTGGTGTGCCGGTAGAGACGCCATTTAGACTTGAGACCAGGTCCTCTGCCAGCAGCCCAAATCTAGGCTTGACCCATCTGCAGGGAGGTTGGATAGACTCTTTTTGGGTCTGTCCTAATGTTGGATAGATGTTTCATGGATCATCTCTGCTCCTCAGTGGAGCAAAAGGCGAGCGCTGAAGTGGCTGCGGTACTAGCCAGGCTGGTTTATCCTCAAATTAAATTCTGGCAGCGCTTATGTTACCTTTAGCTGATCCCGAGCGCTGCGAAGCACCCTTCATTCTGGCTTGAAGTTGACGGGAGCGGAGAGTGCTGAGGCAGCTCCCCAGACGGAGTCCTTGGAGAAGGACGCTTAGCTCCGGTACGGAGTCGATTCCCTGATCGGTGCAGATTAAACGCTTGCTACGCACTGTCCTTGCCCCTGAGCCGCACGTGGGCTTGTGCAAGCCAGGAAAGGCTCGAGTCCTGCTCCTCCTCAGGCGCTGTGTTGCTGTCTTTGCAGATGACAGAGGGCCGGCACTGCCAGGTGCACCTCCTCGATGACAGGAATTTGGAGCTGCTGGTTCAGGTAAAGACCCTGCTCTTTTGGGCACCGGAAGCGTGGTGCCAGATTTCTCTGCATATTTTCTTTAGCAGTGCTATCGGGGGCTGATGCAGAAGCAGTGTTCGAAGAAAAGTTGGATCTATCACTAGAGCAACTGGTAGAAGGGGAAGAAAAGGGCACGTAAGCCCCCCCTCAGACCTGAATTAGCAGGAGGTTTTCCCTTAGATGTTGGTGCACAGTGGGCAAATTATCTGCCATCAGTTCTGTATCCAGCTGCTCGTTTTTGCCAAAATTCATAAAGTGTGTTAAATGCACCCCTCACGGTGGTGTGTTTTTTAATTTGGAAGGGAAGAAAAGTCTATGTTTTTGGGGATGTGTTTTCTTCCCATAATACAACCTGAAGCAGGAGATCTCCCAGTACGCAGTATTTTCTTAATTGAAAAATCCCTCCTGCTGTAAGTGCAGGACAGCCTGAGCTTTCACATTTCTCCCCCAGAAAGAGGAAAGCAGTGTACGGTCGGTCTGTGCACTTCAGCTTGATGTCGTGGGTTAAGTACATCATTTCCTCACCATGCTCCTCATGTCCTATGGCTCCGTGGAGACACCGTCTCCGACAGCCCCAAGTCCGATGGGAGCCACTTCTGTGTTGAGCTGTACAACAGGGTTTTAACGTGGCCGTGTGTACTTAAGTGTCAGAATTTTTAGAGAAAACTTTTATTATATATGAAAAGCCTGGACTGATATGCATTTAATTATATTTATTCTTTCAACAGCCCAAACTCTTGTCTCGGGAGTTACTGGATCTGGTGGCCTCACACTTCAACCTGAAAGAAAAGGAGTATTTTGGGATAACGTTTATAGATGATACGTAAGTATGTTTGTTTGTCTTGAACAGCTGTGTGATCCTTGCAGTGCAGAACCTTATCCCTGACATGGTGGTGGCTCAGTGTGATGGAAAAATTATTTTTTCTTTTGAACAAGAAAGATTTTCCTAGCTTGTGCGGCTTGGCTGAGGAAAGGGGAAGGCACAAAACAAACAAAAAAATTGGGGAAAATATCTTCTGAGCACAAACCAGGGAATACTTGTAAAATACCTTCCTGATGCTTTCACTTTTCATGTTTGTCTCACAAGGTGGAAAAATTGATTCGAAAATAATTTCCCACACAAACACCCTCAGCTTTCCTCCTCAGTGCTTTTAGTAACAACAAAAAGGTTTTGCGTTTATTTTCAAAATGAATTGCTCCTATCGCTTTGCGCTTTAATCTCAAATGTATTATTGAGTCTTTTAAACCCAAACTCCCCCCTGACAGCAGTGAAATATGAAGTGACTCCTTCTCGTAAACAGCTTTCCTCTAGCTTCCCTATTGCTTTTAGACATCCAAGCTATTCTGCAGACCACTGGAAAAAGCGGCAAAGGCAGCAAGTGCTTGAAATGCACAACCCTCCCTTCCTGGCAGCTGGAATATTCCACGTGCGTGGCGGTGTTGGGTGCAGCATGTCACTGCCGATGCCTGTCCCCTGCCACCCTCTGCCAGCAGCTGCCGCCAGGCTGGGTGAGATGCCGTGGCCAGGCTCCGGAGTGCCGTGGAAGATCCGCTCGTGTGGCATTAACCCGGAGTCAGCTGGGTTAATTGAAATCTCAGCTGGTGTTCAGACTCATCTGGCAGCGTGGCACTGGAATTGCTTCCCCATGTCGGCTGGGTGCAGGATCAAAGCCTGCAGGCAGGACTCTGCTCCCCAGGGTCAGCATCTCCAGGAGAATTCCCTTCAGCTCCCCAAAAAAGCTGGAGCAGAAGTGCTTAGGGCAGTGGGGAAGTGGCGTCGTGCACTAATACAGCCCCTAAATAAACTACTTATTGTCTAATGGGAATACGTTAGTCCCTGCTGCTCTCCCTTGACACTCTTTATGGTGTCCTGCATGGAAGCCTTTGCCTACGAGTCGCGCTGGAGCCATGTTTGGGGTCCCTGCCAGGGCAGTTCCCATCTGCAGGTGTGGGACTGGCCCTGGGAAAGGGCTGGTGGTTCTGGGGCTGGTGGGAGCCACTCGCTCTGGGGCCCTGACCGCAGCGGTGTGTTGGTTTTAACAGCCACTTTCGTCTTGAGCTCTCCCTAGAATATTTTTGCCACATCCTTGTCCTTTCAAGTGGTGGAAAATACTTTCTTCCCACTCTTCTGTAAATCCCTTGAGGATGCCGTTTGCACTTGGCTAATTTCCTGGCCCCTTCCCCCCAAGAAGAGCTGCCATGAAATTCTTCTGGAGGTTTTTGGTTGCTGGCGCTCCCTCACGGTGAGCTTTAAAGTGCTGCTGGGGGATTACCTAAAAAGCTGTTGGCATTCTCAGAAACACTAGTGGGACTCCAGAGGCTGCCTTGGGTGTATGGGGTTGGGCTGGGTGCTTGGAAGGAGCCTGTGGCCTCTGGAGGGCACCCATGCCCCAGCCTTTTGGGGCAGCCACAGGCTCCTTGCGCTTCCCTTCCACCCCAGGGAGGTTATTGGGGTTTGGGGGATTTCAGTCATCTTTCTGCCTCCCCTTCAAAAAATTTCAGGGAAGCCATTGCAGGGAGAACTCTGTTTTATACACCTGCCTCATTTAATGAGCGTGCCAGTGGTAAATCCCTCTGCTCCGAAAAGGGTGTTGATGTCTTGCTGGGACTGGGGATGGTGCAGAACAGCGGGAGTTGGGATACGGCCGCAGAGCCGTGCAATCCCCGTGCAGCAGGAGAGGTCGGACCCATTTCTGCTGCAGGCAAACATCAGCCTCCCGTACAGATCTGATTCCCCTGGAGAAGTCAATGGCAGCAGCCCCATCTATGGGTATTTCAATAATGTTTAGCTTTTCCGGTTGCTGTGCTATGACTTTTGTGCTGCAGCTGAAAATACAACTGCAAAGAACATTCTCTAACATCCAGAAGTGAATTACATCAACATCTCAAAGTTGTAAAAGGAGGAAATAATTGGATGAGATGTTTGCCTGCCTCGGAGTTGAATCTCGCACTTTTCAAAGTAACACTTGGCATAAACACGAGCACTGAAAAGAGCCTGTTTCTGTATTTCCCATCCCAGTTTTTAACCACCTCCCCAACCTGTTTCCGCAGAGGTCAGAGCGTCTGGCTGCAGCTGGATCACCGAGTCCTGGACCATGACTTGCCCAAGAAACCAGGGCCGGCAACTTTGTACTTTGCTGTTAGGTGAGTAATTGTTTCCACAAAGAAAACATTACCGCTTGAGTTTATTTATCAGCAGGGTTTTTTGTTTAAAAGAACTGATTACGGATTTGATAAAGGAAATAAATGTCAAAGCGATGCATTATTTTTAGAAGGAGATTAGGTCCTGGATAAGTGCTGCTTTCTTTTGTATTTAACTACTAAATAAAGTAGTTTGGAACCTGTTACTTCTTAAACTGTTAGTAGGATACTTTTCCTAGGGTTTCTTTGTTTAAACCCCCCTATTTTAAATATCTTCTGTGCCTGACTTGTCTTTAATAGTGCTAAATTTTAATACAGTTTGTTTAAACAATCGTACATACTTTTTCTTCTTATGTTTACTTAAGGGTTGTCTGTACTTGAAAGGAATTGCTGATGGCTTCTTTGCTCTCACAGCTTAAGCCAGTCCTCAGGAGAGAATAAAACCCCTGGCAAAGTGATGGTTTTGGCCAATGTAATTGCATTACTTTAGGGCTTTGGCTGGCAAAGCTCTGCTGGTTAAGGTCCTGAAAAAAAACATGTCCTACAAGACAGAGCTGTGCTGGCAGAAAAAGAACAAGCATCATAGTCTTAATATTGTTGGAGTTTTTGTTTTCCTTGCAGTCTAGGAGGAAAATGAGAGCAGACTGACCTCATTTGCTTTTCCTATCTCAGTAAATTTATGCGTTGTATGCTTAATTATTTGAAGCACTTCCAAGGCAGAGCCTCTGGTGTAGTTGGGTCGGTTGGCACCGTCGCCTCACCACGTCCTCCGCACTCTGGTCATTGAGGGAACAGTTCAAACAAGCGGCACCTTGGTTTTGCTGAATATGTGCTTATCTGTGATGGAGTTCAGAGCTTCTCTTCCCTTCCCCGCTTTTAAAAGAAAGGAAAAAAAGAAAAATCCATTTTAAAAGGGATGATGAGCTCTTCAATATATTCACTGTGTCTGAGGATTTGGGAGGCTAAAATCTATGATTGCCTAAGAAAGCTGTGAAGGCAATCGTATGACTTGAGCATTTCTTTGGTTGGGATTAATGCTGTTGGCTCATGATGTTCATTTTTGCCCTCTCTGTTGCAAGATGGTCCTCTACACGACAAGGGTGTTCAGAAATCTGGACAATATTTCGTGTGTGAGGAGCGGGCTTGGAAAGATCAACTTCTAGAAACTATTTTTTAAGCCTTGGCTACTCTAGGGTCATGAGATCCAAACTAAGCAGTTAGGAGCCAAGGAGGTGGGCAGTGAGGGAGAAGCGGAGCGGGAGGAGGACACAGGAAATAATTAGCAATATAGAAACGGTCTGATCTGTAGAAAAGAGATATTCGAGCAGAAAAGCCACTTCAAAACCTGCAGCGCTCTACTTTCTAGAACTTTCTGGATAAACGAGCAACTCTAGGCCTTTGCTCCATGGCCTGTGCCCTGGGTGGTCAGTCAGACACTGGTCTCGTGTGAACACATTTGCCTTTTCATAGCCTATTCCTTAGTTAAACTCCCATGAGAGCAGCTGAAATGCACAGTTGTAGTTGTGTGTGCCTGTGGCTTGGATGGAAAAGCGTCATCAGGCGTGGGGCAAGTGGCACGGAGAGCCTGGGCAAGTATAACCAGGCAGGGCACTGAGCAATAGAGAAATGGGGGGGCATCCCCACGTACCTGGTTATGACCTTCTTTTTGTTCACATCTCCCCAGCCGTGAGCTTTTGTCATTCAGCAATGAAACACGCAATAAATCCTTTCAGGTTTTAATTATTTTTTCTTCAGCTGGCATAAATTCAACTCAGTCAGGTGAGTTTTCATGTGGTACGTGTAGCTGGTTTAGGACTTAGAGACTTAGAGACTTAGGCAGGACATGTAGATTTAGGACTTATCAAATTGTCATTCTAGTTTCGAGGATGCTGACAGCATTGGGAAGAAAAGCAGAACGTATACTTTATTCCCAAATATGCCTGTCATCTCCTGAGCATCCTTATCTTTGTGGTCCAGTGTTCCTTATCCATACCATGGTGATAAGAGCGTACAGCTTGTACCACAGAAGAAAGAGAGCACGAAGACCTGGCAGGGGCAACACCTCCCCAGTGCTGTCTCCCTAAATCCATAGATCCTACAGTCTCCTGTACCAGCAGTGACTGGCAGCTACCTCCCTTTGGAGCCAGGGGTGCTGTCCTGCCTGTGAGGATGTCAGCCACTCTTATTTGAAAGAAACTGGAAGTGCAAATGAGGTTATTAGTTGAGGGACATCACCTTTTTTGGTGCAGCAGAGGGAAGAAGGTTTTAGCAGGCTGAGGATGGTTCATGCCATGAAGGGCTGGTCTGGCAGCAGGTTGGGAAAGGACAAAAAGTGAGGCTCCTGCCCTCTGATGCTCTGCATTTCTGGAGAGAAACACTCCAAGTGTACTTACAGTGAAGTTTAGCAAAGCTGTTAAAAAAAAAAAAGTATTGGGTATCATCAAGAGAGGGTTGAAATACCTGTGGTTCCTACAGTTCTTGGTGAAAGGTGAGTCATGGAAATGTAAAATAGCCATTCAAATGTCTGGGGCAGGCTGCTGGGGTTGGGTCTGCCCCTCAGACAGGCTGCATGCCTGTAACATGGGCAAATTACCTCCTTATCCTGCAGAGGCGTTCTGGGCAGTGCTTTAAAATTAATTTGATGAAACGTGTTGTAGGAATGTGAAATATTAAAACGACTACTACTTAATCTATTGCTTGTCTCAGGTCACAATATAAATACTGCATAAGTTCCTAACACGTGCAGCAGGTGCTGGCTTTACTGCTTCCTACCGCCCACTCTCTGCCGCTGCTGTGGACTTCTTCCAATGTCTTGCAAATCCTCCTCGCCAAGAGATCAGTGGTTGGAGCTTGAGGTTGTTAGGAGCCTTAGCAGCGCCACAGGGCTGTGGGAGGGTTTGACCTGGTTCTGATAAACACAGTGGGCTGCGTGCCCTGCGTTGGCCATCCAACCCTCCTGCTATCAAAGGCAAGACATTGAGAAGCCCTGGTGTGCTCTGGACTGCTGGGGCAGTGGTGATGGTGGCCCAAGTCTTTGCTTGGCTGGGGGAAAAAAAGGTGTACCTGCTGTCTAGCATTGGGTGGGAGAGTCTGGACCCAACACCTTCATTGTCCATGAGGAGCTGGAGCACAGGTATCCTGCTTGCAAGTTCAGCTAAAAGAGGATTGGCAGGGCCGCATTCACACAAATTAGTCTTTCTTTAAACTGACTAGGCAGTTCCACACTCCTCAAATTCCAGATGTGGTTTCTCCCCACCATTTAGCGCATCTCAGCGCTGTTTGGTTTGGTGCCCCACGTGAGTCAGGGAAGTGCACTGATGGGTTGTGTGCAATTTTGCAGAGTGCCAGCGGCATACATGATGTTTGGTGGAGCTCTATAACAAACTGGGACCCATCTGCTAACCATGGCTGGGCCAGGGTGACCAGTAATGGGATTGCTTTTGTTGGTAGCGCCTCTGATGCGATTGGGGAAGAGGAAGCCAGGGACAGGGAGGAAGGCAGAGAGTGCTGTGCAGTGGTGCCTGCAAGGCTGAGCCAGTTTGCAGCCCTTCCATGTAAACCCCTGGTTTTAGGGCTCCTGTCATCATTAGGATGATCATTAGTGCTGGGCCAGATTCCCAACCTGCAACCGTTTGGAGTTACCTTTTCCACTTCTGTGTTTATCGGCACAGGAAGGATGGGCCTTGCTGCTTTAACGTTCGACAGGGTTTTCGAACGAGATGAAAAGTCATCAGATATCTACAGTCTGGTGAACAAGGAGTTTGTCGTTCCCTGTATGCTGTCAGCCCATGATTTTCTGCTTGTTCCCTCCTAATAGGCAGGAAATTAAGTGCAGTAGCTCATGGTTCCTCTGTGCTATTTTATTACCAGAGAACAAAACATTGAGGAAATAAAATGATTTGGGAGGAAGATGAAACCTATTCAAGAAAGTAACTGTATGGATTTTTTTTTTTAATTTTCAGGTTCTACATTGAAAGCATTTCCTTTCTGAAGGACAAAACTACGGTTGAGCTGTTCTTTCTGAATGCAAAGTCCTGTGTGCACCAGGTAAGCCTCAGCGTCCCTTTGGAGCTCCTTATTGTGCGTCTCCCATTTATTGCTCCTCTGCCACCCTACATGGTCCTGCAAACTCACTAGGAGCTGCATCTAATTTCTACATCTTATTGAAGTATTAAAAATCTCAGCGTTCTTTCCCTCCTCCTTCGCTTAACTGCTGATGCCCCAAGCAAATGGATAAGGATGATGATGGTTTTCTTGTCCTGGTTTTACAGCCCCGCTGTGTGCTCACTGTACTAGAATAAGCCTTAAATACTCAAAAGCTTTTAAGTTGTTTGAAATCTGGTTTGTAACTTGTAGGCTGTGTCTCAGTGGCGTATTCTTCTGTACGCTGCGTAGTAAACACTCCAGGCGAGCATCTCTTTACTGAGCTCAAGCTGAACTTGTCTCAAGAACAAAAGCCCTGTGAGGAAGGTCCTGTGCTGTGAACTTGGTTCCTTGTTTCCTGATTCCCTGCCTTAATTCAGTGTAGCAGTAAAGTAATAAACACTATAAACCAGTAATCGAAACTAGTTATTAAAATACTTTTTATATTTACTCTCCAGTTAAGAAGCTGCTACTGTTTTCTTGAAATGCTTGAATTGGTAGAATATATCTGTAAAAGTTACTTCATGGTATGCTAGCCGAAATCTTAAAAAATAAGGTTACTGCAGGTTCATCTTGGTCCAAAAAAAGGGTGGTGTGGCAGCCACCTTCGGCCTGCCCTTAGCAACCAGTGGTGCAACAGCAACTGCAGTTCAATGAACTTTACTTTAGCAATGCCTGATGTTTCTGGGGTTTTCCAGTTAATGTCAAACTCGGGCATCTGGCTCTTTTTTTTTTTTTCAACTTGTGGTTCAATCAGCCTAAAAGGGTCACTCGGTTCTTACAACCCTTTCTTGGAAAACACTCCTGTATCATTAGCTGGTGGTGGAGCTCGGTGTAGCCAGCCGAAGTTTTCACCTTTAATATGCTTCATATTTGAGGATTCTTATTCAGTATCGGTTATTTTATGGTGGGATCAGAAATTCCTGATGGGGAAGTGGTTAATGGCAAAGTTGTGACTGTGCTTTGTACAGGAATTGCTTTCTGGAAGAGTGGAGGAAATTGGGGCGTTTTTACAGAATGCTAAAGTTTTAAAGATGTTTGAAGAATTTGGGGCCTCACTGGTTAAGATTAATAAAAAGCAAATCTCCATTCGGCCTATCTGCCATCTGAAATGAAGGGTCTTGGCAACTTGTTGTCATCCGTTTAGGGAAAACTGGAGCACTTTAAACAGAAAGCACAAATAATTTTGGAATTGGAACTGGTTTTAGCATGGAAGGTGAAAAATACTATGGCTATTGAAACAAATGTTGTCAACACCAAAACTTTTAGTGTAAGCATACGTGTTTATATATTCACATAAAGTGTAAGAGAAAGCAAAGGAAGAGAAGTATACAAACCCTTCCCTCGCTGATCACAGACACGCATGTTGGCAAACCAATGAGGAGTCACTTCTGGCCTGGATAAATATTATTATTCAAGCAACATAACTTCATATTACTGAAATGAAGTGCTGATAGCACGAGAAGTGCTGATGCTGCAGGGAGTGCTGAAATAAGCAGACTGTGCATCATCCAGCTGGGTTGAGGGTTTCGGGCGCTGGGAGAGGTTTGAAGGAAGGCAGGTTCATGTTTTTCCCCCCGTGGCTTGCAAGGTGTGTGCTTTAATTGGTGGCAACCCAAAGTGCCGGCTTCCCTGTTCCTGCAAGCAAAACTGCCAGAAGCAGGGAAGGGTTTTCTCTCATGTCCGGTTTCTGTGGGCAGCGGAGGGACGGGAGCATCGCTTCCTCCCAGGAGCAGGATCCCTGCGGGCAGCGCCGAGCGGTCCAACACGTAGCGAAAGCCGGGAGCTCGCGCTCTACCTGCAGCGCTTTCTGTGCTGGGCGGCTCCGCAGCCCGGCTGCAGCAGAAGCCAGTTTATTTACTTTCAAGATGCATTTGGTCCAGTGGGCTTTTAACCTGCAAATGAAGTCTTTTAAAAATACTTTATGCTACTTGGTAAACTTATGGCCAGTCTCTAGGTTTCAAGTAGTGTGTGAAGTGCCCGTGGGACCAATTCTCATATTTAAGCCCACGGGACAGGGATAAGAGGATGCCCAAAGGCACCTGGGATGCGCTCGTACAGCGTGTCCCTCCGGCGGAGCTGCGGGGAAGGAGGCGCAGGGTGAGCAGCAGAGTCGGCTTCTGAATATGAGCAGATCTCCAGCTCCGGTGAAGCGAGTGGCTGATGCTCATCGATGACAGCGAGGAATGTTCCCTGGCATTTCTCAGTCGTTAATCTAGCTCCAGAAGGTTAGACCTGCATCAGCTTAGCTTTTTTTTTCCCCTTCTCTCTTTTCCTTGCTGCATTCATGGAGTGAGGAAGCCCCAGTGTCTCAAAAAGCAGCAACCTACAACCCAGCCCATGTTCTCAGGGGGCTCCTCAACGCACTGGGGGTGCTGGAGGATGCCCTGCCACGGGGCCGTATCCTGACCTGGATCTCTGCATGAAGCTTCTGCTCTGTGTGGGCCAGGAATGTGGCTCAGAGGGCAAATGCTGCAATACCTGGGGTGTGAGAAGACCTGCCTGGAATAAGATTGCTTAAAAACCAGTCGCGTGTTTTTGCTTTCTCAAAGCTGTTTCCAAAGTTTTCACAGGAGCTTGTTCCCCATAAGGGACACAGCGTGTGAAAAGCCTGAATCCAGGGTGGTGCAGAGGCCTGATGCTTGGAGGAGTTTGTGTTTGTGCATTTGTAACATTCCTGAGTGCTGGAATGTGTTGACAGCAGAGCAGTGTGTAGGTACCTGCGCTTCCACAGCTTGTGTGCTTTAAAGGAAAACGATGTTTTCCCGAGCAGAGGGTGAGCAGGTGATGTTGCCCCGTGGGCAAGATGGTGCATGTGGGTGCTCCTGCCAGCCTGTGGGATGCACCACGAGAGCCAGCCGAAGGCTTGGGCAAATACAGACGGTGCCAGTCCCTCCTTTGGAAGGGATTTATCCGTGGCTCACCAGGTTCAGAGGCTGCATCATAAATGTATTTACAGTATCCTTTGAGAGATCTGTGGGTAATCCTCTGTGTGAAATCCTGGAAGTGGCCATATCTAATCAAAGAGAATGGTATCTCCCTGGTCAAGTCCGGCATCTCTGGGTTTAGGGTGGAGCTGCTGGGCAGAGTGTGTTGGCCATCTTGTCCCAGATGACTCTGGAGAAGTTTGCTCCCAGCTGAATAAAAATTCAGAATAAATAATATAGCATATTAAATATATAAATTATTACTTGTATCATATATTAAAAAATATGGCTTGTGAATAATAAATAACAGAATAAAAACCTGTATAGAAGTCCTGAAAACAGCAAAGGCTGGCTTGTGCTCTGCAGCGCACAGCCGTGCTGCTCTTCCTCACCTTTCAAATCCACGCTCCTTCCTGCAAATCTATCTCTGCTCCTTTCTGCAAATTGGGTACCACTTTCCACTGTCAAGGGCTGGAGCAACCTGGGGCTTGTGCATTTTGCGATTTCTGTAGACATTTTGGCAAGGGAGGGGCAAATAGACAATAAAATCTCTGCTGACAAAAATGTATTTCTTTCTACTCCCCTACCTTGGTGCTCTTCTATGCAGTCAAAGCTCCTTTGTGCCTCTGGGACTGTTGCTGCCACACGCCAGGTTTGCGCATCCTCTGGGACCCGCGTTGTTCTCGGCACAGCCCCCCTCTCTGCCTCACCCGCATCCCCTGTGAGCAGCTGGGGAGCCGAGGAGGGGGGGTCCCCCCTCCCCAGAGCACAAGAGAGCCGAGACCTTATTTTTACTTTTGTGAATCGTGTTTTAGCAGTGTTACGGTTCTGCTTCCCGAGCAACGAGTTGCTGGGCGCTAAGTGCAAGGCACCCGTGGCTGCTCCTTTCCACCGCACCCCATCCCAACCCGCCACCGCACCGGCACCTTCCTTCGGCACAGCGTAACGGAACACTGGGTTACACGCCTGGAGAATAGACTTCCTTTGCTGGGTTTGCCAGCACGACCCATCCAGCATTTGCTGGCCTTGCCCTCCCCGTGTCTTCTTGCGTATGGACTGAACGCGACGTTTGCTGTCGCGCTGGTGAGAGCGCCCGGTGTTTCCTCACTGCTGGTGCGTGCATAAACCTTGGCCTCCAGCCGACATAACAAATGCTGCCAGTGCTCTCGCCCTACCCCCCCCTTCACGTTGAGCTACCCATTTTTCCCCATGGTCTGATGGTCCTTCTTGGTCCTGTGTGGTCTAGCTGGCTTCCTGGCTCCTGCTTTCCACCATCCATGCTCCTTGGGCTGGAGCTTGGAGAAGCCGTATCCACTGCCAGAAACAGCTTGGGCCACTGAGCAGGAGGTGGGAGCTGGTAAAACTTAAATGTCCAGGTCTACGGAAAGGCCTCCCAGTGACTTAGTTATAAGCCTGTTTATCTACATGTATTTTGGGAGAATGCAATAGCTGGAAGGATGCTTTGGGTATGCCTGGGGTCTATTTTCTTATGCGCCTCTCTTTCATGGCTCTGAGAACTGCTGCCTGAAAACCTTCAGTGGTGACAACTTCAATTTAAAAGCTTTCTTTCCTGTCACTGAACGTAAGAAGCTGGGTCTAGATTTATAGCGATCTCTCAAATCTACTGTACAGCTGGAATTTAAAATAGTGGAAACCTAGCACCGAGTTTCGGGTGAAATGGGTATCTCAGAATGGATGTGTTTGCACAGGGATAGGGGAGCTTTGTAACGTGTTCAGTGTGTTATTGCACAGCCCATGACCATAGCTGGAATATTTTTAAGGAGGTGGGCCAGAACTGGTCACACACATGTTGATGATAAATTTGGAAAGACAAATTAGTCTTTTCTTCTTTCAAAACAGCCAAGTTTGGAAAAATAACACCCTACTTGGCTAGCAAAGCACTGTCAAGTTTATTATGCATTAGAGCTAACCTCCATATAGCTCTGCAGCCATACGGTTGACTCTTTGCCAGTCCTTAAAATACGTTCTGTAAATGCAGATCTTGGTCAAGTTGGCTGTGTTCCCCTTGTCCTCTCTATATTTGGGTGCGGAGGGGGTTTATTTATTTAACTTCCCAATTTGTTTCAAGGACTTGCAAGAATTGCTTTAAAAAAAAAGAAAAATGTTAAAGGAAATGGAAGGTTTTGGAGGAGCCTGTAACCGTGATAGCTTCGTGAATGGCAATGCTTGTGAGCACTTGGCAGCCTGAAGACCAGTGCTTACCAAGAAGAGCTGTTGAAACAGACCCCTGGTGTGAGCATAAAGCCTGGCTGGCTTCCAGCTCGTGGAGAGCAAAGTGGTCGTATATCAGCGAGCTCTCAAAAGTTTTATAACAGATATTTCCTAATTCTCCCCCATCTCTAGGGAGAGGGGAGCGTTCCCATGCAGCCTCGTAACACCGTGTAGTCTGGTCCTAGCCAAGGCTATTAAACTATGCTCTGCCCATTGCCTTTATCTGCTGTTCTGCTCCCAAAGACAGCGCGTGTGAAGCCCAGGATGAGGACCAGCTGGTCTTGTGCACCTTCAGGGCTGTTATCTTCCATGGGTGCTGGCAGCCACCTCCCTGGCCCAGGCTCCCCAGCAGCGTATCAGCAGATGAGAAGGATGGAGCACGGTTATGCCCATGAGCAAAATGTGACAGGAGGAGGAGACAGGACCACCGTGCTGATGTAAGCTGGGAGATCTCCATGGGGCCTCCCTACTCGTTACCCCATGAGACCTCACGTGGGGCTGTGCTGGTGGCCTGGGAAGGGACACAGCCACAGTGTGGGTATAGTCAAGGGACTCTACACAGCACCTCTGAGAGCGGTTGAGGTTGGTCCAAGGCTGTTTGCTGTAAAGGGTGATGGTGCCCCAGGGATCTCTTGAGGCTTTTGGCAGCGGAGGCATAGGTTGTGTCCCAGCTGGGCTGGCCCATTGCGTATGAAGGCTTAATTGGTTTGCAGGCAAAGTTTCATACCTCTCTTGACAGTCACCTCCTCCTGGGTCTAACTACCAGCATTAATTGCAATGGAAAATTTTGCACCTTTGATCTCCTGGCCACAGGGTAAAGATGCTGCGACAGCTCAGCCGGTTCTGTTGTTGGTGTGTGTTGGGTATCTCGCTGCCGTGCTGCGGTAGGAAAGCGAAAGGCTGTGATTATACCTTAAGTCTAATGACACTAGCTATATACCCTGGCTTGCAAACAGGGAAGTCACAGAATCACTTAGGCTGGAAGAGACCTTTAAGATCGAGTCCAACCATAAACCATAAAGTCTTCACGTCCTTTCCCCATTGTCTGCTTTCATTCTTATATTAATGCAAAAAAACGAGCACTAAATGTGCTCCTGTTGTGCTGAACTGTGTAGACAAGTCTCAGAGCAGCTCCTGCTGTCCCCAGCATTTCATCTAAGTGTTGGCTGAAGCACAAAACGCAAGCAAAGGAGATGGATGAAGGTGGTGTCAGAGACAGCAAATAAAAGGGTGTAACAGAGAAACCTGAAGCTTTTACTCACCAGAGGCACCACCAGCTTTTCTTTTGGCAGGGTTTGGCCTAAGCTGCTGAGATGGGAAGCAGCAGGTCCTGCCAGGAGAAAGCCATGGTGGCCATTGCACATGCACTGAGCTGTGTTCAGTCCCAGGTCACGCTGTCTCTTGTGTGGGTAGGAAGGGCTGTGGGGCTTAGTGGACGAAATGAAAGATGTCATGGACTATCTAAATGCTGTGAAGCAGCTGTAAGGCCTCCTGAGCCATCCAGGCTGCGCTCCCCATGAGGTAAATGCAGCATGAGTGCAAATTTGAAGTGCCCTTTTGAGAGGGTCAAAAGGACTAGACTTTAATTTGCTTCTTTAAGGGCTCGTATTCTGCATCTCCTGCTGGTTTAGTGCTTTACTTTCCCTCCCTGATGTGCTGCAGGCAGACACTTGCTTTGCTGTGCTTTTTCTCAGCCCCGTGTCGCTGTCTTTGGGAAACTGGTCCCAGCTGAGATTGCCTGACAAAGTTTGGAGCTTCCGATGCAGAAGGGAATGGGGTGGGGATGGGGTGTCCGGTGTGTCGCGGGGCAGTGCAAACAGCAGGTGACACCACCGGCATTGGGATGTAGGTGTGAATGCCGGTAGTCGGTGCAGGCGCTTTAAAGTTGGAGGGTTATTCGTTTGCTGCCGTTGTTTGTCTCCTGGGTATAATTACCCAGCGCAGCCATGCCGACAGAGCGAGCTGCTGAATTTGCCTGACCTAGTTCTTCCCTGCCGCTCCGCTTGTGTGGCGTAACAGGTTGTGGCCAACAGCCCGTCCCCGGAGCTCCGGCCACCTCGTGCCGCCTCTGCTCCCAAGGAAGCCTCCAACACTGGGAAGCTGCTGAGCTTTCTGCACTGCAGGGCACTGCCTTTGCAGCTTCTGGCTGTCAGGACACATGGCGGGGACGGTGGATCTCTTGTGGGAAGTCACGGCGGTGCTGGGTAAGGGCGCGGGCGCTGGCGTCGCTTTCTTCACTTGGGCTGCGTCCACACCCAGCTAATTGCCTCCCTCGGTTCAAACGTCGTGTCGTACGCGTTCGGATCCTTCCTTTCCCTCTGTCTAATTGCACCCTTCTTTCTCTCGGCTTTTTTAATCACTTTTCAGTAATCACGGGTAATTATGTTCAATATTGCGACTGTCTTGAGGCTATTCAATCATAGTGTGTGTATTTAGGGGCGCGTTTGCTTAATATAAATTTTTAAGGGGGTTGGTTTGAGGGAAGAGGTGTGTTAGTATCTCAATTCTCAAATCTCCATGTGCAATGTTTTTGTTAGTCTCTAACCTCTGAAGGCTGTATGTGCTTTGAACAAACCACATCAGTTCTCATGTCTGGCTCTAAAGAGTGAAAGGTGACAGTTCCTCTGTGTTGCTTAGTTTTTGAAATCTTCCTTTAAAGTCTAAAGAGTTGCTTAGCACAGTTAATGCTCATCTGCCCATCGTCACTCTTGATCTGTGTTTTCACCAGGGTTTCAGACTTGTATCCCTGTGACAGTAAATTCTAGTGGTGTTGCTGTGTCTAATGAGGGCTCGCTACTCTATTCGTGACCGAGCTTGTGATTTTTATCACATTCATAAGTCTGTGCAGCAAAAGGCTTGAGCTCCTATCTGAATCAGGGGCTAAATTCTACCCATGGGCACTGAAGGCAGGAGTTGGTCTAGCCGCTGAGACAGCGACCTATTCCTGCTCTGCAGTAATTACTACCCGGTTTGGACATCTGCTACAACCTTTTATTATTCTGATGTTTGTCAGTATGACAAAAGCCACCACCTGAATCTGCTGGACCAAATACGGTGTTTAGATAAGCCAGTGGCCTTTTGGAGAGCTACACAAGAGGCTGAATCTGTCTCGCTGGCTAAAATGATTGGTCCCTGTGCAAACTCCAATTGAAAAATATCAGTTTCATCCCCTCCCTGGAGCTGCACCCGCTAGTCTGTTTAAACTTATTTGCATCTAAAATGTAGAAGACTCAGATTCCATTATCTGAATTACATCCATCTACTTAACCTCGTGCTAGTGACCTTGTTCCCATTTGGGATAAATCTAGGAAAAACCTTCCATCTTCATCTTCACTGTGTGGCCATGAGACCACTTGCTGCCCTGGCTACCAGGGACCCCCGTCTGCTCACTGAAGTCTCTTTAAATTGACTGGTAATTGCAGGCATTGAAAATTAATCTTCTTACACCCATTTTTCCCCATCTATTTTTGCAATCTGACCTTGCTGTTAAAGCGATGGTAAAGGAGAGACCCCCATCTGCTGGCCTTGGGGCTGAAGGATGGTTATAGAATCAAAATACTGCCTGAGCGAGTGGGAAGAGTCGCGGTCCTGAGCTCCTGAGTGACACGTATCGCTGTATGGATCTGTGTGAAGCCAAGGGCTGGCCAAACTCCTTGACAGCCCAGGGCAGGGCTCGATTACATTATAGCAATGGCCAACTGGGGAACCAGATGGCAAATAATTTTATATTGTGATGGAAAATAATTCTAGGCTCGGATGGGAATTGTCCAAGACGCTGTCACTTGTGTATAGCATTGATCTATTAGATAAAGGCAGGGCTTTGGGATCCCTTGCTTCAAGTCCTCACTCTGCTACTTAGCTACTGCGTGACCTCAGGGCAGTCCCTTTGCCTCCCTGCATCTCTTTCCTCCTTTGATTTTTAGCCCCTTGAAAGGGTAGGTGTTCTCCTGCTTGCTCTTTCGGGTTTGGGGTTTTTTTTTTTGGTGAAGAGCCTCCCTTAGAGTGGCCCCAGTCTCCTGCCACTGTTATTGTATGGCGATAGGTGGTGATATAATTAGGGCTGGTCCAGTCTGTTCTGAGGTTTGCAACAGCTGGAGAACCGTGATGCCTGGGATGTCCTGTTGGTCCCCTTTGCTCTGGTCCAGGCACCTCCAGTGTCTTGTTTGAGAGAGGTCAGGTTAGGGAGGACCTTCTCCAACACAGCTTCTAAGCAAACGTCTTCAAAACTGAGGACACGGGTACAGCAAAACCCTCGCCACAAAAGCAAAGAGTGAAACTTCACCACCTGAAGAAGGCAGTGCCCCTTCAGCCTGCTTGGTGTCCTAAAATCCTAAATGAAGCAGTCAGTGGGATCACTTTTACCATTTGTGGCAATGCCATAGCAGCCTCATAAAGTGACCAGAGCTTCTTAAACAACCAGTATTTAGGACCAAATCAATAAACACGGAAAAGCAGCCTCGTAATTACTATTGCTAATTAGTTAATGGATGTGAGGTGCTTTGAAGATGAAAAGTGAAGAGGTGCTGGGTTACTAAGTCCCAAACACCCCTGCAATGCCAGCAGCAGCTCTTGGGGTGGGTCAGCAGAGACTCGCTGCTGCAGCAGCTCACCCAGTGCTGCAGAGTTTTCCTGGGATGCAGTGACAAGGAGAAGAGGGCCTTTGAGGTGAGAATTGCGTTTTAGATATTTAAATCTCCATGAGTTTCTTATATGCTTAAAAGGTCAGGAGCTGCATGTAGCCGATTCTGCCTTGGGGCAGGGAGATAGTCTCAATGATGCGCTTTTAAGGTCCTTCTGGCCCTGTTTTCCCTGATTTTGTAGTCCAGGGATGGCTTCGCCCATCTTTCCTGCTGAGCAGAGGTTCCCTGCGATGGTGTTTTCTCATGTCGGGGGTGGCTGCCGGCCAGTGCAGCAGGGCACAGTGCTGGAATGACCTGATCTGTAATCCTTCCACTGCCACAGTTGGCCTCAGAGGCTGTTTCAGCAGATGTAATTTAAGCTAAAAAAACAGGCAGCTCAGATGTGCATGACAAAGACTAACCTGATACAGACCTGGAAGTAACAAACTGCCTTAAAATTGCACCTATGTGAAGAGTTTGTGGGCTGCGATCTTTGCCTTTTCGCTTAAGCATCAACATGAAAGACATCCAAAGGAAGGATGAACTAGGAGCTTTTTTTTTTTTCCTCCCTCTCCTAATTTGTGAAGCACCCCTCCTCTTCTTCTAATAAAATATGTCTGGGAATGCTTTGGAGGCTACTTCTGCATAGCTGTTGCCACACCTGTTGGGAAGGGGAAATTCCTTGTAGTCTGCCATTGAGGAGCAGCCTGGGGGAGCGCTGCTGCTGGAATGTTTTATTGATGACAAAGCTGGCAAAAAAAACCACTTCCTTTCCATGAAAATTGAATTATTTGTTTGTTCGCTTTTGAGTTTAGTCTCTGTGGGCCAGACCTGCAGCTGTGGTAAATTAGCTCAGCTCCAGATGTGCCCTATATATTTTGAGATGTCATTTCCCTGTATCTGTATGTAATTCTGGAGACCTTCCTGCTACCCTGGTTTTGGCATTATTTCAACTTTGGGTCTGTTTTGTGCCCTCGTTCATTTTGGGGACAGAGGGTGCGTGGGGATCTTGGTGGCCAGGAGACTGGTATCACGTCTGCTATCTTCACTTGCAGAACATCAGTAAGGAGGGAAAAAAAATAAAAATCTCTGTATTCATGGGCTTTATACGCAGTTTGCAAGATGCAGTAGGTGCAAGGGGGGAGCTTTGATAATCCTCGCTGATAACCCAGCTACAAGCACATCTCTTTTATTCTTCCAGTATTACTGCTGGTCCCAGTATAGAACCAAGACCAGGGGTCTTGCTTGTAAGAAACTAACTTTGAAAAATCGCATTTAGGCTTGCAAGCCGGAAAAAAAGGATCCTTGTGTGGTTTTTCGGTTTTTGGCATTTATCAGCTGTGCACCTCCGAAGTCACTGAGCGCGTAGTGCTGTCAGGACAGGACCAGTTTTGGAGTGGGCTGGACACGGGAGATTTCCCACGTGGAGGGTCCATGCAGTTTTTCCAAACATTGCACTACAACTCCAGTTTGCTTGTAAGAACCGGAGGCTGTAAGATCCAGACTGCGTGGGGCAAAGGAAGCTTAGTTATGCTCTTCTTGTGATTAGTGTTACTTATCTGGCATCAGGGGTGTGCGTACCACCATCACAACAAAGACCTGTGGTCCCTGCCCTGAGGAGGAGGAGGTGTGCTTCAAGCCATAAAAATACCTCTCCTTCAGCCCTGCCTCCCTGCTTCATGGCAAGTTTTTCGGGTGTTTTTGCAGCGTTGTGGGATCAGGTCCCTGACCGAGGTGTGTGCAGTCAGATGTGATAACACAAACCGGCATCCAGGAAAATGCAATAAAAGAAACATTTATACAGAAAGTGCGGAGGGCAGGAGGCGAGAGGAGGGTTTGGGGGGAGGAGGAAAGGCACTGTCACAGTGTGTACATGAAGAGGGGTCGCTGCCAAGGGGACAGGGAGGGGACTCCGAGTGGAACTCCCTTTCCTGGAGTGCGGAGAGCTGCCCCCGGCGGAGGCATGCAGGGAACACACGCTTCATCTTCTGCTCTTTCCCTGCGCAGGGGCGGATTGAAGTGGAAAGCGAGACCGTCTTCAAGTTGGCAGCCCTGATTTTGCAGGTAAGCGGCTTTTCTTCCCGCTGTCTGGGTCGGTTCTCCAATCCCGGCAACTTGGACTTGGATTAGCTCAGCTGCCTGCTGCATTTTGGGGTGTTTTTTTCCCTCCCCTGTATAAATACAAAACCATGCAGCATTGTTTATAGTCCCTGCAGTTGTGGGGGGAGGGGGCTGAAAAAGTTGGGAGCTGTTTTGTTTGGTTTTTTTTTTTAACTTCTAGGCAAATGAAAGAAATGTCTATTTTAGGAATTTGAAATTGAAAGAGGGAACGAAAGGGCAGAAACTCATCATGGGAAGTCCTTGTCAGGTTTCTTGCCACTATATCACTCGTCCTAATTTAAATATGTTCTGGAGATCTGGGAAGAAGAGAGTATTGTACTGCAGCTACAGTTGCTATATTGTTCCTGTGTATCTTTCAAAGCATGTGTTTTTGATACCTCTGTTATGTTGATATAGATCATGTCAGTTTTTCCTTAATCAAGATTTGTTGTACTCAGACTTAAACTCTAGTTATTTACCGCTTTCCATGAAATGAAATTGTACCTTTGAAATGTTGGGGGTTGTTCCCAGTGACAGTTTCTCAGTGACAAAATGCTACAGCAAAGCCGCAGTGGGTTGATCTGCCCGAACTGTTGTTTTCATCTCGAGTGAGCACAATTCCTCTCCACTGCTGACCTGTTTGTAAAGCCGACCTTTAGCTGGATGCGGTTGGCCAGGGAGAGAATTGAATTTCACTTCTTGTACAGTAAAAGTGACATTTGATTTGCAATGTGAAATTCATCCCCATTTTGGAAGCGGTTTTTATTTACAGCGTAGGTGGATAATCTACAGCTGGAAGTGTAGAGGGGCCAAGTCCTGTTCTCGTATATATGCGGGCAGCCTCCGTGCTTTGCATCCAGCGTAGCTGGGGTCAGGATCTGGCCGCAGAGTGGTGGGAGTGGGGAAGTGAACAATGCTGGGAAAATCGAGGACTTCTGAAGAGATCATGTTTTAATTCTGTCACTGTTTTTCAATTGTAGGAAGCTAAAGGGGACTATTCCAGGTAATAACATTTTCCTTTCTAATACTGCTGTGCTTGATGGATGTGTTTTTCTGAGTTGGCATTGTGCTGCAAACAATCAAAAAATGGGGGTAAAGTCCAGCCTGCGAGCAGTGGCTAAAGAAAGTGATATGTGCTGCTGGGCTGGATAAAATCTGAGTCTGCAGGGTGAGTAATGCCTTTTGTGAGCAGGCTCTGAGTCAAAACAGGTTGGTGGGTTGTTTTTTTGCCAAGCCATCCCACTTTGCTGCCCTTCCCGAACGCGGGTGCCGAAGTGGGACGGAGGGAAAGCTCCCACTCCTTCCTGCCAGAAAGCCTGTGCTGTGCGCCGCGGCTTGGGTCCCTCTGGGTGACCTTGCCCGCAGCCCTGCCTGTGCAGCGGCAGCACGTTTGGAGGGACGCGGAGCCCGTCAGCTGCCCATGCCGGAGATCAATGAGCCGCTTTCTTCTGCAGCTGCCCCCCGGGGCCTCCCCCTTCCCACACTTGACCCGACAGTTGTGTTGTAGCCGGCGTGCGACCCGGTTGCTGGGCTTTAACTGTCTGAAGCTGCATCATCAGACTGGGCTTACCCTTGGAAATCACTTTTTACCGTGCACGAGCTGTGATAACTGGCTGCGGGGAGGAGGTGGGGTTGCTCTCGGACCTGTTAGAGCCAGGGGAAAAGACCTTCAATCAGAAACAGCTCGCTAAGCAAATAGAAGCTCAGAAGGTTGGCTTTGGTCACGTTAATATTTTACTACTTGCTGAGTTTCCATATGGAGAGAGAGGTGTGTTTATGCTTTAGCTACACTGACTTTCAAGAACCATGCTTTGAAAATGCTCGGTGAAGAGCTGTCTGCTCAAATGCAAGTCCCATCTGACTGCTAAAGCCTGCGGCAGCGGCATATTCTGCTTTCCCTTTGGTGGAAGGTTTCCTTGACCTTCCCTGGTCAAGCAAGTGCCAGTGCTGCTGCCCAAGACCCCTTCTTCTCCAAAGGCCGGCCCCTTCTCCACTGAAGAAGTGAAGTCCATCACAACTTCCCTCTCCTTCTTGTTGGCGTACTCTCACGCCCGCAGGGAGGAAAAGATGTCCTTGTCACCGAGATGAACTGGATGGGCTGGCTCTACAGACAATTTCTGTTCCTAGTCATGTTTCTCATAGCCACAGTGTACTGCGTTTTTCCCTAGAAAGACCACTCATCTTGCCTGATCTCACAGGGACACCCTAAGATACCCTAAGCTTAACTCAGCGTAGGCACAGATAACCAGAGAACCGCCGATCACTTGACAAGAAGTAACTTGTTAAGCTGCAGCAACCGGTGGCACGTGCTCTCAGTTCTCCAGAAAAAAGGGTTAAGGTTGAAAACTACCTTTGTGGGGAAAGCCTCCCTTACGTGGTTTAAACTTAACACTGACTCCTTATCATTTGCCATAAATAGGTTTGTAAGTATTGCTTCACATGCCCAAGAACCGTGTCTGCGGTTATTTTCCATGCCTCCGTGGGCACGTTGCAAGGAGCAGATTGCCCGTGGTTACCTTCAAAAGTATTCAAAGAAAACTGGCAAGGAGAATACTGTGCTACAAGACTGATTTCCCAAGTGCAGCTCTTCCCCTAACAGTTGCATGAAAATAGCTGCAGCAATTGTTTCCTCTGTTAAACAGAACATATGTTATGCCTCCGTGGCAAATGAGCGCAGCCAGCTGTCCCAGGCCCACTGAGCGTGCCAGAAGTGAAGGAATTTCATTTTACGTATCACAAGTGGTCGTTTGGACCACCGCTGATAAAGCATTAGCCTAATTACCGGCATATCTTAAAGATACTGCAGGACTGGTCTCCCCTGCCAAACTCGCCCGTGATACAAGGAGTACGTCCTTGCAGCGGTGCCTCCGTTTGCAGTGCCTTGGGTTTGGCGTGTTCGATGTTCCCTGTCGTTTGGCAATTCCACTTTGAATCACTTTCTGGAATGTGGCTCTTGCACCATTTCTGCTTACGTGAGAACACATGGGTTAATTTTTTTTTTTATATATAAGATTAGTGCTGAATGAATGCAGGTAAATACAGGAATTGCCTGAAGTCCTAGAGATTAGCTTTCTGGAAGTGAAAAATGGGCCAGTCCAGACAACGCTGGTGATCTCGCCTGGCTGATTTTTTTCACACATCCTGTAGTGAGCTTTTTCCATGGGGACACGTCCAGCAGTGGGGTCACTGTGTGGTATTCCCACTAACTTCAGCTGGGAGCCGGCAGATCGGTACCAGGGACCGAATGCTCCAGACTCCGGCGGCTCTGCAGTAACCCCTTTCCCAACCGACCGCTCAAATTCTCAGATAATGTCTTGATGGCAGAGAGCAGCAATCTCCTGAGAAACACCCTCCCCTGCCCCGTGCTGAGTGGGTGAGCACATTCTTTTGAAATCTGTTTATTTTCAGTGAGCAAACCTGACGCGTGGGCACTTGGAGAAAGTGAAAACTTTTGATTTCTCCACCACAAAGGTCGCTCTGGAGGGACTTTGCAGTCGGGTAGCACTGACAGCACGAAAACGTCAGGGTCCTTGCAGGTGCTTTGCAACAGGACCCCAAGGTCCTGGGCTGGGCTGTTAGGACAAGGGTATGCGTCTTATCATTCGAAGAGAGGCTTTATGTAAGATGAACCACCCAAGCCCTGCTTTGAGAGGACCCTGGCTTTTAAGACATCTTGATAAAACTGAAGTATGTGCTTCAAAACTGCACCCGTGGCATGCCCATTGCACATGCACCGGTTTCCGACAGCTCTGGTTTCCCAAAGGCGGTCTAAAATGGCTGCAGGCCGCCAGAGGAATGGTTAACGAAGACGACAGCGGACCACGATCGGTGTAGCTCACCACATCCCCAGTTCCTTTTCCTGTTTACCGAATGGGTGATGCCAGCCAAGATAATGACCCCCTGCGTGTGACGAAGAGCATGTCGCGGGGATGCTCGGTGAGCTGGTCCTCTCCCTCTTCCGTGGGACAGGGTTGGGGCTGCCACGGGCAGAGCGGTTCATCCCCAGAGCCTGGCAGCTGCGATGGTCCCAGAAGGTCTGAGATGCTGCAGATCCCTGGTCGTCTTCCTCCCTGTGCAATGGCTGGGCACCTTTCGCTGGAGAGGAGGGATGTAAACGCTGTGTTCACTTTTCACCGCTCGTCTATGGCTTCCAGTTGGCTGCTGCTCTGTTTAAATGCAATTCCCATCTGTTTTTCTCCAGCTCCGGGAATAAGAACCCAAAGCAAAGTATTAGTCATTAATAGTAGTTTTGAAACGCCGTGTTAGTTAATTGTACTCCTCCACTCTCATATTTGGAAATGAAACAGAAAAACCTGCAAGCCTGGTTTTACAAAACCTTGTGTTTTAAACTCTAGGCAAGGGGTTTAAAAAGCGAATTTGATTCGAGTTGCAGCTGCTGGCTTGGTGTTGTTTTGGGGGGAGAAAAGCCCGTATTCTATTTATTTTAGAAATTTTATTTCGGTTTTAAAAAAAGCTAATGTCTTGGCAGGCAAGCAAAATAATAGATCGGTCTGGTAATTATTCATCATGTAAATATGCAACATATAAAGTCTTGTCTCCTTGAGAAATAAATGATTTAGCTGTATTTAGTTTACAGACTATGCATCTGTTGTGCAATAGTATATAGTGGTATTTTTCTTTGTAGCTTGATGGAAGAGACAGTTTATAACTGAGATGTCCTAGTTGCTGCTGTTCTACTATTAGAAAAACGTTTATTAAAATCAGATTAGCTACAGGGACTATATAAGGAAAGTAGCTTTTAAAAAAGTTTATTTTCTGAGTGATAATCTTGGATCACATTTTCCCCAGTAACATTTCCAGGACTGAAACCCAGCCGTGCTCCCTGAAAGTTAATCAAATTGCTGGAGGAGGGCTTCCATTTTCTTTAAATAGCTGACACATTCGATTTTGATTCTGGCCTGTGGGCTGCAAAGATAACTTCTGACTGGTATAACATAACACAGACAAAATAATGAATTCCTGATAGCTGACATGTGCGAGGCACCGGGGTTTATCATTACATGGGTGATAAACACAGTTTGTAAAAGGAAAAGGTTTGTGTGAAAGATACTCCTACAGACGGTGGCTGTGGAGTAAATTGGTTCAGAAACTCCTGAATTTTGAAAACTTTACTGAGGAAAAAAAGAAGTGCTTGGTCTTGGTGCAGAAAACTGGTATTAACAATTTACTCCTAATTAAGTGTGAGTGCTCACTATTTGATTTTTTTTGTTTTTGGGCAGGGGGAGGTTTGCTTGGGAAGGTGACTATTTTCCCAGACAAACTGGAAAAATTTCTTGGTGGAAAAGAATGTGGAAATTGTAATGTGGGCAGTGCTAGAAAATAGCTGCTTGAAAGAAGTTAATAATTGTCTGATAGCAAAGCACCTGTTCATGGTACTGCTCACCCCAAGGTTAAGGTAGCTTCAGAAACGGGACACACCTGAGGTTTGTTAGAGACAGCTCGTCCAGCCTGTTTTTGGAAATCTCACCAGGTTTGTATGACCAAATCTCCGGGTGTGGCCACGCGCAGGACTGGGGTTGGAGCAGAAATGCAGATTTGGACCAAATCTCCCAGTTGTTCCTACTCCCCTCTCCCAGGTGCGCATGCTGGAGAGGTCTTGGAGGGCTCCAGGTGGGTCCGTGTGGCATGAGTGGAGCCCACCTCATGTGTGCCAACCACTGATGGGCACTCAGGCTGCAGGGCCAGGCTCGAGCTGGCATAAAGCAAGCCCTGAAATGGGTACAGTGTGGGCATCAGGTCCCCAGCACAAACCCTTTTGCCCCACAGACCTGCCCCTCTTAGACTGTGCTGTCGGGGAAGGAGACCTGCTGTGAACCGCTCGCTGGAAGCTCTTTTCCAGCGCCATTGGGACTGTGGCTGGATTACAAGGGGGCATCTGTGGTGGTCTCGTGTGGAAGCCAAAGACCTGAGCACAGTCTGGATGCTTCTTTCAGCCCCTGAGGGTTTCCTTCCCTGCGTATCGGTGGGTGATACAAAAGAGCTGGTGGATCACCATAGGATTTGCTCTCAAGGCATCCATCTGGTGCCTGTCATAGGCAGCATCACAGTTTAGTTTTTAATTTTCTTTCCCATGCATGCACGCTCTGTAAATGCCCATGCACTGATACTGGCAGAGGCTTTCTCCGACGTGAGCCGCAGCTCCCGGTGCGCTGCATCTGCCGCGCTGGAAATCAGTGCTCAGCACTGGCCCTGCAGTTGAGCTCCTTGTTTGCCCAGTTGAGTCACTGTGTGTTTTTTGCCTTTCAGCTGCGATTCTGCACACTCTTTCTTTAAATACCTTGCTGGGCACTCACTCATGAGCCATTAACTCTGTGTGTGTCAAACCCAGCTGGGTGCTCTCCTGAGCTCGCTCACTCTTCTGCGATAATGACTTCCAAACAAGATGAGCAAAGGTGCATTAACTTAGGGCCTGTTTGCTAAGGGGGTTGATTATTTATTTCACTTTATTTGGGAACATCTAATGAACCAAGGTGGTTAAATAAGCAATTTTAGGGAAAATCATGTTTGAGATGCATTTCATACAATGATAATGATTCCACTACTTGACGGGTATCGGATACCCACTTTCCCAAAGAGCGCTCTATTTAATTGAATTTTATACCTTCTTCAAAGAAAAGCTGGTTGAAAACTGCAGTATTTTTTCTATAGCAGTGTGCAAGTCTTGCTTTTCTTGATGAGTCCACAGCAGTTTGGTTTTGGGGTGTAGGACCGACCCCGGTGTAGTGTGAGGAGCTGAAGGGGAGCCAGGCAGGGAGGGGCTGAGCTCCATCTCCCAGAGCACTTAGGCAGCAGTTTTGGGATGAAAATGTTGTCTCCTGGTGTTTTATTTTTTCAATAAAAAGTGGAAATTCACTGTGTAAACCTGATGCAAATACTAAAAAAAACCCCCATAGCTGAGACCCTAATTTTCTGCTAGACTTTTAACAGCAAGATGGTGGGTTTTTCTACTAGTACTACTTGTAGATTCATACAGTTTGGGGCAGACCAAAGCATATGTAGTCTCTGTAATGATGTAACTTTAATGGGTTTTTTTACAATTTCCTATTTTAAAGTGGTTCTGTAAGGACTCCCATGGAATTGGTGTAGTATGCTTATTACTCAGCAGATGAATTTGGCTGAATTAGGTGGAAGCACTGTGGCTGAAATGAGCAGAGAATTACCTGGAGAGGAAAAAAAAGAGCATGCTGTGAGTAATTTAATAATTTGATCTCGTGGGATTTACTACTTGCATATGGCAGTGTCCCTTTAATATTTACATATAGTTAGGGCAGTTTGGTAAGGAACATGCATTTTCAGCTTTCATACGCGTGAACTGTTCCTGCGGGCTGCCGAGGGGTGGTTGTGTTTTGTCCTCTTTAAGTGTCCCTCCGTAGTCCGTCCTTATCTTTTTTTTGTTTGTTTGTTTTTAAGGCACTTGTAGCTCAGAGGGGCACTGCTACAGTGTGTACAACCCAGCTGCCTAGGGAGGGCTTTTGTACGTGCTCTGCATCCGAAGCAGATGAGAGACAAGGCAAGCGTGGTGCCAGAAAAAAAATTCATCATCCCCCAAAGTTGTCCCCCACTCCGGGGACGGGTCAGACGCGTGGCTGTCGCAGCTGTTCGGCTTGGAGTGGCATCATGGTGAAGCTCCATGGCCTTAAGTGAAAAATGCCCTCCCCCTCGTCCCTAGAAATTCCCTCAAGTACAGGTTCAGCATTAGAGGCCACTGCCTTTTCCTCTGGTAAAATTAGATTTCATGGCTTTTGAGCTAGAATTCACCTCTCTTCTGTTGCATATCTAGCAAACTTCATCAGGCCAACAGAGAGTTTCTCCAGCCTTGCACCATCAGCTACGAGCAGGAGTTTGGGCTCTGATCTGACTCAGAGCAACATCCTCACTTTAAAAAAGAAAAAAAAAAAAAAAAATCTCTTTTGCTTTTCCTCCCCGTGACAGTTGGGATGTGTCACGCGGGGTGTATTTTGTGCTCTGAGGAAATGGAATGACAGTTTTTCAGCCTCAGCTTTTTTTACTTTTGCAGATTTGTCAGCTCTTTATCGCTATTTGGATGCTTTATTTTTCTTGTGGTTCCACGTATCTCTGTATCAGCACGCAGGGCTGTGATAATAAGCTTTAAACTTTGCTGCTGCACTCAGACATGCTAAAAACCCCACAACTAATATGGCTAATCTGACTTTTGTGTGAACAGGAAGAAAGCGTGAACGTTAGAAATAACAGTCTGTTGTTGCGAGGGGGGGTTTTGGGGATCCTTCAAGCGTTGTATCAACTGTGAATAGTCATCTTTTGCTCTGCAGTAAATCCCCAGGTAAAGCGGAGCCGCTCTGCTTCCCATCCGGGCTGACGGAGCGGCACTGCCAACGCCTGCTGGTGACATGGCTGGCCAGCTCTTGGAACGTGGATGTGCTGCCCCTGGGCCATGGGACCGGCAGTGGTAGGTGTGATGTTCAAAGACCAAAGCGTTTTATCTTCAGAATACTCCTATTTCACATCAAGAGCTGGAAAAGAGAACAACTGAGAACTTCAGGCAGGTTCAGGTCGCAGATTTATTATTTTTCCCCCGCTGTGGAGAACCTCGTTCCTCATCTGCAAAGTGGAAATACGTGTGGTGCCTCATCCACCAAGAAGGTGGCTCTCACTCCCCTTTGCCTGGTCCCTATGTCCTCAGATAGAGAGGTGTGTGCATAGAGCTGTTAAGAGAAATGTTGTTTTTTCCGTGGTGCTCTTGGTCTGTCTTCCAAAAGCCAACCAGTAGGGTCACCAAACCCCCGTGAGATGAAACCAAAGCTGTTGTTGCAGCACGGTGAGGGAATGAATCCATGGGATGGCCGCAGCGTAGGTGTACAACAAGCCAGGTGTTGAAAAAGCCATCTGCACTGCTTATTGTGTTCCTTTTCACATACAGGGTTTGGGAGGCTCTTAGAAATGCTCCTTCAAATACCTTTCTGAGCAGGCGGTTCCCATCTGGTATTGAAGTGGCAGACTTGCTGCCCTGCCCCAGGCAAAGCTCCCCGCTGGCTGGGGGTTAAGGTTCGGCTCTGGCTGTCCTGTGCCAACGGGAGCCCCTTGTTCATGGCCTTTCCGGATCCTGGTCTTCCTTCAATAGAAAAATAACTTTCTTGAGTGTGCCAGCAGACCAGAAACTGTAAGGTTGGGAAATGATGGGAAACGTCTGGTGTTTGTCACAAAAGAGGATTTGTCAGAGAACGCGTTTCAAAATCCTGCTGCCAAGATCCTGCTGCTCTGACGTACTCGAAAGCTGCTAAATCCATCGGCTCTCCCCGTACCTTCCCCACTCTGTCTTCCTTCCCCACACTTTTTTTCTCTTGCACTTTTAACCCCGCTTGTTTTTCTTTTTTCCCCCTCCGTTGCCTCACTGCTTCCTTCTCACCTGTTTCTTGTGGTAGCTCCAAAGGCAGACCAACGTCCACGGGAGCACGAGGTTGCCACACTCTGCCCTTCCATTTGTTTTGAAACAAAACAAAAGCCTACAGAAGAGGCACCTGTTGCTGGAGCGATCCAGCTGTAGTGTGCTGGTCCGTGTTGCCAGCTCTCCTCCGTGAACGCATGGAAAGGAGCTGCCTTGGAGACCTTGGTGATGCTACCCTAAGTCTGGTCCCTTTAGAAGGTCACCTTCAGATCAGGCTGAGGCATGGGCAGCAACACGGGATGTTCTTGTACTGTTATAGCATTGGTTGTAATCCTGTAGCAAAACCATTCGGTGGTTATTCTCAAGGAATTGGACCATTACTGGTAACATCTCCTGAGTAACCTGACCAGCCTTCTGCAAACTTAGATTGTCAGCTTTGCAGTGTCTAACCTAATTGCGTGCTGTTTCTGTCTGTTTTGCTAGCTCTAAATATCTCAAACAGAGTAAGAAGAAAAATCCTGATGGAAAGGTTTTGAAGCGTCTTCATGATGCGCATTAATATTTTTATCATCCTTTAGCCGCGAAGCTCCACGTTTCCTTGTATCTCACGTGCAATCCCCAGAAGTGTCTGCTGATTTTTAGGTGTCCATGAAATAACTTTCAGGTTAACTTTAGGGGTTGGTCAATATTTTCTAAAAACAAGGCCGCTCTAAATTCTGCCTGTGGTGTGCCTAAAATTCGTTTCAATAATTAACCAAGTATGAAATAGTGACATTCAGAAAGACCCAGGAGTTGACTTATTCCAGTGATCACATTGCAACACAAGAGTAAGTATTTATGTGAGATCAAGAGGCTTCGGGAGTAGAGGAAAATCACTATACGATGCACTTTCCCTGGTGATAAATTTCTACCTTATAAAGCGTTATCAACACGATTCAGCAGAGGCACACACCTGCCATCACTTTAGTCAGTTAAAAGTTGTCTGAAGTCCTATCCTTATCAATGTGTTAATATTTACAAAGATGATGTGGGCTGATATGCTTTCATGTTGTAGTCCAGTATATTGCTTTTGCTGCTCCAGGCGTGTCTATTGCTCTTCATGTTTTATGCTAATCTCATTAACCGCATCTTATTACATCTAAGCTCTTACCTGCGTTAGCAACAGGCACAAGCGGTTTTTGACAGTGGGCGCAGGGAAAAACCTGGGCAGCCATTGACAAATGGTCCTAATTAGCACAGTTCTGTAAATCTTTGCCTGGCAGGGAGTGTCGTATCACTCGATTACAAGCTGTGAAGATGCACTCTCTGGGAGCATAAATATGTAAGTCTCTCTTTAATTTTCAGTAATGAGCTTTAGGCAGAGCGTGCCACAACAGTCTGGCTTGGTTCCTTCCCAGGTTTCTGGTGGGGTTATAGCAAGATGCCTAAAATTTTACTGTATCATCAGTGGGTTGTGGGAAGCATGTGGGACTGGTCCTGGTTTGCTGCTAGAGATAGTAAGTTTGAATGTGGGAACTTCTGTTCATAGTCTGATACGTGGTTAAATATTGCTATTGGTTATTTTAGAGTCAAGCTGCTCTTCTGTCTCCACAGAGCTGGCCCTGATGAGCAGCGCATGCTGCTGGGGGCAGCATCTTGCCCAACGTTTGCTTATGTCGGGACAGAAAATTAAATATGGACAATACTAAGAAAGCAAGTGGAGATTAGGCATGAAGAAGGTCCAATGTAGATTCCCATCTACATTTCCCAGATCAAGTTATGCTCAGTATCTGCCAGAGAAAACTCCTATTTAGAGGGTGGAATGGGAAGGAAAGGGTCCATCTGCTGGTTTTCTTTAATTCTTCTACGTAGTGGGGAAAAATACTTCAGATGAGTTGCCTATATTCTCCTCCTGGGGAATAAACAAACCTTTTGCCAAAAATGTTCAGTCCCATTGACTCTGGGCAGTTTAAGTTTATGGACTGAAATTATGCCAAGAACCACCAGTCAAGAAGCCTCCTCCGTAGCCGAGGTCGGATTAAATGCAAGTGGGCCCCTCCATCCCGACAGCCACGTCCTCCTCCTGCCCTGGTGAGAACCGACCACAGACATGCCAGATACAGCACTGGTGTGTTTGGTTGGTAGATAGCGTGGACGGTTGGACATCTGGAGCCGGGGCTGTCTGCCCTGTGGTTTCGGTATCGCCTTGTGATCGTTGTGAAACCAAACAGGAACAGGTAATAATTCAAACCGTCGCTCCTGCTATCTGGAGTTGTCACCTCTGGGGAACGGCTGGGTCTCAAGAGGGCTTGGGAAAGTGATCCTGAAGGTCAAGGGGAGACGTGCTTGGGCTCCTCGGTGCAGATGAAGTGATAATGAACGCTGTGGAAGGAGGGGGAGGACTGTATGAGGCTTTTATTATCCCTGAAGCCGTGAATCATCCCGAATGCTAATCCTCGGGCGCGCAGTCAGCAGATCTGGGCTGCTGCGTGCCAGCCTGCGCTGTCTGAAGGCATCCAGCATGCAAGGAGCTGGGCCCTGTTTCTCCCAGGTCTTTTACATTTTTTCTAGGCTTGTTTCATTCATCTTACAACTACGCAGCGGAAAAAAAAAAAAAATCCTCATGTGGCTTCTCAGGTTTTCAGGCTGTATAAATCTGTTTTGAGGGACTCCCTCCAGCTGCAGGTGGACGGGACGGTGTGTCTGAACCTCAGGGTGGGAGGTTGGGTCCCTTCAGGAAGGCAAGTCCCAAGGGCCAGCTTTGCCTGGTGAAAGCAGCGTGTTCTCCGCTATTGTGAGAAGTTGGGTGGGTTTGTAGGTTGGCAGAAGAACAGGGAAGATCCAGCTCTGCTGTAAGTCTCTGGGCTCTGCCTGCCGACAAACTGCACCAGGGCCAGTGCTGGAGGGATGTACCCCGTGTCGTGGCATAGATGTGACTGCAGCCCTTTGGTCGTTCTATGTCCCAGCTCAGAGCCCACAAACCTTGTTGGGGAGCTGGGTGCACAGGCTGGTGCTCGGTTTAAATTCAGTGGTGGACATTTCCACATTGATGAGCTGCTACTTGTCACGCAAGCTTAACTAACACCCTCATTTTAGCATTTGTTGGGGATAAAGTAAGTAGCTACCTTGCCAGGTCCAGAGGTGAGGGACCCAACAACCAAACGGGAAGACGAGTAGCCCCGCTGGAGGCCACAAGTTGGGCAAAAGGTGGCATTTCAGAGCATGGTAGGATGCAGCTGCCAGGATTCATGGCATTTCTGCAGAGTCCCAGTGATGGGGAGCCTACTGGCCCATAATGGTTGGTGAAGGAGAGCTTGGGACCTCTCTGCCTGGCTCGGTGGTGACAGCTGGGGGGTCATCTGCCCCCCCTGCCCGGCTGCCTCTGCCGGTGTCAGCTCTTGCCTCCTGGCATTGGCCTCGTTAGTGCTTCAGCTCTCACTGGGTGTTTTGTTGTTCGCTGGCAATGAGGTTTCCAAATAGGGGTTTAGAGACCAGCCACTAAACCTCTGATTATGAACGTTGCGGATTGAGAATCTATATTTAGAGGAACAGCCCTTTTGTTTGGTAAAAATGAGCTTTTTTTGTTATTGGTTCCTTCCAAAACCTCTCCTACTTCAGTGCATTTCCCTGCCAACCCTGACTGCTACATCAGCCATTGCAGTTATGAGTCAGGCTTAAAAATAGGAGGAATTTTTTATTTTAATAATCAATTATCCTGTGAGTCTACGATTTAAGTTGGAAAGGGACCTCAGGAGGTTGCGCAACCAAACCTTGTGCGCTAAGAACATCAGTTGTGAGATCAAGCCAGGTTGCTCAGGGCTTGGTTTTTTGGTTTGGGGTTTTTTTTATTTTTTGCTTTGAGTTTCTGAGGCCTCAGGAGGGTGTGCTCTGTCTGCGTTTTCATGTGTCCCTACAAACCCCTGGTTAATCTGCCTTCTCGCTGCAAGCTGAGATGTCCTACAGCCTTCTGATCCTGTCAAAATAGGCATTTAAGAGGTGAATAAAGCTCCCTCAGCTTTTGCAAGCGTTGGCTGTATTTGAGTGTTGAGAGATCCTGATTTTTCTACCCATTTTCTCCCCATTTGTGGCACTTGGCTGCTGGCCAGCTTGCAAAGAAAAGTGCGTATTCCTGGCAGAAGAGCGCCGGCCCGGCAAAGCTCAGCAACAACAGCTCCTTGGCGCTAATTGACCCCCTTCTTGGCAACTTCATCAAAGACGCTGAAGAATAAATAGGCTGTTGATTGAACGGTTTCCTCGTCCTCAGAGGTGGTCCCTCTTTAGTCAGGGTTGAGGCTCATTGTCAAGGCTGGGGAAGAAGCTTGCAGAGCCTCTAGCCTGTGCTCGCCGAGCAACAAAAAGCTTTAATTTACTGTGCTTTCCGTTTTAACATCTGATGCATGAGATGGGAACGTGGCCGGGGTTTGCTGCCTCCTCCGTCTGCGGAGGTTGATCCGCGGTGCCCACGGAGCAGGTCTCTGCGCTCTGGTCCACTCAACTGATGCACGGGGTGCTGATTTTGAAGGAAGAGGGGGAACCGTAGCTGAGGTGAGATCTCTGATAGTGGAATGTGGTGAGAACAGAGGTCGGGAGTAGGAAAACACAGTCAAGGAAAGCCTGGATGCAGAGGTCGAGGCAGATGCTGATGGATGCGACTGCATTCCGTACATAGAAAAGTCATGTTCGTGCTTGTTGGTGCTGCTGCGAAAGCACGCAGAAATCCTGCAGAAACGAGGCGTGCAAGTTTCAGCTGATGAATTAATGGAGCATAGAAGGAGAAAATATTCACCATTTTACTGCTGCCTGTAAATGGTTTTTAAAATATTCTCCTGGGAGGATTTTTGTGACAAAGTGCATTCGTGTACTTCAACTCCTTTTATTTTGTTCCAGGCTGGGCCTGGAGTCCAAAATATTTGAACTTTCTGTAGAATAAGCAGTCCAGGAAAGCTATTTTCAGTGAAAATATTTTAAAGTATATGAACTGAAACCCTTTGTTTTGAGTCAGATCTGTGTTGAACTCCGAGATTTGACAAATACCATGCTGCTTCGTGAAATGTATTGTCTAGAGGTAGGGTTTTAGCTGAAGACAGAGCAAAAATGAGCACTGCAAGCCTGGCTTTTGGGCAGAGGCTTTCCTTCTGCAGCTGTTTCGGGACTCCTTCTGCACTCAGCAAATAGAGTGAGTGTGTGCAAAGTAAATAGGACCAGGGTGCTCCCGCTGCGGTGGCCTGAGAATCACGTGTTTGTATAATGAATTACAACATGAGTCTGCGTGACACCGTATACATCACCGTCATGTGAGAGGGCCTATAGAGTTACGTTGCTATGCCAGCCCAAGATGGGGCAATGCGCCATGTTCTTGGGTCGCAAATACAGCCCTTTCCTTCTGCTGAAACGTGTGATCGCATCTGTGATTCACTAGCAGTGACACTGTGCCATTCTTGTTTTTCAGCGATGAAAACACTAGGAAAGACTTGAAGACACTGCCTGTCTTTCCTACCAAGACACTGCAGGAGCATCCATCCCTCGCTTACTGGTGAGCTGTTTACTTTAAAATGTAAATCCTTGCTACGAACGGCGATGAAAAGATCACCTTTAAACAGTTCTGCAAACTCTTCTAAAAGTTTTCAGCCTGCATGACACAGGACTTGGAGTGAATTGCTTGTATTCAAGCATTTTCAGTTTTTAGGAGGTTATAAAATTACGCCAGATCCCTGATGCAAATCCCTCGTTGAGAGTTTACTCAAATTCAATTGCTGGATCAGAATATGTGGGGATTGGGGGTTAGAAAGAGCCAAAATCTGAACCCCAGCCAAGCCTGGGGTTGCAAAGAGCACCTTGCTCTTCCGCAGTCACACAGGAGAGCCTCTCTGGTGGGTTGCCCTTGGTTTGCTGCCCGGTGCCCACCCAGCTGCTCTCCTCAACGGGACACGGGAAAAAAACACGATGGAAAAGCTGGAAGCAGAAAGGCAGGTCCAGCTTTGTGGCTTGAATCCGCTGTAAAGGAACACAGCGTTTGGGCTGAATCAATGGTATGGTTTCTTTGGAATTGATGCCCTTTGTGCAAGTCTGACCCCCTCATTTGTTTTGGGTTTTCGTGTGTACCTGATGGATTTTCAAGTATACCAGTATTTGCTTCTGATTTGGGGGGTTTTTTTCAGGATGAATACTGCTGGGTTTTTCTTTGCTTTCAAGTGTCTGACGCTTAAATGCATATTTTATTTCACATTCTGCTATAACAAAATGTTGAAGTGTATAACAGGAAAAATGCAAAAAGGTCATTGCTGACAAATCTCTATTTCTTCACCTGTGAAATGTCAGGAGGAAATAACACTGGAAGGAAAACATTTCTGGTTTAACTACTTCTGTCTTACGTGTGAAACGGTAACCGTCCTTTGAAGTTTTGGTCCTTTAGAATGTGAAAATGAATTTATACAATTAGGACCATTATTCTGCAGCAGCATCTGCAGCAGAGCAGGCTGATCCGAAATGATTCGTTAATTAGTCTGGAACGCGGCATGCAATGGCAGGGATCAGCCAGGCAGCTCCATGCTGCTTAATGAAGGGTGGGAAAGAAATCAGTAAGAAACAGAATGTAAAACCAAAGCGAGAAATGTACAGAGGGGCACTTCTCTGCATGCTGAGCAGGCATCTGAATTTCAACAGATGCCGTCACGCATGAAAAAAGTCACTGAGCCTCTAAATTGGGTTTTGTGCTTGTTTTGCAGTGAGGATAGAGTAATTGAGCATTATACACAAATTAAAGGTCTGACCAGAGGACAAGCCATTGTTCAGTGAGTATGACACTTGTTAATTTGTGGAGATGATCTTTTTACTTTTTTTTTTAAACTTTTTTTTTTTGTTGAGAAATGGCAATGCATGCTGCTTGGGTCATTATTGCTTGCAAACTTTACCATTTGTATTCTTTCTTATTGAGTTATATTTCAGAGTAAAATTATTAGAAGTTTCAGATTTCGTAGGCTTCCAGTTAAGGTTATGTGTCCTCATTCAGATACCTCCAACATAAAAGAAATTATTTGGACCTTACTTTGGAAGAATCTTCTCCATACCCTGCTTGCTATCAATTAGTTTTCACACCAGACTCTGAAGGGCGAGTATTACTTTAGGTCCTGTAAAAAAAAAAAAAAAACAAACCCACAAAACAACAACCCAAAAACAAATACATATTTGTTGAAATGTTCAGAATTTGGCTTTCAGAAGAACAACATGCATACAGAGCCTATGGGATTTTGTTTTTAATTTACCATTAATGTATTTCCTACAGACAAATGCAGTGGGATGTGTTGTGTACCGAGAGGTTTGAGATGATTGCCATGGTTGCACAATGTAGACACCTTGTAGTTTTTTCTCATGTACCTCAGTGCTTGTAACTCCGTCTCAATAATTTGGGGGCTTCTTTCAACAGGAACAAGGGAAAAAACTATCTGTTCAGTGGTTGTCTGAATTGCCTCATGAAACAGTTGTACAACTGCATAAACACTTTCATTTGGAGCCTATCCACTGTAACCAAAGCACCATAATGGAACAATTACAGGCAGGTCTTTACAGCCAACGTTTCCCAAAAGGCTCACATGTTCGGTTCAGAATTTTTACTTCTAGTTCTCTGACCTTCTGATAAGAGATTGAATGTTTTGTTGTATGAGAGATTTTTCTATTTGCTTTAGCTGCGCCAAAATATCACATCTTTCCCCAAGCCAGGATGCTAAGTTTTTTTTCTGAAAACATGGGCCTTGAATTATCAAGACCTATAAAATATGCAAATGATAAATGACATGTCCTGAACGTATGTGTGAAAAAAATATGTTTAACAGATATTATTCCCTCCAGAGAAAATTATCTGATACACTATAAATCTGTCTACAGGTACATGAAAGTGGTAGAAGCTTTGCCAACATATGGAGTTCATTACTATGGAGTAAAGGTTAGTGAATGCCCATAGATAATGTGATTGCTTAGCTTATTACGTGTGATTACATTCCTATAGGAGTAGTTTGATTCAGTACTCTTCTATCAGAATTAAACCCCCCATTTTTCAGCATCTATAATTTTTCCTCCTTCGATATTCTTTAAAAATTGTTTCCAGAGAGCAGCAAAGCATTACGTGCTACAGAAGACAGAAAGAAATCTTTGTAAAACCTTTTGTAATCCTATCAGCAGCTAAATTTATATCAGCTTAATTAAACTGGATATCACCTCTAGATCCGAAGCGGTTAACAGTTTCCCCAGAGACATTTCTAATCAAGATTAGGAACAAGAAAAAAGTACAATGTAGAAAAGACTGCTTCTAAGTGGCTGGTGATTAGTGGGTGCGTACTTGGAGTGGGGAAACGCTGAGAAATATTTTGGGAGAGTGATGGAAATACACCATTTATTCCCATTTGTAGAGCAAAGCCTGGGCCAAAGCGTTTTGTGTGGAAGAGCTCAGCAGAGATGATGCCTCCTTACTTTTGAGTCACGGCCATGACTGTGGTACCTGAGAAGCTGATGTTTTGCGCTGGTCTCTCCTCTTGCGGCTGTTCATGCCTGAGTTTAGTGGATGCAGTCACTGGCCACAGTTTTTTCTGTCCCATATCCTTCCCCGCTCCCAACCACTCCTGCAACCAGTGACACCCCCTTGTTTCAGCAGCACTCTCGCTTTTTTGTCCACTTTGCACAACCACCACCTGGTTTCTTGCCTCTGCCGGAGAAGGCGGGGGGAGAAAGTTTCGACACTCGCTCCAGCAATCCACTTCACATCGATTTGTTTGCAAAAAAAAAAATCTTGGTTCTGTACCTACTCGTACTTGTCACAGAATGCAGTGGGCTGTAATCTTGGAATTGCTTCATTCTTAAGTAGCTCTTGGTTCACGTAGACGTCCATTTTTCAGGACAAACAAGGAATCCCGTGGTGGCTGGGAATAAGTTACAAAGGAATAGGCCAGTACGACTTACAAGACAAAGTTAAGCCCAGAAAAGTAAGTTTTTTTGCATCTTAATTTTTTCGGGGGGGGGGGGG